>CM040124.1:279088625-279644688 GCA_022559845.1 Amorphophallus konjac | reverse complement strand
CGAGCCGCGCGGTCACGCTCGGCCTCCTCAGCCCGGGCCACCGCATACGCCAACTGCTCCTGAAGGACAGAAACCTCCGTAGGAGGGCCCCACGAACTGGAACCCGCTCCACCAGCCATCTCGGCTGTCGCTGCCTGGTGGGCCCGCTGAAACACAAAGCAAACGACAGTCAGAGGCACGCATCAAAATCCAGGTCACAAAAAAAATGCATTGCATAGACTCACCAGGATCTCCAACTCCTGTCGGATGGCCACTAACTACCGCCTGGCGTCTGCCAGCTGGGCCCGCAGGTCGACAATCATGTTATCACGAGCATCCTACATTGCATATAAATTAGTGGCACATGCATGTACATATAAAAAGAGGAAACATTTCCATTTCACACTTACCCCTGCCATGCCACCAAGGAAGAGACGCTCCCCGTACGTAGCCCGGTACCGTCTCAGGTAGTCAGTGATGTCCGGCACATGGGACACCACTGGGACCCCACCCTGCTGCCAATCCTGGTACTGTGCAGGGAAGCGCGTACGCCAGTCCACGATCTTTGCCTTCCCCTTGGTCTTCCGTCCGACGCAGATCGGCTCGTCTACGTCAACCCACTCCTGGGCTAATCCCAACGTCCTCATAACCAGCCTATGCCAGAGCGGCTCGATCTCATTCAGGCAATGGACCCACACGTCCCGCCCAAAACGAGGACGACCCGCTACAACCCAAGGCTGGCCGGCATCGGCCATGCCCAGGTAGGGCCTCCACACCACCTGCATCACCATACATGCATCATGTTAGTTGCTATTTCGCTCAATTGAGTCACATGCGTAAAAACACCAAAAAAAATCATACGCATCATACCATAGCCTCGGGGTACTCGCTCAGCTCCCGACGAAGCGACGCCAGCTGGTAGCCATGGGGTGCCGCGACCATGACCGACCTCCACTGTCATGCCAGAGGCACGGCTCTCCTGTTCCCCTGTCTGGCTCTTCCCATCGGGAAGTAGTAGTAGCTCCATACCTGCATCCATCATACATCATTAGCCTGACTAATTACATATTTAGCTACGGTAAAATCCATAAATAAAATGTTTACCTAGAGAAAAGGTGCGAAGTCGCTGACTGTCGTCTCCCTCTCTGAGGTCTGGGAGAGATCGGCGATCAAATGGGCAAGCAGAGCCACTCCCCACGCATAGTCCCCCACCCTGTCCAGATCCGCCAAGATCCCGAGGAAGCGGCAGTGGATGCCGTCACCCTTCGTCCCCAGCAGGAGGCGGCCCAGGAAGAAGAAGAGGAACCTCCGGAGGTCTAGATCCACCAGCTCCCGCTCGCTCGGGTCCTGGGTGAAAGCTGCACGAGCGTCTCCCTCCAGTCGTGCCAGAAACTCCGCTCCAGTCTCGCTAACCCGCTGGCGCGGGTCACCGAACCCGAGCGCCTCCATAACCTCCACTCGGCCGACTACCCTGCTGTCTCTGTCAGTCGCGCTCGTCTCTAGCCACAGCAGGTCCAGGGCACTCTCTCGGTAATCGGGGTAAGTGACCCCGCTGACTGCCTCTCCGTCAACCCATAGCCCGGTGATCTGAGCCACGTCCTCCAGTGTCGGCACCATGTGCCCCCAGGGCATCAGAGACGCCCAGCTCGGTGGGTGCCACCGCTCCCTCAACGCCTGGATGAGAGGAAGGTCGAGTCGGAAGGGCTCGATCCTGAGAAAAGCTCCAAAACCCATGGCGTCCACCCGCGCCCTCTGAAAATCCGGCAGCCCACGGTACGCTGCCACCACCAGGGACCAGCTGATATGGCTCTTCATCACGCCCTGCACACCACAAAAAACAAATAATAAAAAAGAAGAAACACAGCAGCATCATGGATAATAATAAACAACAACACTGTACATAATATTTATTTATTTTTATTATTATTATTATTTTAAATATATATATATATATATATATATATATATATTTAAAAGCGTCCACCCCCTTGGACGCTTTCATTTTTACCTCCTTTATTTTATCTTAGCAAAAATAAATAAATAAATAAATAAAATAAAAATAATATATATTATCATGAAGGCGTCCAACTCAATGGACGCCTCCTTATTTTTAATTTTATTTTATTATTTACGTAATAACCTAAAAATAATAATAATAATAAAATAAAAAAAACTTGGAGGCGTCCAGGCCCTGGACGCCTCCTTCCCCCACTCACCGGCCTTCTCCACACCATCTCTCGCCCGCCTGTTTAGCCTATAAACCAACAAATTAGAGTTCTGAGGGGCTTACCGGGTCATGCTCATCCTCTCCGGCGTCGCCAGCACCCGCAGGACCCTCCACGGCCAAACGAGGCACATCCTGTTCTTCGGCAATCTCCTCTTCTGCGGCAATCTCCTCTCCCACGGCAGCCTCCTCGGCATGATCCCTCGACCTCCTCGGACAACGAGCCCGTCGCTTTCGCCTCTCTCCACCCTGGCTCGGGCCTTCTTGCTCCATTGGGAACTGAAAATGGGTCGTTAGAATGAATAGTAGAAGGGAACAGGGGGTGAGACCCCCTTTCTACAGAAAATCACCAGGATTTGGGGCGTCCAAGCGCCTGGACGCCCCCACTTTTTATTTTTATTAAAAATTCAAAAAAAAAACTTAGGGGCGTCCAAGCGCCTGGACGCCCTCACTTTTTATTTTTATTAAAAATTCAAAAAAAAAAACTTAGGGGCGTCCAAGCGCCTGGACGCCCCCACAACTGAAAAATAAAAAAAAAATTGAAAAAGAAAATATAGGGGCGTCTAGGCCCCTGGACGCCCCCACAAAAAGAACAATTTTTTTTCAAAATTTTTCAAAAAAAATTAGGGGTGTCCAGACCCCTGGACGCCCCCATTTAAGCATATAAAAATGTATATATATATACCTATATATATATATATGTATGTATATATATATATATATATATATGACCATAATATTAATAAACCAGAACATAAAGGAGAAAACACAAAAAGCAAAAAATAAAAATAAAAATCATAAAAATAATGATCAGGGGAACAGTGGTCCAAAATGTCAAATTCCAGATTTTATTCCATTAGAAAGCAGAGCGGGCTAAATCAGGGGCTTAGGCACTCTAGGCCTTAACTTCCCTAGTTCGGTTACATAAGCTCTCCACAGCTCACATTCTTCCCCCACGTGCGCTAAGGCCTTTCCCGCAACACTTGTCTTCCAGGGTGCTTTAACGACCTTCGCTACCTTCGCATCCGCTTCCGTACCCAACTCCCTCTGCTTTAAAGGGACGATGCCAGTCAGTGGTGGAAACGAGTGGCGTGGAATGCCGATTTGGAGGCAGCACCGATGCGCGTTGTAAAGGACAAACTCAGTCGCGCCGATCAGTTGGAGTTCAGCTTCGGGAGAAGACCTCATGAGGAGTTCAAGTGAGAGTAGACATGCCGGTGCGCAAGTGAAGAAGCTTTGTGTCATGGTTCGGAAGTGAGACCGCCAGTCTTCCTGTTTCTTCAGCCACGGAACACGGTTCGCCACAGTGCCACCGAAGCCTAACACATCGGCTATGTGATAAAGGGGGCTTTGTTGGAAAAGCTTTGAAGCAGTCTGCATCCCCTCACGGTGGTCGAATTTGAAGTGCAAATCGACCCAGCAACTCAGAACAAGTGCGCAACCAAAAGGAGGCCTACCCATGCTCAAGGCGGTAAGACCGCTGTAAAGGTAGGCAAGGACGGCGGGTCCCACCCTCTTTCCACTCCAGATCCCGCAGATAGCACTCAGTTGGGTTTCTTCCACTATGTTGTCGGTATAAGGGAACAAGAGAGCACCCGCCAGACAGATGGTGAACCCTCTCATAATTCCTTCCAAATGTTCATCATCTGGTGACCCTTTCAAGGCATCCATAACCCATACCGCGAGCCTTTGCAAGTCAATTCCCTTTTGAGTGCGGACCATTCTGACTGCGTCGGACGGCATGAAGCTTCCAAGGACGCTCTCGGAAGTCCCCCGGGTCATCATCCGCATAGCCTTCACCTTCCTGTCACTCTTGAATTTCTTCAATCCGAGCAGAAGTTCCACCTCCTCGAGGAGAATGGTCGCCTCGAACGTCGGGAAGATGAAAGTGTGGGTCTGGGGATGCCAGATCTCCACTAATGCGCCCATAGCCGCCCAGTCCATACGGATTCTCTCGTAGTGTTTGGCGTGAATAAGGAGCCCCTGAAGATGCCACTTCGAGAGTATAGCCCTCATGCCAATGGAGATGTTGGAAGTTAGCTCTGAAAGCCATGGCAGTTTGGAAAACTTCCTCGGGCCCGGAAAGAGTGGATACGGCTGGAAAGAAGAAGAGAAAGGAAGGAAAGTGAGGAGAGAATCCATGCAGTAAATTTGAGATAAATCAACTTACCATATGTGACTGGATCGTCCCACTCAGATGACCCTCGAGGTCGGAAAGTCACCTGATCTCACTGCTAGGCCTGCCCCTCTTCATAACGCGGGAAGACTCTCCTTCCATCCTGAAATCCCTAGACCCTCCTCTTCTCCTCCTCCTGAACTTTCAAAACTCCCCTTGGTACATTTGAATAAACTAGCCTAAGGGAGGTACTTATAGGAAAGGAGAGGTGCTACGGGACGGGACGTGTCACATGAGTGGTCAAGTCGTCAGTGTTTTATCCTTGTACTGTGGCACGATTCTGTTATATTTCTGCTGCTTTCTGATTATTTAATCTATGATGGTCTGTACAGGTCTTACCAACGGACGTTTTTCGCCCTATCTTGTATACCATCCTTCAGTGTTTGGTCCCCCGTGTCATGCATCATACTATAAGATATTTACGCTATTAGAACACGTCAAGGACCTTGCGACCCGAACGAATCTGAGATTTGAGTTCCCCTTCAACAAAAATAGTGATGATTCCAGAAGACTTTGGGTTGTACGGATAGGCCGTTAACTGGTGATAGCGTGGGAACGACGGTTCCATTCAGTGAGTCGGTGCGTGGATAAACGGGCCCCAGCTCAGTATCAGCTCACTGGATCGGTATCCTGACCCATTCTTAACGAGTTGACAATATTATACTTGGCTATTTTCTATTCTAGTTTGTTTTAAATTTTTCTTTAAACCCAGCATGCATTCATATAGGACTTTGAGTCTATTGCGGAAGATCATTCAAGTGATTCGATTGCGAAAGCCGTTGTGCTTCAATTCTTACAAATATGAGAAGTTCCATTCTGAATGAAATACTGAGTTTCCTTGAAACGGCCCTACGCTGCCCTTCCAAACGAGACCCTTGTTTGGACAGACCCTCAGATATTCCTTTACTTTTTACCTTGTTTGACCCACCTTGGCCGCAGCACTTCCACATTGGCTGGTAACCGCTCCCCAAAGGTGAAACCTGTAGGTTTATGACCCAGGTACTTCCACACCGAGAAGTTGGTCTCCTTTATTTTCGTGCCTGAGCGCACATCTCACCCTCCCTTATTTGATTTCCGTCCAAACAATCGTCAAATTTAAAAGACCTTCTTCAAGGTCGCCTCATTGAAACTACAGGAAAGATTCCAAACAGTCATGTCAAAAGCGTGTCTCATCACACCTTGGCATCAACTTATCAGTCCATTCTCACTCCATTTCACTCCACTTCGATACCATTCCATTACGTGTCACTCCCTTGCAAAGTAGACGCCAAGGCAGGGTAGCTCTAGACACGCTATTCCTGACATCCCCTAAGAACATCTCATATTACCACGCGATGCCCCGCAGCGGCTTTCGCATTTTTGAATCACTTGAGTGTTTCCAATCTTTGACTTCTCTCGTCTTCCGGGCGAGTAGCGTAACGCTCCTTCGGCATCCGGAAACCGCCTCGTTGTGGAAATCATGCGGCATTCGAACGGCATCAACATCAATCGCATGCACCAGAAGTTGCCGGGACCAGGAAAATGCCTAACGGACGACTGTCGACGCACTTTTCGGGGGAATCCGGGGGGTCATCATGGAGGCGTCCAGGCTCCTGGACGCCTCCATCAATACAAAATAATGACAATATATATATATATATATATATATATATAATTGAACAAAAAATATATATAATTTCATGGAGGCGTCCAGGCCCCTGGACGCCTCCATCAACCGGCTCACGGGTGACCCCCGGCCATCGACTGACCGTTGCTCAGGTTGTCATTTGAAGAAAATCCAAGTTATGGAAGCGTCCAGGCCCCTGGACGCCTCCACCAACCAGCTCACGGGCGACCCCCATTCATCGACTGACCGTTGCTCAGCCTGTCGTTTGAATAAAATCCAAGTTATAGAAGCGTCTAGGCCCCTAGACGCCACCATCAACCAGCTCACGGGCGACCCCGGGCCATCGACTGACCGTTGCTCAGCCTGTCGTTTGAATAAAATCCAAGTTATGGAGGCGTCCTGGCCCCTGGACGCCTCCATCAACCAGCTCATGGGCGACCCCCGGCCTTCGACTGACTGTTGGTCAGCCTGTCGTTTCAAGAAAATCCAAGATATGGAGGCGTCCAGGCCCCTGGACGCCTCCATCAACCAGCTCACGGGCGACCCCCCGACCATCGACTGACCGTGGCTCAGTCTGTCGTTTAAAGAAAATCCAAGTTATGGAGGCGTCCAGGCCTCTGGACGCCCCCATCCTCCCGACCTCTATAAATAGAGGCTTACCCCCCTCAGTTCAAGGGTCGAAAAAAGAGCGCCGAGAGGCTCCCGGATTCTATTCCTAACCCATGGGTGTTTTGTAGGGGAGGTCCTGCCAGATCCTCGGGTGCCCGTGCTCACAGGAGAGAGGCCGCCTTCGCCCGCCGCGCTACCTCGTCGTCCCTACGCTGCCAAAGCTCCGCCGGATCTCGCCATCGACCATCCAATAAGCCATTCTCTCCTCTTCTTTTCTAGTTATCTTGCATTCATCATATCATATCCTCTACCCCCCCTTTTTTATGAGTGAGTCTCTTCCCGTTTCTACGTCGGAATAATTGCCATTCATCATAAGCATTTTCCTCCTACTTGTGTCCGAGAGGGGTTTAAAAGATAACACCAACCAGGTGTGTGTCTTGCCATCATTTCATTACTTGCGTCATTAGAATTTGAATACTGCACCTTCGTCTTTCTGATCCACTCGTTACTTGTTTGTCTTTGTTTTGCAAGGGTACCTGAGGAAAGCCCTCTTCGTCGGCCGGCCGAAGGGGGAGGAAGAAGCAACCTGCCATTTCCCGCTCTCAGGGATTCACAATCTCCGTGCTCAACACAAGGTACACGCGATCATTTCGTTTCTTTGAGGTAACCCCTCTGGCGATCACATCCCTTTAGCATCCTACGTATGCTCTTTCCTCCTATTGGCACGTTTCATAATCCTTCTTAATTTTTAGTCGCTCGATAGTCCGTAGCTTAGTTCGTTTTCTTCTCCTTGAGTGGATTCCGCGGCTTCCACAAGGGGGAGAATAGCTTGTGTCTCAGCTTCATCATGCATGCTTTCTCTTTTATTTCTCCTGATTCTATCCAACTATTTTTTCTTTTTGTTGAAGTCAAAGGGGGAGAATAGTTTGATATGAGTCAACATGTTGTTTTATGACTCATAGTGTTGCCATCATCAAAAAGGGGGAGATTGTTGTACCCCTGTGATTTTGATGATGCCAAACACTATGAGTCATCTAAGCATGATGTCATATGTGTTGATGTTGCAGTTATATGGTTTGATGATGTCATGATATCATTATGGTTTAATGATGCCAAACACTGTTGATGTTGCATTGGTGCACTGCTTTCGATGTTAATCAACCTAATGCAATTGCTTGTTCCCATTGCTTATATTACATTTGATTCATGTGAAAAAGTCTGTGACTATATGCTCAAAAGAACAGGTTGAAAGCCAGTTAAAATCAAAAGTCAACGCTCAGTCAACAAGAAAAGTCAACATGGTCAATGAAGTCAATGCATAATAAATGAGAATTGTCAATAGTCTTGTTTGGCCAGTCAAAGTCCCAGACAGTGCAAGCTGACACTAAGGTCGATGCAGCTAAGATCAAAGGTCGATGCAGCTTCTGTGTTTGATGAAGTAAGGTCGATGCTAGCTCGACAAGGTCGATGCTAGTTCTTGCATAAGGTCGATGCCACCTCGATGTGGTCGATGCTAGTTCATGCATAGGGTCAATGCTAGTTGAAATAAGGTCGATGCTAGTATGGCATGTTTTGCATATAAGGTATGTGCTAGTTGAAACAAGGTCGGTGTTAGTATGCATGATTCTGCACCTGAGTCGATGCTAGCTGGTTTTCACTCATACACAAGGTCCGTGTTAGTTGATTTGGGTTGTTAACTAGAGTCTGTGCTAGCTTGCATAGAGTCTATGTTAGGATGCACAGAGTCTGTGCTACTTATCTGTGTTAGTCAGCACGTAGTCTGTGTAGGTTTGCATTGTGTTTACGAAGAGTCTGTGCAGGTTCTGCACTCTGCTTGCATATAGTCGGTGCACATATGCTACAAGGTCGGTGCACATTTGGGTTGAATACAACAAGGTCAGTGCAATCCTTCTCAAGCACACAGTAAGGTCTGTGCAGCATGGCAACCAAGGTCGGTGCAATCTGTGATGACCCAAGATCCGGATACCGGGAAGAACCCGATACCATTCGAACCGTAGCCCGCCGCCCACGAGCCAGGAGGGCTCGGAAGGGCTAAAAGGAGTGTGGAGGTACAAAGAAATAGGAAATAATGCAGGACAATTCAACGATTAATAGAAATAAATAAACAACTACAACAGTAGAGTCCAGTCCAACAGAAAGTATAGTCTAAAACAGTAAAACGTATCACATGCCAAGTGAACACTCGGCCCGGCGAGTTGGCAACTAAGAACCTCCGAACAGTACCCTCGAACCTCGAGGAAGAACCGCCCACCTGAAAAGTAGGGGTGAGCCTCCTGTCACAGGCTCAGTAGGGATCCCGCAGAATCCCAACTAAGAACAACGGCGGTAGCGGAGAGGAAAAACAGCTACAACTACAGCAGGAATAGCGAACCGGTGGCTGGTCAAAACTCGGCACTACAGCTACTCCTACTGTACCGATCAAGCAGAAAGAGAAATCCTGACCTCAAAATTGGGAATCGGACCACTCTAACACCAGGCCTACCGAGGAAACACTCACGGCAACCCTGCCACAGAAGTCTGCCCACACAGGCACGACTAACCAGGACCGCACAGTCCCACACTGGCACGACGAAACCTCGGTGAAGCCACTGGCACTTGAGCCACTACCTCGGAAACACCGGACGGTCTAGAAAATCACGTCTCGCAGACGGGAAACGGAACGCGGAAACAGGAGAGTCACGTCTCACGTGACGGAAGTACCTGCCCACCAGAAGCAAGGCCGGATGCATCCACTGACGTCTTAGACTGCGCCTCAAGTGTCCCCCTCGATCCATGGTGGAATGGGGACACCGTAATAGTAACGACAAAGCAAGTGACTAGCTGGGGTCGCGCTCGTCAGCGCGGGTCCACTGCCCCCAACCACGTGTGCACACACAGACCATGCATCCTAGGTCTGGCCTCTAACTGGTTTTCCCCTCAGCCGAACTCTAGCTGCAAGACGTGGGGCCCTACGGTAACCAGTCTAAAAATCATCTCTCGAGGTATCCTCGCCACCACTCCCTGGTGGGACCACTTGCGTGTTAAAAGGCTATGACTAGTGGGGAGTCACTGATGTGACCACTCTCCGAATAGAAACTCTGAGAACCACACACGCACCCTGCGTAAAAGTCGAGAAGAACCAGGTGGCGCCGAGCCACTGGACTCTAGACAGTCCTCTAGACTCACTAAATCCAACAGTCCCTGAGTCACAAGACTCAGGGTCAAGACCGTCGTTCGCAAGGACGCGATGCCGTTAATCTAGCCTGATCCCAAGGTCTAAAACCACGGTAGCATGAATACCGAGGTAGCTCACGAGCTGCCAAGACCATCCCCTCAAAAGGGAAGTCAAGAGACCCTCCAGCCTCAGGCTGGGTAATTGGACTCACAGTCCACAAGCCACAGACGGCCCACGCGAAAAGCACAGAAGCATGATTCCCAAGGTAGCTCACAAGCCGCCACGTCGATTCCCATCCTAGGGAAAAGTGGGAAACCTCCAGTCCCAGGTTGAATGACTGGACTCGCAATCCGAGGCCATACACTTGCCCCAGTCGGGAACCGTCTTCCGCAGAAACCTACGACATGCGGGGGAACCCCACCGCACACACACCGATACACGGTGACTCGATCGAGCGTAACACAAAGCCTGAAACACACACACAGGGTCACCAGACCCTTGAACACACGGGCATGCTAATCGAGGCAACACGGTACCTCCAGTGTAAGATCCCTGAATTTTTATAAATTATTTTAGGAATATTTAATTATTTTCTAGAATTTATAAAGGCATAAATAAATTAATATATAGAATATTGGATCAATAAGTCATTATAAGGCCCAATTAGGTTAAATAATTAACCTAGCCTATTTAAAGATAATCCAAAAGGTTAATGGACCAAGCCCATCAAGTTTGGCCCATATTCTAGAAGGGTAATTAGCTTATTCGCGTATTTTAAGGATAAATACTATTTATATAAGATAATTATGTGGATAAACGAATAAACGAGTTTTATGAAATTGAAACTCTATACACGTTGAATGTAACGGTCTATCGGGCGACTGCCACAGCCCTGTAACATACCAGGCTGGATGTGTTACACTCTGTTAGTTCCGTGAAAGGAAGAACGAGCAAAAAGATTAGAACTTTGGGATCCTATCTACAAGAGATCGACTTGGGAGAGCTTATAACATTACTAAGGACTCTTAGGGATTAGGTTTTGGCAAATTAAGGACTCTAGAATCGATCTAATCTTCAAAACCCTATAAATAGGACATAGTTCTGAACTGAGCGACCCTTACTTTTGGCTCGTGAAGAATCAAGGTAAGGAGTCATAATTTCGGGTAAGTTCCTTACGACTTTTTGTTTATAATACATTAGACTAATAGCTCTGCAAATTTCGTGCTAGGAGATGAAGCAACCAAGGAGATAGAAGCTTCCAAAGTTGCTGATTCAACCTTAGCAACCCAGGAATCTGAACGCAAGTTCCCTGAAGATCCAGAGATTAGGACGTCTAAACGAGGTAATTAGAGTTCAATGCTTTAGAACTTTTTGTTCCCAATAGTTTCATCTTCTTACCCTCAAAATTTCACATCCTTAGGTCAAGAGGCTGAAGAAATAGAGCATATTGAAGTTGCTGATTTATCACAAGAAGTACAAGGGACTAAGAGTAGCACCTAGCATCAAATTCGAAGTTTAAAAGTTTTAGAAGAGGTAGGTTATCTCATGATTGGTAAAAAATAACTTGTTAGGAATAAAAGCCCTCTGGTTGTGCTTGATTTCATGCATTCTAGACTAAGAATTTCATGATCTAATAGTTCTATACATTCATGCATCTCTTAGCCCTAAATGGAAATTAAAAGATATTATCATGTCTATTCACTAAACCCATGCATATAGTTGGCCTATACTTCGTTATCATGACTAGGACAGTGGTAGTATTTTGATTTCCAGACATGTTATGTTTTCATAAACCTTTACTTAGTTTACTGCCAGCAGATTCTCTGACGCACCAACGTAAGACCGTCACATGAATGTAACGGCCTTACGATAGACCGTCACACCCTGTTGTGTTTTATTGTTCTATTATCTCTAACGCACCCTAGCAGGAGCATTATACCACTGTAATGGCCCCTCGATAAACCGTCACAAGCACTGTAACGCGCCTATCCTAGACCGTCAGACCCCTGTGTTCTGCCAGCCCAAGGAAGAATAATAACCAGTTAAGTTTACTTATAAATAAGCTTAGATAGCTAAGTTGGACCTGTTATCATAACTTCAAGTTTAGTTACTGATTCATAATCAAATTGTATGATTAATGTGTCTTAGGTTATTTTAAGTTATGTTAATTTCATGTGCCAAAATTTTATAGTTTTGTATTTAAATCATGATTTTCTAAATGTTGTATTGACGGAGTTTTCTCATGGTTTCACATCGTTACACGTTCTCTTTATCAATAGAGTCATTTCTTTAAGTATATGGCGCATATTCCGGTATGTTGTCCATTAGTTCACATTGCACTATAGGAACATTATTCTTGGACATGAGGACCACTCTATTGGATATTCTTTCCAATGGACTAGGAAATCTCGTTTCAAGGCCTCTGTAATTCTCCGCGAGCCTGGGATTCCCACTAGGACGCCGAGTTGGTTGTACCATTAAAGCCCATTGATTAGATTACACTATCGATGTTTTTGGTTATCAGTAATGTAACGACTCTATGTTGGACCGTCAGGCACAAGTAACGGCCCAATATATGACCGTCACATTCAACTGAGTCCGATTTCTTGGTTCTAAATTCAGACTAATGTAACGGCCCAATACTGGATCGTCACATCATGTAACGACCCAGTACACGACCGTCACACTGCTTAAGTATTTTTACCCAAGGTCGACCAAGGGTTGATATTCTAAGGTTTCTAGATGGACTATTGATGATCTAGAACTTATCATATTGATCAAGAAACCTAAAATAATGAATGGAAAATAAAGAATGTACCGTTATGCTGCCGATTTATTTCCATAAGCATAACCTTGCTTAAGTCATTCTTGATTTCTCATGGTTCTTATTAAAGCATTCATTCATTGAATTATTGTTATCATGAGCTTATTGAACTTATTACATTCTTGGCTATACTTTATTGTTACATGCGTGGAAAAAGCTTGATTTATACTTGAAGATGCGATCGAGCACTGATTGTGTTCAAGGACACTATGCTAGTCCCCTCGGCTGATTGTCGGAAACATACTATTATAAACCATGGGGTATGATGCTACTAGCGTCGCATTACGCTGTGAGTACTTTCTCTATAAATAAGTGAAAATCCACAATACGGCATGACATGACATTCTTGTACATGACTTTCTTGCTTGATATTCTATAAAAATTCACGAAGTACTTGCTCATCAATAAAAGATACTAGAGTGATGATTATGTGGCTTGCTAGTACATTCTCGATACATTCTTGTTCATGAAAGGCCAATATCATGTTCTTGTTACATTATTGCTAGTTCGTACTTGCTCTCATTCTAACTTACTTGATCGTCTTGTTACTTTGGTTTAATCGTGTGATTGATCGCATTCGCATGATTTTTATCTTATTCTTTAGAGCTAAATTGTTAATTACTTTAATAGTGCCTTCATGTTGATGCGAAGATACCTACTGGGCAAGTGTGCTCATTACCTATTTCCAATCTTTTCAGGAGATGGAAGTGATTCGAATTCGGATTCGGGTTATATAAGTAGCGGGTCCGAGAGTGAATGCAAGTATTGTCAAGATGAGAGTGAAGACTTAGGAAGGTCTATATTGTTTAGATTGAGTCTATGTAATTTTCCTATTTCTTGAGTCTGATAGATTGGAATAAGTTGAATTAGTGGTTGTATTTGAATACTTGATTATTATGAAATAAAGTTGGCGTTTGAGTAAATATTGTGCAATTACATTTATGTGTGTGATTATCTTACGCTCTGATCATTCTTGCTTGTAAAAGGCTTACCATGCCGGCTGTCCGCGCTCTCCGAGTTAGTCTTCCGCTGTAATAAAGGCTCGGGACGTGACAGTTAAGTTGGTATCAGAGCCTAAGTCTCAAGACTTAGGAAGAAGAGTCATGTCATAGGAAAAGTCCAAGGTTTAAGGACTCCTACCTATAAACTAAGGAAGAAATTTCCATACCCATGTGAGAATTGGGTAGAGCCCGGGATAAGATAATTAATTAGCTTTAAGATTGATTTTTTTTCATTCCAATTTCATGAGAAATAACAAGTTGTTATTTTCTCTCAGGTACCGTTATCTTACGAATGGCTCATCGTGTAGATTGGGATGGCATGCAACAAACAGTTGCCGGCCTTACTCAGGCATTGCAAACCATAGCGCAAGGTTGCGTAGGGGCAAGGGCCGGTGACCTACATCGCAATTTTCGGAGTTTAAATCCTCCGCGATTCTATGGTTCTTCTAATCCCGACGAGGCAGAAAACTGGATAGATGAAATGAATCGTATATTTGATGTTATCCAATGCACCGATCAGGAGAAGGTGCGTCTCGCAACCTTTCAACTTAACAAAGATGCTCACACATAGTGGAAGTCGGTTCCGGCACCTCCGGCCGATGCACCTCATACATGGGACGGTTTTCTTACCCTATTCCGTGCCAAGTACTTTTCGGAGCACGTAAAGGAACGAAAGGCTATGGAGTTCGCCACTCTTCGGCAAGGAATGATGACGGTTACCGAATATGAACTGCAATTCTCAAGGGTAGCACAGTATGCATCACATCTAATCAGTACCGATTTATTAAAGGTGAATCGGTTTATGGACGGGTTACGTCCCAGTTTTATCCAGCAGCTCGGGATCCAAAATATCTGTAATTATGCGGAGATGGATCAGCGAGCGTATTTATGTGAAAGGACCTTAGAGAAGGTCAAAAAATTGAAAGGGAAAGGAGAAGAATCAAGCCGATGCTCAGATCGGCATTATAGGAAAGAAAAATTCAGCATCACGGAGCCTTACAAGAGCCGTGATAGTAAGAAGAGATCCAGGAATGGGAATGGTGGAAGTTCCCATAAGCAAAAGAAAGTCAAGGAGGAGAAGGAGCAGGTCGTCACGGCTTGCACATTTTGTGAAAAATTCGGCCATTCGGCTGAGGAGTGTTGGAAGCGCCTTGGCGCTTGTTTACGTTGTGGAAGCAGGGAACATCGCATGCCGGAATGCCCCCTTATGAAGACCAGTCATCTGGTAATGGACGTAGGAGGCAGGCTCGCCTCAATGCTGCTCTAGAAGAAGAGGAAGTGCCCAGGGATGATGGGCTTATGGAAGGTACTCTTCAAATCTGTTCTCGTCCTGCATTTGTGCTATTTGATACTGGTGCCTCTCATTCTTTTATCTCCACTACTTTTGCTAAAAAATTACCAATCGCATCAGTTCCCTTACCTTCAGATCTTGCTATTTCCACACCCTTAGGTTCTGGAACAAAGCTTACCGACTATTATCCTGATAGCGAAGTGATAGTAGAGGGTCACAATCTCCCCGCAAACTTAGTATGCCTTAACATGAAAGGTTATGATGCCATTTTAGGGGTAGATTGGCTTGTAGATCATGATGCTTATATCAATTACCAAAATAAGATTATATCCTTTCGAAAGCCCGATCTTCCGAGATTCTCTTTTCTTGGCATCAAGTACAAGAAGCATCCTACTATCATATCTTCTCTTCACGCTTGCAAACTTATCTCGCAAGGATGTGAAGCTTTTCTTGCTTCTGTCATTGTTGCCGAATCCAAGGAGATTATCTTAGCGGACATCCCTATTGTAAATGAGTTCTCAGACGTGTTTCCATCTGAATTACCCAGTTTACCACCTGAGAGGGAAGTGAACTTCACTATTGAACTCATTCCAGGAGCATCACATGTTTCTATAGCCCCTTATAGGATGTCCCCCACAGAGCTTAAGGAATTGAAGAAGCAGTTGCAAGAACTTCTGGATAAGGGCTTCATCAGACCTAGCACATCCCCGTGGGGTGCGTCTGTCCTATTTGTCAAAAAGAAGGATGGTTCTCTCAGGCTATGCATCGATTACCGGCGACTGAATCAGCTTACAATTAAAAACAAGTATCCATTACCGCGTATTGATGAGCTCTTCGATCAGCTTTCAAGAGCAGAATATTTCTCTAAGATAGACCTCAGATCAGGTTATCATCAGCTTAGAATTAAAGAAGAGGACATTTATAAATCGGCTTTTCGAAGTCGTTATGGCCACTATGAATTCGCAGTGATGCCGTTTGGGTTAACTAATGCCCCAGCAGCATTCATGCAACTTATGAATATTGTCTTCCAGCCATATCTGGACCAGTTCATCGTCGTCTTCATTGATGATATCTTGATATATTCCAAGACAAAAGAGGAACATGAACAACATTTAAAAATTACTTTACAAACACTTAGAGAACACAAGCTTTATGCCAAACTCAATAAGTGTGAATTCTGGCTCGAGGAAGTCTCATTCCTAGGCCACATTATTTCAAAGAAGGTATTGCTGTGGATCCTTCTAAGGTATAAGCTGTCAGAAATTGGAGCCGGCCAACGACTGTATCAGAAGTAAGAAGCTTTCTGGGTCTAGCTGGTTATTATAGAAGATTCATTAAGGACTTCTCAAAGATAACAGTTCCTTTAACTAGACTCACAAGAAAAGAAAATCCTTTTGTCTGGTCATAGGAATGTGAGAAGAGTTTCCAAACTCTTAAGAATCATCTTACCATAGCTCCTATTCTATCACTACTGATGGAAGGTGATGGATTTGAAGTGTATACGGATGCGTCTGGCATTGGCTTAGGATGCGTTCTCATGCAGAATGAAAAAGTAATCTGTTATTCTTTAAGACAATTAAAACGTCACGAGGAAAACTATCTCGTACATGATTTAGAATTGGCAGCGGTTATTTTTGCCTTGAAAATTTGGCGTCATTATCTTTATGGAGAAAAGTTCACGGTCTACTCGGACCACAAAAGCTTGAAATATTTATTCTCTCAAAAGGAGCTTAACATGAGGCAGAGGAGGTGGTTAGAATATCTCAAGGACTTTGATTTTGCTATTCAATATCATCCTGGCAAGGCTAATGCTGTAGCAGATACACTCAGCAGAAAACCAATGGGTATGCTATCAAGTCTTATGATAAGTGTAACTAACCTTGTTCCTCAATTTGCTCAGTTGAACTTAGATATTGACATAAAGGAAGAAGATTGTTTCATAGCTAATATCCGATCTCAACCTACATTGATAGAAGATCTGGTCAAGCTGTAAAATGATGATCCTATATTACTGGAAATTAAAGCTAATATTGAACAAAGGCCGGATTTTTCTATTTCCAATGACGGAAGATTGTTATTTAAGGGCCAAATATGTGTACCAGATCATGAGGCTACGAAGAAACTAATCCTAGATGAAGCGAATAATTTCAAATACATAATTCATCCAGGAGGAACAAAGATGTATCAAGATCTCAAAAGAAATTTCTGGTGGCCCAATATGAAGAGAGAGATAGCTAATTTCGTGTCCCGTAGTCTCACCTGCCAACAAGTAAAAGCAGAACATTTTAGACTCGCAGGTAAATTACACCCCTTGAGTATTCCCGAATGGAAATGGGAGAGTATATGGATGGACTTTATTATGGGTTTACCTAAGACAAGAGGTGGACACGATGGAATATGGGTAATCATAGACCGATTGACTAAATCCACACACTTCATACCAATAAAGAGTCGATGGTCTGTGAATATTCTAGCAGCATTATACATAAAGAAGATTGTCAAACTACATGGTGTCCCAGTCACTATTATATCTGATAGAGATCCTCAATTCACATCACAATTCCGGAAGGGTCTACAACATTCACTAGAGACTAGATTGAATTTCAGCACAGCTTTTCATCCACAAACAGATGGTCAAACGAAAAGAACGAATCAAGTAGTAGAAGATATGCTCAGGGATTGTGCTATCGACTTTGGAGGTAGTTGGTATGATCACTTGCCTCTAGTAGAGTTTGCATATAACAATAGCTATCAGGCTAGCATACGAATGACACCTTTTGAAGCCTTATATGGAAAAAGCTATCGATCACCAATATGTTGGAATGAAATAGGGGAAAAGTAATTTCTAGGCCCCGATCTCATCAGGGATTCTACAGAGAAGATCAAGCTCATTCAAGAAAGAATGAAAATGGCACAAGATAGGCAAAAGTCTAATGCTGACAATCGAAGACGTGACTTGGAGTTTCAGGTAGGAGATCATGTATATTTAAGGGTTTCTCCAGGTCATGGTATTCGAAGATTTGGCATTAAAGGAAAGCTAACTCCAAGATTTATTGACCCATTTGAAATTCTTGAACGGATTGGTGAAGTGGGTTACAAATTGGCTTTACCTCCACAATTAGCAGGAGTTCATGACGTATTTCACGTCTCTATGCTGAAAAAGTATGTATATGATCCTGACCATATTATCACTTATGACAATCTGGAGATTCAGAAGGATATGACGTTCGAACAAAAGCCAATAAAGATTCTGGAACGGGAAGTGCGTCAACTAAGAAATAAAGTTATTCCTATGGTCAAGATTCAATGGAAGAAAACATGGCCATATGAAGCAACTTGGGAAACCGAAGCAGCCATACAGAAAAGATTTCCAGAATTATTTAACTGTAAGTGCACTCTCCAAAATTCATATATTAAATTTGGGGGCCAAATTCTCTTAAGTGGGGGAGGGTGTAAGACCCCAGAATTTTTATAAATTATTTTAGAAATATTTAATTATTTTTTAGAATTTATAAAGGCCTAAATAAATTAATAAATAGAATATTGGATCAATAAGTCATTATAAGGCCCAATTAGGTTAAATAATTAACCTAGCCTATTTAAAGATAATCCAAAAGGTTAATGGACCAAGCCCATCAAGTTTGGCCCATATTCTAGAAGGGTAATTAGCTTACTCACGTATTTTAAGGATAAATACTATTTATATAAGATAATTATGTGGATAAACGAATAAAAGAGTTTTATGAAATTGAAACTCTATACACATTGAATGTAACGGTCTATCGGGCGACCGCCACAGCCCTGTAACGTACCAGGCTGGATGCGTTACACTCTGTTAGTTCTGTGAAAGGAAGAACGAGCAAAAAGATTAGAACTTTGGGATCTTATCTACAAGAGATCGACTTGGGAGAGCTTATAACATTACTAAGGACTCTTAGGGATTAGGTTTCTCACAAATTAAGGACTCTAGAATCGATCTAATCTTCAAAACCCTATAAATAGGACATAGTTCTGAACTGAGCGACCCTTACTTTTGGCTCGTGAAGAATCAAGGTAAGGAGTCATAATTTTGGGTAAGTTCCTTACGACTTTTTGTTTATAATACATTAGACTAATAGCTCTTCAAATTTCATGCTAGGAGATCAAGCAACCAAGGAGATAGAAGCTTCCAAAGTTGCTGATTCAACCTTAGCAACCCAGGAATCTGAACGCAAGTTCCCTGAAGATCCAGAGATTAGGACGTCTAAACGAGGTAATTAGAGTTCAATGCTTTAGAACTTTTTGTTCCCAATAGTTTCATCTTCTTACCCTCAAAATTTCACATCCTTAGGTCAAGAGGCTGAGGAAATAGAGCAGATTGAAGTTGCTGATTTATTACAAGAAGTACAAGGGACTAAGGGTAGCACCTAGCATCAAATTCGAAGTTTAAAGGTTTTAGAAGAGGTATGTTATCTCATGATTGGCAAAAAGAACTTGTTAGGAATAAAAGCCCTCTGGTTGTGCTTGATTTCATGCATTCTAGACTAAGAATTTCATGATCTAATAGTTCTATACATTCATGCATCTCTTAGCCCTAAATGGAAATTAAAAGATATTATCATGTCTATTCACTAAACCCATGCATATAGTTGGCCTATACTTCGTTATCATGACTAGGACAGTGGTAGTATTTTGATTTCCAGGCATGTTATGTTTTCATAAGCGTTTACTTAGTTTACTGCCAACAGATTCTCTGACGCACCAACGTAAGACCGTCACATGAATGTAACGGCCTTACGATAGACCGTCACACCCTGTTGTATTTTATTGTTCTATTGTCTCTAACGCACCCTAGCAGGAGCGTTATACCACTGTAACGGCCCCTCGATAAACCGTCACAAGCACTGTAACGCGCCTACCCTAGACCGTCAGACCCCTGTGTTCTGCCAGCCCAAGGCAGAATAATAACCAGTTAAGTTTACTTATAAATAAGCTTAGATAGCTAAGTTGGACCTGTTATCATGACTTCAAGTTTAGTTACTGATTCATAATCAAATTGTATGATTAATGTGTCTTATGTTATTTTAAGTTATGTTAATTTCATATGCCAAAATTCTATAATTTTGTATTTAAATCATGATTTTCCAAATGTTGTATTGACGGAGTTTTCTCATGGTTTCACATCGTTACACGTTCTCTTTATCAATAGAGTCATTTCTTTAAGTATATGGCGCATATTCTGGTATGTTGTCCATTAGTTCACATTACACTATAGAAATATTATTCTTGGACATGAGGACCTCTCTATTGGATATTCCATCCAATGGACTAGGAAATCTCGTTTCAAGGCCTCCGTAATTCTCCGCGAGCCTGGGATTCCCACTAGGATGCCGAGTTAGTTGTACCATTAAAACCCATTGATTAGATTACACTATCGATATTTTTGGTTATCAGTAATGTAACGGCTCTATGTTAGACCGTCAGGCACAAGTAACAGCCCAATATACGACTGTCACATTCAACTGAGTCCGATTTCTTGGTTCTGGATTCAGACTAATGTAACGGCCCAATACTGGATCGTCACATCATGTAACGGCCCAGTACACGACCGTCACACTGCTTGAGTATTTTAACCTAAGGTGGACCAAGGGTTGATATTCTAATGTTTCTAGATGGACTATTGATGATCTAGAACTTATCATATTGATTAAGAAACCTAAAATAATGAATGGAAAATAAAGAATGTACCGTTATGCTGCCGATTTATTTCCATAAGTACAACCTTGCTTAAGTCATTCTTGATTTCTCATGGTTCTTATTAAAGTATTCATTCATTGAATTATTATTATCATGAGCTTATTGAACTTATTACATTCTTGGCCATACTTTATTGTTACATGCGTGGAAAAAGCTTGATTTATACTTGAAAATGCGATCGAGCACTGATTGTGTTCAAGGGCTCTATACTAGTCCCCTCGGTTGATTGTCGGAAACATACTATTATAAACCATGGGGTATGATGCTACTGGCGTCGCATTGCACTGGGAGTACTTTCTCTATAAATAAGTGAAAATTCACAATACGACATGACATGACATTCTTGTACATGACTTTCTTGCTTGATATTCCATAAAAATTCACGAAGTACTTGCTCATCAGGAAAAAATACAAGAGTGATGATTATGTGGCTTGCTAGTACATTCTCGATACATTCTTGTTCATGAAAGGCCAATATCATGTTCTTGTTACATTCTTACTAGTTCGTACTTGCTCTCATTCTAACTTACTTGATCGTCTTGTTACTTTGGTTTAATCGCGTGATTGATCGCATTCGCATGGTTTTTACCTTATTCTTTAGAGCTAAATTGTTAATTACTTCAATAGTGCCTTCATGTTGATGCGAAGATACCTACTGGGCAAGTGTGCTCATTACCTATTTCTAATCTTTTCTGGAGATGGAAGTGATTCGAATTCGGATTCGGGTTATACAAGTAGCGAGTCCGAGAGCGAATGAAAGTATTGTCAAGATGAGAGTGAAGACTTAGGAAGGTCTATATTGTTTAGATTGAGTCTATGTAATTTTCCTATTTCTTGAGTCTGATAGATTGGAATAAGTTGAATTAGTGGTTGTATTTGAATACTTGATTATTATGAAATAAAGTTGGAGTTTGAGTAAATATTGTGCAATTGCATTTATGTGTGTGATTGTCTTGCGCTCTGATCATTCTTGCTTGCAAGAGGCTTACCATGCCAGCTATCCGCGCTCCCCGAGTTAGTCTTCCGCTGTAATAAAGGCTCGAGGCGTGACATCCATACACCCCAGAAACATAGACACGGAACTCACGGGATGTCCGGGACACTCACGAGGCCGAAGGTCAACCACTGGGTCACAACCAGGTCGACCAGAGACCAACACACACAGACGAACACGACGAGCATGGAAATCGCCTAGCGGTCTAACCCTAGACCGCCACAAAGGATAGCGGTCTACCTTTAGGCCGCTAAAGCAAATCTAGCGGTCTACCGCTGGACTACCAAGCACCCAGGACTCACGAAGCCATGGCGGTCTACCCATGGACCGCGAGGCACAGGATAGGGGTCTACCTTTAGGCCGCTAAACCCCCGGAACACACGAAACTCAAGCGGTCATAGCGGTCTACCCCTGGACCGCCAAAGACCCTGACGGTCTATCACGTGACCGCCAGCCTTAAACCGACATAGTGGGACCCTTAGCTGATGAGGACATCTCCTACCACTCCTCATTCTTTCGAGGGTCCCGTTACTTGCCAGCTATGCGTCATCATGTTCGCGGCATTTTCTTAATCATGACTTGTAATTTTTATATTTTCTTGAGTCATAGATTATGTAATTTCCCTTTTCTTGAGTCAAGTACCTAGGTTAAAGAGTCATATACCTAGGTTAATTGTCATTAGAGTGGTTAATGAGTCAGTTGGGCACAATTAAGTGGGCTAGGCCCATGGGCACCCCCCCTTCCCCCTTGCTTTATTGTCATTAGTCAAAAACTCAGGGTCTTTTGTTAAATTGTGGGTTTCCTATAAATAGGACCCCAATCCCCCCCATTTGGAGCTAATGAAGTATTGAATATTTGAGCATAAGTGCACCTCTCTCTCTCTCTCTAGGTCTCTCATTCTCTCTCTCTCTCTCTAAATTTCGAAATTCACTCTCTCTCCTCCCTATTCTCCCCTATTTAAGACCCCTCCCCCTTCCCCATACCTCCCATTTACTCCCCCTCAAACCCCTAGGTGGAACCCCTTTCTCCTAGGCACCTCTCCCTCTTCCCAAGCAACCTTTCCCCTTCCCCATACAACCCCTTCACATTCTCAAGGGAGAATCCATTCTCCTAGACACCCTTTCCCCTTCCCAAAGCAACCCTTCCTATTCCCTAGGCCTCCATTCAACACCTCCATTAACCTTCCACCCAAGGCCCCTCCACAATCACCACAGAGTGTTCTGCCCCCTTGGTTCGCTGCCAGCAGGAGAAGCCCGACTTGCAGAGCCTGCTCCGGAGTGATCCGACATCATCTGGAGGTGCACCATACATCGCCGGAAAGGTCTACGAGTCTTCTTCGCAACCGAGGTGGTCTTGCTGCGTTCCGACTTCGGAACAGTGCGTGGCGCCCGTTCTCGTCCGACTGCGCAACCAGGATCAGAATCCGGACCAGAGCCACAGTGAAGAAGCCATCACGGACACATCCTTCAACTTATGGAGGCGCCACTTGACCGAGAGCTGCTACCACAAGTCTTCCACCAGCACCAGAAAGCGGCGTCCCGTTCGGCATCAGGAAGTGCCTTTTCCATTTTTTCTCCCTCGGGCGCGCAGACAGTCTATTTATGTCCTGCCCAGGAAGTGCCTCACTCAACGGACACCTCCTCACCGTCCCGACATCCTCTGGTGCTGTTCTTGGTTGCTTATCGAAGAAGACTCATCCACGGACGTCCTCGACTTGGTCTCGCCTCATTCGGACTTCGGGAGTGATCATGGCACCTTCGACAAGCAGCTGCAACATCCTGGACCAGTCTGTACCAGAACGCTGAGTGCCTGCTCCAGGGTCCACTCCGACCAGTGGCTACGCTGGAACCGTCCACCAAAAATCACAGTCATACCTGGGTACATCAGCAACATTTTGGAGCAAGTCTCATCAAGTTCTGAGTCCGGGAGAGCTCACAGCGGTGACTACATCGACCCCCCCTATTGCTGTCCCAGACCCGGGCAGATTCGGCCGGGTGCTCCGTCGGCGCGATCGAGCTTATCTCCCCTCCTCGCCTGGCCGGCTTAGCGCCCCTCCCTGTGCGGAGGTAGTGTTTGATTGTAACAGTGAAATCCCCACCCCAAGTTCACCCTCCTGTAAGAGGTGTAGTGAATGTAACTAATTAAGCAGGATTCAAGCTTCATCGGCGCAGTGTGCGGGGAACCCACACTTCCCCGCTCGCCCTCGTCTCCGGCCGGGATCGGTGTCTTCACACTGATCAGGTGAGCTTCGGTCCACTCTCCTCTGCTGGTTTATTATCATTGCTTAGTTTATTATTATCCCTTGATGTGCCGTCGGCGGTGAGAGAGAGCTCGTTCCAACATTCCGTTTAGTCAAGTGCCACCGCGGGTGAGTTGTGAGTGTGACATTACATCCCACGCCCTCGGCGTGCCAGCCGCCCTTGACATTGGGCATCCCTGGCCCATTGGGGTCTATCCCTAGCTGGTCAAATCCTTGGAGCCTCGAGGTCCAACTTCGGACCCTCACCACCATCGCCGGTCCACCTACGGACCCGAGTGTGCCAACGCGAGTGAGTCCGCTAGTGTGACGCTGCCAACTTGTTGTATTGCTTGCACATTTAAGTCCGAGGGGTTCATATTATATTGCTGCATTTTGGTGTCACATCATTAGCGGCATCCACATGACCGCTTGACACCCCTAGCGATCTCTGGAAGGACCGCTAAGGCGTCTCGAGCCCGAAAATGGTGGAAACGGCAGGAAAGCTCATTCCATGCCCCAATCACCCCTGGGTGATGAGAAAATAAAGGGGAAACCCTTCCCCAAGCCCCAAGGCATCACACGATGCCCAAAAACCACCAAGAACACGATCAAAACTCTAGATCGGGCTCACACCCCAAAATCATGCTTTTTCCTAAAAATGGCAATAAACCCACGCTCGGCTCGCCACGGCCTACCAAACTCACGGGAAATGAAGTACGCGAGTTGGGGGTCCATCTCCCTACCTCCACTGAAGATTTCATGCCCCGAGGACGCCGATCCGCGAAGAAAACGCCGTGAAACCCTCGCCGGTTCACGAACGCACCACCGAGCTTCCACCCGCCACCGGCCCTCGATCCTCGACCCGTTCCTCGTTCCTCGCCTCCCGCCATCACCGCCTGGCCCTCCTCCGCCACCGTCGGCCGCCCGGGGAGAGGGGGTGAGAAAGAGATGAGAGAGAGTGAGAAAGAGAGAATGGACAGAGAGAAAAGATGTTAATATATAGAAAAACCCAAAAAATCTAGAAATTCAGAAAAATACTAAAAATTCCCTCTGCGATCCTCGAGAGGAGCACAACGCATCGGTACTATTCCAGAGTTGGAGAACGTCACGATTCACCATGCATAGAGTTCCGAAGGCACATCAGGGAAAAACATGTATAAAGCACAAAATACACTCCGAGACCCACGAAAATGATCCAAAAAAAATATCTGAAAAATCCGGGACATTACAGCCCTCCCCTCTTAAACAAATTTCATCCTCAAAATTCAGGACTAGCACCAAGCCACAGGGGAAGAACACCTTAACCAACTGACAATGCTGTCAGAGCCCCAGCACAAAAACCTCGATTCTTTCGAAAACACGGATCCTGAGGGACACAGCCAGACTACAATCACGAAGAACGCATCGCTCAGCATGCCGCACACCGGTCATCAGAGCAGGCACACAACAAAGGACGCAGTCCGGCATCACCTCAGTCACAACGTGAGAACCAATCATGGCACCGCTGCTACCATCTCGCCCACCGAGGAGACATAGTCCTCGTCACGAGAAACAACTACGATCCATCCTATGGTCGGCAGACAAAATACACATCAGCTTCACAGCCAGCTGACCGGTCGCACACCCTTCTCAAGGGAACAACCAATATAGAGCCTCCATCAGCTCACACAGCCATCTCAACAGACCGCAACCAGAACATCGGCTCAGCACCAAGAACCACCTCACACTTGGCAAGCTGAAAGCCAGACATCTCACTGTGGCAACTCTATCAGAAGATAAATTCTGACAAAGCCCAGATCCCATCCAGAAAGACACATCACAGAGACGACCACCAAATGTCTCACCTGCACATGGCTCCCGCCAATCTCGATGCGCAACCAGCAGCATCTTCTGTCTGTGAAAGACCACACGCTGATCACCAGCTGCTCGTCAATGGGAAACCTCCACTGGCCCAACAGGCACGATCTAACTCACGACAGGCCATCCGCTGACTCACACAGACAATTACCACATCTCGAGTTGCACTCCTCTCGGACATCGCATCCGATCTCGATCATCGCGCCAACTCAACCCTCTCAGGGGAGCACGACAAGACTCAGGAGTCTTCGGTCATCACCTCACTCAACTCAGACTTATAGGGGAACCATCCCATGCTGGTCACCAAACCAGGGATAACCATTGCGACACCAACGTCCCATCATGGACCACCATTCCGACGCCAGTCTTATCCAAAGGCCTCAGCCCACGGGCGTCACTCTTCTGTCTTGCCTTATCGAATCCTATCTCAATTAATCCAAGTGGACACATGCCAATCCCGATTCCGCCCTCACCACAGAGCCACGGGACACCACCAGAAGAATTCATGGCACACGTCTCTAGGGGAGGAAAGTGCCATCCAAACTCACTGCAACCTGGTCGCCAACGCCGCAACCAATGCACACGGGTCCCCAACAATACACATCTTACCATGGTCGACTATGAGACTAGCCTTACCAGTCACTCGCAGCTACCAATCGGAACCCAAAATCTCTCAGAGATTACTTCCTCAAAACACGATCTCATCCGAGGACACAACCTCCAATACAAGTCAGGCACCAAGCCACCGACTCTGACCAACACATCCTCGACCACCGTCAGGCGACATCTTCAACAACCCCATCCGGGTCTAACACCGATGCCTGACACGGCTTCCATCACAGGAATAGGGTACTCATGCGGCATACTTGCCAACATTTTTCCCCAACACTCCATCCTGCCAGTGCCAAGAACCATAATACGTCGAGCAACAGCACGGCAACAACACGTCTCACACAGAGGAACCAATCCTCCAATGCTCAACGCAACCTCAGGAAATCCACCCGTAGCACCCAACGCTACAATCCTGAACTTGTGGGTTATGGGCCCACCAGGATTCCGTTGCGCACTCTGATCCACACACACAGCCAACACGGCAACTCGGGACTCGCCATCCCGATAATCCACAACTCGGCTGGCCAACTTCAGAAAATAGGGTGAGGAAAGCTCCATTACCTTCAACCCAAAGCATAGATTCACTCCCAATCTGGCAACCCTCTGCGACTCCGTAGACTTCGATCGGTAACGAATCAAAAAATTTCAGCACCAGCCAAGAATTCTCGTGAACACCGCCCAACCAGCACTTGTCCTTCCATAACAGCGCCAGTACCCTCACACAGCAAGGGAATCGGGCATGACTTCCCATTGGCAACCACCTTGCCAACACACACGGGACACGTCTCGCACGGACTTCATGGAACACGAGGCCAACCAATCCGAACATGCAATGCAAGACGATGAACCTTAGCTAAGCACAATCTCTCCAACCAAAGGAGAAACCGACATACCTCCGACCAACGGAAGAATCTCCACGCTCGACCTGACCTTAAACCTCGCACATGCTGGGAACAGCACCTTCGAGTACCGAGAAACCCATCGCTTCCATCAGGTCAGCGCCTCCGACACACTCAACAAGTGTCACGTCGGACCATGATCAAAACATCTCTCGATGCACCACCACTGCAATTCCTCGAACTACAACACGGCACGCCAAGAACCGCAACACGAGCCATAATCGGCAACCGCCGACGCTCATCCTCGAGTCTCGAAACCACCGTGGAACCTTCTCATCTCAAATCAAATCCAAGGTGAACACAACCCATTCACACACAAGAGCGCATGAGTAAGACTTACTGGGACAACACAGCCCAATCCTGCCTCGAAATCCACACGAATAACCGAGATCGACACGTCATTTCTGACGCCACATAGCATGACTAGGACATCAGGCTCGATGAAACAGCAGCTCACCGAGAAGATCCTCCGCTCACCCGAGCGCACCTCTCGATCAAAATACCCACTCTGCCACCTTAAACAACAATCTTAACACCTCAGGGGCTGGATAACCTCAAGCTGGAGTGGCCAGACTCGACAATAGTTCCCTCAAAGCACGCTCATGGCCACTTAACCACAACCAATCCGCGCAAGCCACCTGACCTCGCTACAAACACCTCGAACGCAGCAACACACCTACCGGAAACCTCTGCCCAATGCTGGACAACTGGGGCCACAACCGATGAGAGAGAAACTCTCAACCTCAATCCTTAGACCCCATGCTGGCACGAAAGCCGTGAACATCAACTGCCTTCACAGCGTCAACGCCGCGCACTCAAGCTCTCAAGCGAAAAATAAAGCGAAAAACAAACACAAAACCCTAAGACAACTGCCGACTTTACTGGACCTTATAGACTCTGATCACTGCAATATCTCAAATTCCTATGTACGTCCCCAACCACTGCTCTGATAACAATTGTGACGACCCAAGATCCATATATCGGGAAGAACCCGATACCATTCGAACCCTGGCCCGCCACCCACGAGCCGGGAGGGCTCGGAAGGGCTAAAAGGAGTGTAGAGGTATAAAGAAATAGGAAATAATGCAAGACAATTCAATAATTAACAGAAATAAATAAACAACTACAACAGTAGAGTCCAGTCCAATAGAAAGTATAGTCTAAAGCAGTAAAACGTACCACATGCCAAGTGAACACTCGGACCGGCGAGCTGGCAACTAAGAACCTCCGAGCAGCACCCTCGAACCTCGAGGAAGAACCGCCGCACCTAAAAAATAGGGGTAAGCATCCTGTCACTGGCTCAGTAGGGATCCCGCGGAACCCCAACCGAGAACAACGGTGATAGCGAAAAGGAAAAATAGCTACAACTACAGCAGGAACAGCGAACCGGTGGCCGGTCAAAACTCGGCACTACAGCTACTCCTACTGTACCGGTCAAGCAGAAAGAGAAATCCCGACCGCACAATCGGGAACCTGACCACTCTAACACCAGGACTACCGAGGAAACACTCACGACAACCCTGCCACAAAAGTATGCCAACACAGGCACGACCAACCGGGACTGCACAGTCCCATACTAGCATGACGAAACCTCGGTGAAACCACTAGCACCCGAGCCACTACCTCGGAAACACCGGACGGTCCAGAAAATCACGTCTCGCAGACGGGAAATGGAACCCAAAAATAGGAGAGTCACAGCTCACGTGACGGAAGTACCTGCCCACCAGAAGCAAGGCCGAATGTATCCACTAACGTCTTAGACCGCGCCTCAGGTGTCCCTCTCGACCCCTGGTTGAACGGGGACACCGTACTAGTAACCACAAAGCAAGTGACTAGCTGGGGTCGCGCTCGTCAGCGCGGGTCCACTGCCCCCAACCACGTGTGCACACACAGACCATGCGTCCTAGGTCTAGCCTCTAACTGGTTTTCCCCTCAGCCGGACTCTGGCTGCAAGATGTGGGGCCCTACGGTAACTAGTCTACAAATCGTCTCTCGGGGTAGCCTCGCCACCACTCCCTGGTGGGACCACTCACGTGTCAGAAGGCTACGACTAGTGGGGAGTCACTGATGTGACCACTCTTCGAAGAGAAACTCCGAGAACCACACACACACCCTGCGCGAAAGTCGAGAAGAAGCAGGTGGTGCCAAGCCACTGGATTCTGGACAGTCCTCGAGACTCACTAAATCCAACGGTTCTTGAGTCACAAGACTCGGGGTCAAGACCGTCGTTCGTAACGACGCGATGCCGTTAATCTACATGATCCTTAGGTCTAAAACCACGGTAGCATAAATACCGAGGTAGCTCATGAGCCGTTGAGACCATCCCCTCAAAAAGGAACTCAAGAGACACTCCAGCCTCAGGCTGGGTAATTGGACTCACAGTCCACAGGCCACAGATGGCCCACGCGGAAAGCACAGAAGCACGATTCCCAAGGTAGCTCACAAGTCGCCACGTCGATTCCCATCCTAGGGAAAAGCAGGAAACCTCTAGCCCCATGCTGAATGACTGGACTCGCAATCCGAGGCCATACACTTGGCCCAGTCGGGAACCATCTTCCGCAGAAACCTACGACATGTGGGGAAACCCCACCACACATACACCGATACACGGTGACTCGTTCGAGCGTAACACAAAGCCCGGAACACACACACATAGGGTCACCAGACCCCTAAACACATGGGCATGCTAATCGAGGTAATATGGTACACCAGACACCCCAGAAACACGGACACAGAACTCACGGGGTGTCTGGGACACTCACGAGGCCGAAGGTCAACCACTGGGTCACAACCGGGTCGACCGGAGACCAACACACCCAGACGGACACGGCGAGCATGGAAATCACCTAGCGATCTAACCCTAGACCGCCACAAAGGATAACGGTCTACCTTTAGGCCGCTAAAGCAAATCTGGCAGTCTACCGCTGGACCGCCAAGCACCCAGGACTCACGAAGCCATGGCGGTCTACCCATGGACCGTGAGGCACAGGATAGCGGTCTACCTTTAGGTCGCTAAACCCCCAGAACACACGAAACTCAAGCGGTCATAGCGGTCTACCCATGGACCGCCAAAGACTCTGTCGGTCTATCGCGTGATCGCCAGCCTTAAACCGACATATTGAGACCCTTAGCGGTCTCCACATGATCGCTTTGCACCCCTAGCGGTCTCTGGAAGGACCGCTAAGGTGTCCCGAGCCCGAAAATGGCAGGAAAGCTCATTCCACGCCCCAATCACCCCTGGTGATGGGGAAACAAAGGGGAAACCCTTCCCCAAGCCCCAAGGCATCACACGGTGCCCAAAAACCACCAAGAACGCGATCAAAACTCTAGATCGGGCTCACACCCCAAAATCATGCTTTTCCCCAAAAATGGCAATAAACCCACGCTCGGCTCGCCACAGCCTACCAAACTCACGGGAAATGAAGTACGCGAGTTGGGGGTCCATCTCCCTACCTCCACCGAAGATTTCACGTCCCGAGGACGCCGATCCGCGAAGAAAACGTCGTGAAACCCTCGCCAGTTCACGAACGCACCACCGAGCTTCCACGCGCCACTGGCCCTTGATCCTCGACCCGTTCCTCGTTCCTCGCCTCCCGCCATCTCCGCCTCGCCCTCCTCCGCCACCGTCGGCCGCCTGGGGAGAGGGGGAGAGAAAGAGATGAGAGAGAGTGAGAAAGAGAGAATGGGGAGAGAGAAAAGAGGTTAATATATATATATATATATATAAACCCCAAAATTCAAAAAAATACTAAAAATTACCTCCGCGATCCTCGGGAGGAGCACAACGTACCGGTACTACCCCGGAGTCAGAGAACGTCACGGTTCGCCCTGTACAAAGTTCCGAAGGCACATCAGGGAAAAACACGTATAAAGCACAAAATACACTCCGAGACCCACGAAATTGATCCAAAAAAATATCCAAAAAATCCGGGACATTACACAATCCCTGCCTTCAATGCATGCAAGGTCGGTGCACGTCTTGCCTTCAACACAGCAAGGTCGGTGCATGTCCTACCTTCAACGCATGCAAGGTCGGTGCAACCTGTTTGCTAGCACCGTGAAGGTCTGAGCATACCCCTCCGTGTAAGGTGTATGATGAAATGATTGAGTGCGCAGTTGGCAGCAGCGAGACTTAAGTAAATCTGTTCGAACTCAGGGTAATCACGTGAGCTTGAACTAGAGAGGAGACACGTGTTCCTAAGTCAACCCTTGATGGACACGTGATCCGAGGGTGCTATGTCAAAAATATTCTTCTCTCTCCTGTCACGTGGTCCAATAGAAATAAAAGGGCATCAAATCATTCTTTCTGAAGGGGTTCCGATACTCTGGTTTGTATAAATAGACTCTCATCCTTCGAAGAGGAGTGCGGCGCAAGAAAGGAAGAGAAAGGCATGTGCAGAAGAAAGAGTGAAAAAAATAGAAGCAACAGTCGCCGGAGAAGAGAGCCAGAAGAAGAAGAAGAAGGGAGAGCTGAGAGTGATGAGCAAAGAAAGAGAAAAGAGAGTGAGCAAGATAAGAAGAGAGAAATCAAGATTGAAGCGGCCAATGCTATATTGAAGACATGTTCATGTATTGACTACTGGATCAAATCCAGAGTCATTGGAGCTATATCTATTTTTGCTTTCCTCTTTTGTTTTCTCATTTGTTCTTTTTTCATTTCCTTAGTGCTTTCTGATTCTCTGGTTTGGGATCGGGGTTCCTCCTGTGGATTCAGGAGAAGGGAGATGGTGTCTCCGGTTGCTAGTGACGGGATGTCACTAGTGGTTCCCCTCCGGTTTGGAGGAAGGGAGGATTGGTCCTCCGATTTTTGAGTAACTGGGTGTTACTCAAGTTTCCTTCTGATTTCATCAGAAGAAGAGAGGAGAGTGTTCCTCTAGGTCAAGCTGTTAGGCAGCATTTGTAGCAGACTGAGTCTGCGTCTACTTTGGTAGGGAAGCATCACTCCAGTTTGGAGTGAGGGGTGGATGTAGGCGGACTGGTTTCTGGCTGAACCACCAAAAAAATTCTGTGTGCAGTGGTTTGATAGTGCGTTTGTCCATTTCTTCTACCTCCTTCACAGGGTTGATCTGTATGTTTGGTTGAATGTGTCTTGCTCGATATATGATTGTTTGATCCTTCGATATTGTGAATTGTTTGTTTGTGAGAGTGAATGATCACTATCTTTCACTCACTTATCAGTTGAGGTTTCTGCCCTTCGAAGATCTTTTTCTATGTTATCTTCTTAATATCTACAGTTGTGAAGTGTTGGCCCGTGAGCTTAGCAAAACATTAGGTTGCGTGTGCTTGCTAAGTGTTCGATTGTGAGTTGTAATTGAACTTCTGTTCGGTTTGAATCAGCTAGCTTTATTTTTGCACGTATCTGATTTTGAGATCTTTAATTAAATGAAATTTTCAAAAAGATCCATTCACCCCCCCTCTGGATCTATTTTCCGTGTTCCACCCATTCTAACACCCCCATGTGGTGATGGGAGCTTCCCCTCTAATCATCCTTAACCCGACCATTCTCAACCAATGGGTTTGAGCCCGTTTAGTAAGTTACATTTTGGCAACCCGGGCCTTTTCATCCTTGGACATGGGATACCAAGTGAAGTACTGGTCCATTGAAACCTCCCATTCTAAATAGTCACTAGGATGAGTTCCATCAAAGGTGGGAGGTGGGGGAGATATCCTTCTATTGTCCATTGGGGCGGGCCTATTTTCTCCTGGTTGATCGAGTTGACCCGATAGATTATCAGGCCGCTGATTGGCATAGGTCAAGGCCCCCATGTGGTAGTTGACGTGGCCAGGGAAGTCATGAGCATTGGTGGTGGGTTTCCCTTGGGGGTTGGGACTCAAGGAGAGTGTTAACGGGTATGATCGGTATGAGGTGACCATGTTAGTGGACATGGGTGATGCACCGGGTGACTCTAAATGTATTTGCGCCCTAGGACCAACTTGTAAGGACAAGTTGTGAACTTGCTCTGATACCAATTTGATGTGACATGACCCCTTGGACCTAAATTCACAAGCAATCGAACCGAACGGCAGATTCACTCAAGCGGGTTCACCCGCGTCGCGCACACCCTGGTCCGTAGGTGGACCGACGATGATGGTGAGGGTCCAAGGTTGGACCTTGGGGTTCCAGGCGTATGGCTAGCTCGGGGAGGACCTCGATGGGCCAGGGATGCCCAATTCACGGGCGGCCGACACGCCAAGGGCGTGGGATGTAGGATAGCTCTCGCAACTCACCTGCGGTGGCACTCAATTAGTTGGAAATTGGATCGGGCACTCTCTTACCATCGACGGCACTAAGATGCGATACTAAGCGAGCAAATTTAATTCCAATAGAGAGGGGTGTTCAGTAGCTCACCTGATGGGCGTGAAAACGTCGATCCCGACCGGAGACGAGGTGAGCGGGGAAGCGTGGGTAGAACCCGCACGCTGCGCCGGTGTAGCTCGAACCTGAAATTTCAGAATGATACACCACTACGCCTCTCGTAGGAGGGGGATCTCGGGGTGGGGGTTAATTTCAGATTACAAGCAAACACTACCTCCGCGCAGGGAGGGGCTGTAAGCCGACCAGGCGGGGATGGGGAATTAAGCAAAAGCCGAAATGCAGAACGTTGCTGGTTCTATCCACTTCTGGAACAGCCTGACAGGGAGTCGATGATCGTGCCGCCATAGAATCCACCGAGCTCTGCTGATGATGAAACCAGTGCCAAAACTTCCTGGGTTGGCCCAGAAGGACGCCCAAATTATTGAAGAATTTTTTGACGTCGACGATGGCCGGGGCAGGGTCAGGACCAAGACTTATCCGCTCTGGTTCTGACTGTTCCTGGAGCGATGCTGTTGGAAGACGGGGGCGCCACGAGCACTTCCGAGGTCCGATTAAGGCGGGTCCAGAACCGTTGCGATCGTGCGCGAGCCTTCTTCGAGCCGAGACCAACGGCGTCGTTGGAGGAGGTCAGAGAAGACCACGAGGTCCAGAACAGTAAGAGGGGGTCCGATCAGATCCAGATGAAGCTAACCTGCGCACCCAGGGGAGAAAATCTGCAACTCTGGGCTCTGGGGTCCAAAAAATGCCCTACTTCTTGGAGATGACAGAGGGCTTGGAGGAGAAAGCTTCAGCCAAATGCCACCCCAAGAAACTCAGAGCTCTGGTCATGGGAGCCTCTGAAAGTCGCTGCTGGTTGTCTGCCTGGGAGGAAATGCATAGTCTGACGAGGATGACTCCTCCAAGCAGCTCCGAAGTCGAACGACGGGGAGACCACCTTGCCTACAAAGCAGCCTCGACAAGCTTTCCAGAAGTATAGAAAACACCGCCAGATGATTCGTGGTGAAGACGTGGCCGCCTCTGCAACTGGGTGCTCCTCTGCTGCCTGCGAGTTGGGAACTTCAGGTTGAAGATGATAGGTGTGGTGGTGGGGATGGGCGACCAAATGGCAATGGGGATGGGGGCTGGAGCTCGTGGGATGTTGCTAGAGGAGTCTAGGGGTGATGGAGGTGGCTGGAATGTGAAGGGGGGCGGAGCTAGGGCTTGGGGGCTAAGTGGAAGGGGTGTTGGGGCAGGGAGGGTGTGGTCTGTGCAAGGAGGTGGAGGAGTGGTGGATAGGTTGATCAAAGGAGGAGGGGGAAGTGGGGTGTGCGACCAGGGGAGGTGAGGGGTCAGTGGAGGGCGACCAAGGGGGCAGGGGGGAGAGAGGGAATGGAGGGAAATTCAATTTTGGGCTTGGGAATGGTGGAAGGGGGCTTGGGGAAGTGAAGGGTTGTGTTGGGAGAAGGAAGGGGGTGTCTAGGGTGGTGGAATTCTACCTTGGGGAAGGAGGGGAATTAAATGGGTGATTTGGGGAAGGGGAAGGGGGTTTTAATGAAGAGTGAATGGGGAGGAGAGAGAAGAAATTTTAAATTTGGGGTGGGGGAAGAGAGAGAGAGGGGTGACCCCCTTAGAGAGAGAGAGATATGAGAGAGAGATATATATCAAGAGAGGGAGGGGAGATAAAATTCCAAGGGAATTTTAAATTTCATTGATCATCAAAGGTTACAAATGAGAGAGGGGAGGGGGGGTATTTATAGGCACAGGACTTTTCACATGACCATACTGACCTTGGACATAATGACCAGGCAGACTAGGGAGGGGCGCCCCTGAGCCTAGCCCATTGAATTGGGCCCAATTGCCAACCTAATCAACCATATGACAGAGAACTTAGGTAAATGACTCACTAACCTAGGTACTGGACTCAAATAAAGGGAAAATTACACAATTATGACTCAAATAAAATATGAAATTTACATGGATTGACTCAAACAAAGTTTGAAGAACACAAGGGCGCATGCCGACGATCTATCAGAGGTTCGAAAAAATGTGGAGGGGTAAGTGATGCCCCCATCAGAAGGGGGCCTGCTATGCTGTGCTGCTGTTGCTGGGTGCTGTTGCTGTGATGTGCTGCTGTTGCTGCTGTGCTATGTTGCTGCTACTGTGCTGCTGCTACTGAGGGTGCTGCTGCTACCGGGTGATGTTGCTGTGTAGTGGTTATTTTCTTGAGGTAAATTTTGGGTTTGTTTGTTTTGTTTTCTATTTTTTTGATTGGGTTGAAAGTTTTTTTTGTTGTAGGTTAAATTTAGACCATGAATAAAGTTAAGACTTCAAATTAAGCCCTAATTAGTTCCTTAAAATTAGAGCTTTTGTCTAATTCGATTATCTTAGGCTCAATTGAAGCTCAATTAAGTTTTATTGAAGAATTTGAGGTGGGAGCATTCTGGTAATTAATTTATATGAACGGTGATTAAGGGTTAATTGATAATTAAGCCCTAATTAGTTCCTTAAATTTGGGACTTTTGTCTAATTTAATTTATTTAGGCTCAATTGAAGCTCAATTAAGCTTCATTGAAGAATTTGGGGTGGGAGCATGCTGGTATTTAATTTGTATGAAGGGTGGTTATGGGTTAATTGATAATTAAGCCATAATTAGTTCCTTAAAATTAGGACTTTTGTCTAATTCGGTTTACTTAGGCTCAATTGATGTTCAATTAAGTTTCACTGAAGAATTTGGGGTGGGAGTATGCTGGTAATTATTTTTTATGAAGGGTGATTAAGGGTTAATTGATAGTTAAGCCCTAATGTACTTACAACTATTTGTCTTTGACTGTTTTAATACAGCATCATGCCTAGACGTGAACAAAGTCAAGAGCAACAAGGGCAGGAGGATACGGGGTGGGCCTACCTCTCCTTAGTTGATGCTAGGAGAAGAAAAGTGAAATACAATTATTATGGTAAGGAGATACATGACGGAATTACTAGAGAAAAACAACATTTGGCAGGGGTAAGATGAGAGGTGAAACAAAGTGACAGATGTCCCCGAGAGGTCCGAGAAGAAATGCGCCAGCGCCTTCTGGGCAAAAAGGAGAGGATGCAACATAGGGCTGAAGATGATGCTGAAATTACGGAGGAGATTTCGGGTAGAAGGGGAAGGAGGGATGATGATGAGGAAGGTACTGAGGATTCAGATCCAGAGCTAACTGAAGCAATGGAGCGTGAACAAGCCGCTCAAAAGAAAGGAAAGGCACCCATAGGTTCAGGGACCTACTACAGTACAGCTACACGATGTACTGACACTAGTGCTGCCCCGTAGAGAGCAGGCCCCATGGACAGCTATCTGCAAAGAAGGACCCATCCTACACAACCTAAAATCAAGCAAGCATTGAGAGGGGTAAAAAAATCTGTAGAAGTTGCAGGGTATACATTTAAAAGTATCTGCAAATATATTTTCCATGCAAGTGTCCCTGCATATGTAGGTGAAAGTGAATATTTCCAACTTATGCTAGATGCCATAGCAGATATTGGCCCTGGCTTGAAGGCTCCGTCACGTCGAGACATATACGGGCGTGGCCTTGAGGGAAAGGTTGAGGAGCTCCATGACTGGGTTGACAGCTTCAAACATATGTGAATGGTGAGAGGATGCACCATCATGTGTGATGGATGGACTGGAACCACGAAGAAGTCTAAGACTAACTTTTTGGTCTATTGCATCGAAGGTATAGTATTTGTTAAATATGTAGATGCATCAAATTATGAAAAAAATGTCAATTATTTGTTTAGTTTGATGGATAAGATGGTAGACCAAATTGGAGAGGAGAATGTTGTGCAAGTAGTGACTGATAATGAAGGCAGTTATAAGGTTGCAGGGAAGAAATTGATGCAGAAGCGTAGGCATTTATAAGGGCTCCCAAGTGCAATATATTGTCTGGATCTGATACTTGAAGACATAGGGAAGGAAAATCATGTGAAGAAGACAATTGACAAGGTACAAAAAATCACACAGTATATTTATGGCCATCCTAGGTGGAGAGGGGGATTTCTGCAGCCCATTCAAAGAGCAGCCCAACTAGGCCCGACAGGGCCCAATGAGGCCAAGCTCACCCAAGTGACAGCCCACAGGGCCCACTTAGGGAAGAAAGCCCAATAAACAGCGCTCGAGGAAACAACCCTCCTAGGCGGCCTCAAGGCTCGGAGGGCCCGAGCATCGGTCAGGTCATGAGAAAGGCCCGCGCCCGAGCCATCTCTCCGCCCGGGAGAGGGAGGCGTAGGCTAGCCTATCCGACCCATCTTTTATCGAGCTAAGCTTATCGCCCGGATAGGGCTGGCCCCTCTGAGCTCGGAACGACTGACGAATGCTTATCTTTGCAGCCGTTAAGAGTCCGCAGCAGGCAGGAATTCAGGAAGGCAAGGGACTTCTTCTTCCCCACGATGATAACGCTCCCACGATAAGGCCATAAAAGCCCACGATGAGGACGTAACCTCCACCTGAAACCCCTCGGCTGGCAGGACTCCAAGAGACGGCGTACTATTTAAATCAGGGATACCCTCCGGCTAAAGGTAAGCCAAAAAAGGCAATTATATGCCCAAAACTCCTGAGCAAGAACCGCTTCACCCTTCTGGTGGAGAGGGATCTCGCGCACAAGCTCTCTCCTCCCTACTATTGCTCCCACCATAGCTCCACTGACTTAAGCATCGGAGGGTTTACCCCAGGGATTCCCCCTGGGCCCTCTGATCCGTTTTCCTATCTTGCAGTTCACGATCTAGTGATTCTCAGCCCGCTCAAGACCAGTGCGAGATCACGCCTCTTCATCTGGCGCCGTCTGTGGGAAACGCACGAAAAGCCAGTATGGTGCGAAGGAGCTCAGGGAGGAGGTCCACCGGTGACAGGGGTAAGGCCGTGGTAGCGGCAAGGGATGGCCCTTCTAGGGCCTCACAGAACCCTCCCTCCAACGCCAGCGTCCCCGCCGACGGACCGCCACCCCCTCCTGCGACGGTAGGGCTACCCCCCAACGGTGGCGCCGAAGCCTTCCAAGCCCTCAACGTGAAACTGGATATCCTTGTGGAACTCATGAAGAACCAGGCGGCTAGGGATGGAAGGTCCCACGCTCCGTCAGGGAGCCCTCCCCACGAAAATACGTCCCAGCACACCGCCGGAGGTCGCTTCACTCTCCGCGGCTAGCAGCTCATCCGCAACAGGATTGGAGGACCCTTGCAAGCTCCACCTCCGGAGCAAGAGGCTTCCTCCACGCCAAGAAGGGGAAAACTGGGGGCACGGCGTCCAAACCCGGAAGCTGACGTTCCCGGAGATCGCCAAGACGCTCCCCCCAGCCCCACGGCACGACAGCAACCGGAACTATCCCTCCGGCTGTGAGATTTCGAGAGACGCTTCGTGATGTGACACAACCTAGGACTTAAGCAAACAAGCACAATCGCAATCAAATGGACCGATGTCGGCGATCGCTCACCCGATGCTCACCAAGACCCGGGGTAACTTGGCAATGCCAAGTGGAGGTTGTGTGGGCTGGGCCCTTGCTGGTAGAGGGCCAGCAAGGCCTAAGTTGATTTCCAAGGGTAATGGCAGCCCAATTCAAGGGAGCCGACATCGTGCCGAGGGCACGGGTTCCACTCTTTTCCCACGGTGATCACTTATAGCAAAGGAGCTTAAGGATCGGGCTCTCATTCACGGCCAGCGGAGTTTATGAACTAATATTGAAAGAACAAGCACAAATTAGAGCAAAGTTTGGAGCACTTACTCGACCGGTTTGAAGAAACCGGTCCCGCTCGAAGACGATGGCGAGCGGGGAGGCGGGTGGATCCCCACACGCCGCGTCGGGGTAGCTTGACCTGCCCAAATGATTACAATACTACACCTCTCGCAGGAGGGGGATCTTGGGGTGGGGGTTAAGTGATATTATAACTAAAACTACCTCCACACAGGGAGGGGCCTTTAGCCGGCCAAGCGGGGAGGGAAACTTGAGAGAGGAACACCGAAGATGGGAGGTCGCCGGTTCTGTCCACGTTCTGTGGGTGCTGATAGATGATCGAAGAAATGGTTCCTGCGACTGATGCTGAATTTTTTTGGGGATGAAACCACCTGGAAAATCTTCGTAGGAGGCCAGAGAAGTCGTCCAAATTTTGTTGATTTCTTCTAGCACCGACGCTGGTCTGGGTGGAGGCCCGAGTAGGGAGGCAGATTCTTGGACTGGCAGCTTCTGGCGGCCAATAGCAGATTGCAGAGGATGCCCCGTCAGCTCCCGAACTCCGAATCAAGCACCGCCAGAGTTTTTGGAATCGTGGACGAGTCCTCTTCGCAGAAACACTAACGGGGAAGCCAAACAATGCCGGAGAAGACCAGAGGATTTTGAAAACTGATGATAGATCGGTGAAGGCTGTGGGAAGTAGAACTGCGTACCCGAGGGAGAAAAATGATAACTCTGGCCCAAGGACGTCGATTGAAGTTTCGCTTCTTGATTATGAAAGTAGACAGGAAGAGGAACAACTTTACAGAAGAACTTGTGGCCTGAATCTTCTAAGGTTCGTCATGGCAGAGCTTCTAATACGGCTCAGGTGCTCAGCAGGGGCAGCTCTGCGCAGTTGTGGGAGAACGGATCTCCCGGTCAGCTCGGAGCTCGGAAGGGGACGAGACCACCGCCGTTGCGAAGAAGATAGGTAGACACTTCCTTGGATACCTCTTGGGCCTTCAGATTCTCTGGGATGTGGTTGGGGTCACCTCTGTAAATTGATACTCTTCTGCTGCCAGCGAACTAAAAACTGGAGGTTGAAGATGGTGGGGGGAAATGGGGTATATGGGGGGGGGGAAATAGAGGTGGATGAGTGTGAGGAGAACCCTGGCTATGAGAGGGTCTAGGAGGGGGTGTTCCAAGGTGTGGGAGGGGAAGAATAGGGTCTGGAAGGTGGTCTAATAGGTGGTGGGAGGAGGAGCTACGAATTTGGGCTTGGAGGGAGAAGGAGGAAGGTGGGGGGGCACAAGTGGGTGGAGGGCATGTGAGTTTGAATTTCCTTTAATGTGGGGTGATCAATGGTGGTCTTGGGGATGGGAAGAGGTGCCTTGGGAAGGTGGAGGGCTGCTTTGGGTAGTGGGAAGGGTGCTTGGGGAAGTGGGTGGGGTAGTTGGGGGTTGGGAGGTGGAGCTAGGATTGGTGGAAGCTCTCTTGGGACTAGGGGGTGGAGTAATGGGGTGTGTGGGGAAGGGAAGTGGCCTTTAATGGGGGTAGGTGGGAGAGTGGTGGTTGGGAAGGGAGGAGAGAGAAAATTTTCGAAATTGGGTGTGGAGGAGAGAGAAAGGGGAATGAAAAAGAGAGATTAAGAGAGGGATGGGTGGGGAATCTCTCCCCTAGGGTCTCTCACCCAAAAAATAGAATCTCTCCACTAGATAAGAAGTGTAAACTCTCAAAATGGCAAGTTTTTCATTCATTGATTCATTAGTTGAAATGGGGGGAATGGGGTCCTATATATAGGCAACCCACATTTCTACAAAAGTCCCTGACTCTTACTACAATGACCAAAGACCAAGGGGGTAGGGACGCCCTGGGCCTAGCCCAAAGAATTGGGCCCAATAACCATGCTAAACAATCTTATGACACTTAACCTAGGGGAATAAATAAAAGACCTAGGGACATGACTCAAATAAAAGGGAAAATACATCAAATGACTCAAATAAAAATTACATAGGACTCAAAATTAAATAACTAGACCATGCCGGATGCAACCGGGGCGAGGAGACGAGCTGTGAACGTGGGAATGGGGGGTGATGTCCCCATCATACTCCCGAGGTGCGGAGAACTCGACTCCGTCGAGTAAGTGTCCTTCCCTCCTTGGAGGGTGTAGAAGTGGTACTACCCACAAGTCTTTCGAACGAGACCGATCCATCCACCTACCGAGATAGCGCTCATATACCTTGCTCCTGGTGGTAGTGACATGTTCATCCAATATTCGTTCAATGCGCTCACGCTGGGCTCTCTTGGCTGGTGGTCTCTCCTCACAGGTGGGTGCTCTCTCAATGGAGGGAATATGCTCAATATCCTCACTGGGTCCCACCGTGGGTCCCTTATATGGCACTAGGTCGGCTGCATTGAATGTGGGACTCACTCCATACTCTTTGGGGAGATCTAACTCATCGGCATTAGCACCAATGCACCTCAGGACCTGGAAGGGACCAGCCCCACGTGGCCTCAAGTTGGAGATGACTCCCGGGGAGAGCCTCTCCTTCCTCACCATCACAAAGTCACCCACATGGGATTCTTGGTGACGCCGAAGGGAGTCAGCCTGCCTTTTATAGATCTCATTTTCCTTGCTAATGTGCTTGCAAAGGTTTTCATGCAATTTTATGAATGTTGACATTCTAGGGGTGATGGGTGGACCTGGACAACCATAGATGGACCTATCATGCCATGATGCCATATGGACCTTGATGAACCTTGGTGGGTCGGGGCAACCAAAAGTGGCCCTATCAAGTATGGACTTTCTAACAAAGGTTTGAGGGCCGGGGCATCCGTAGGTGATCCGGTCATCTATGGGGGTGACAAATGCCGGGGGACCCGGACATCCAAGAATGCTCCTATCATGCTTAAGACTCATGATGAGTGAAGGTGGACCATTACATCCGAATTTGGACCACTCATGCTTTCTACTTGACATGTGGGTGATATGAATGAATGGACCCAACATAGTGTTCATGCCAAGTGGTGTGGTAAGCCTAGACACATGCATATTTTTCCTATGGGTGACTTCCATGTGTATAGGTGTGGGACAACCTTTGAACTCCCATTGGAAAGGGTCGAATGGATCTAAGAAGGTGGTCATCATGGGGTGGAGCACAACCTTATTACCTAGGGATATGTGGCCCAAGGTCATGGCTCCCATGGTGTAACCCGGGTTTAAGATGGAGTGGATTGGGTCAAACATGGTGAGTTGATGTAGGGAAATGTGGGTGGTGGATAAAGTGTTTGGGTCACACGAGTCTCTTGACTCCCATTGGAATGGATCATATGGATCATAGAATGGGTCACCTAGGGGGAGGAACTCCATGTCCTCAAGATCCTCAAAAGGTGCTAAGTCATCATTCTCCATGATAGTTGGGCCAATGTTCTTGGCAAGTGGGTCGGCCATGAGTGGAGGGATTGGCTTTCTACCCGAGATAAGAAGCTCTAAATCAAGGAGAAGGTTGGGCTCATCGGGTGTAGGGAGGAATAGAAGGAGGTCGCTAGTGTAGCAACCAATGGTGCAAACCGAGGTGATAGACCCTATGCATAGGTGTAGGAGGCTAAGGCTCCTAGGTTGTTCGACCATAGGGGTCAACATGCTAGTCATCTCTAATTGCCATGCTATGGCCTTGAGAAGGTCCTCTAAGGTCTCCACTTGATAGGATACTTGGATTGTGGTGTGATAGGAGAAGAAGGGCACTAAGGGAAGGTCTTGTTCTATGGGAGGGAAAACATGGGTCGAGATCTCTCTAATTGCGCTCTCCTTTAGCCAACTAACAATGGGTTCTCCTAAGATGAGCTCTGCCCCAACGAGAGAGGGTGGTGTAAGGTAAAGACCATCGTGTGAGGTTTCTTCTTCAAGTTGGACTTGGGTTTCCTCCAAGGTAGGGGGTGGGTTTGGAGTGCTCACAACTATTGGATCGGGTATGAGTTCTTCTACCAAGGAGGTGAGGGGGTCTTTTGGGGTGATGAGGGTTGGTGTGTGGTGCTCCCGGGGTGGAGGGTAAAGGGAAACTTAGATTGGGATTGGTAGAGTGGGGTTTGGGAGTGGAAGTAGTGGAGGCCTAGGTTGGGGTAGGATTGGGGTTGGAAGTGGAAGGTGGGTTGTGTGACAAGATTTAGGTTGATGGGTTTTGGGGGGTGTACCCTTTTTAGGAGACGATGGAGGGGTAGTGGTGGGGACCAAGGGGAGATGCGGGGTATGGGTTTGGTGAGAGATTGTGGAAGGGGGTTTTGGTTGGAGTGTGGGGACCCTTAGGGGATTTGTTGGAGAGGTGGATGCTTGGTTTATTTGGGCCTTAAGGGAGAGGACTTGGTCGCGAAGTGTAGTTATGATGGTTGAGAAGTGATTTGTTGGGAGTGGTGGGGGAGGAGGCCTAAAGGTGGTATCAAGTTGGTCGGATGGGGATGGAGGAGTGGTAGTGCACCTCGGGCTAGGGGTGTTTGAGTAGAAGGAGTGGGAATATTTGGGAATGTAGATTTTTCTAAGTTCTTTCTTCATATCATCCCATGAGGAAATGGGTTCTTGTTTCCTAACGTCCCTTAAGCCCACTATGTTCCTCCATTTTTCCTTGGCTTGACCCCGAAATTATCCCATGGCAACGCGGACTCTTGCGGGTCCATAAACCATAGTTCTCTCAAAGTGTTTTTCCATGGTGACCTCCCACTTTAGGTAGGCACTATAGCATGATCCATCGAAGAGGAGATCCTCAAAAGAGATTATGTCAAATGGAGGGTTGATCGGTCCCTTATGGGGGGTCGAGTGGGATGAATGTGACCAAAGAGAGGTAGCCATGTTGATGAATGCAAATGTGCCCAAGGACTAGACTTAGTAGAGACAAGTCTAAAACTTACTCTGATACCAATTGATGAGACACAACCTAGGACTTAAGCAAACAAGCACAATCGCAATCAAACGGACCGATGTCGGCGACCGCTCACCCGATGCTCACCAAGACCCGGGGTAACTTTGCAATGCCAAGTGGAGGTTGTGTGGGCTGGGCCCTTGCTGGTAGAGGGCCAGCAAGGCCTAAGTTGATTTCCAAGGGTAATGGCAGCCCAAATCAAGGGAGCCGACGTCGTGCCGAGGGCACGGGTTCCACTCTTTTCCCACGGTGATCACTTATAGCAAAGGAGCTTAAGGATCGGGCTCTCATTCACGGCCAGCGGAGTTTATGAACTAATATTGAAAGAACAAGCACAAATTAGAGCAAAGTTTGGAGCACTTACTCGACCGGTTTGAAGAAACCGGTCCCGCTCGAAGACGATGGCGAGCGGGGAGGCGGGTGGATCCCCACACGCCGCGTCGGGGTAGCTTGACCTGCCCAAATGATTACAATACTACACCTCTCGCAGGAGGGAGATCTTGGGGTGGGGATTAAGTGATATTACAACTAAAACTACCTCCACACAGGGAGGGGCCTTCAGCCGGCCAAGCGGGGAGGGGAACTTGAGAGAGGAACACCAAAGATGGGAGGTCACCGGTTCTATCCACGTTCTGTGGATGCTGATAGATGATCGAAGAAATGGTTGCTACGACTGATGCAGAATGTTTTTGGGGATGAAACCACCTGGAAAATCTTTGTAGGAGGCCAGGGAAGTCGTCCAAATTTTGTTGATTTCTTCTAGCGCCGACGCTGGTCTGGGTGGAGGCCTGAGCAGGGAGGCAGATTCTTGGACTGGCAGCTTCTGACGGCCAACAGCAGATTGCAGAGGATGCCCCGTCAGCTCCCGAACTCAGAATCAAGCACCACCAGAGTTTTTGGAATCGTGGACGAGTCCTCTTCACAGAAAAACTGACGGGGAAGCCAAATGATGCCGGAGAAGACCAGAGGACTCTGAAAACTGATGACAGGTCAGTGCAGGCTGTGGGAAGCAGAACTGCGTACCCGAGAGAGAAAAATGATAACTCTGGCCCAAGGACGTCGATCGAAGTTCCACTTCTTGATTCTGAAAGCAGACAGGAAGAGGAACAACTTTACAGAAGAACTTGTGGCCTGAATCTTCGAAGGTTCATCATGGCAGAGCTTCTAATACGGCTTAGGTGCTCAGCAGGGGCAGCTCTGTGCAGTTGTGGGAGAACGGATCTCTCGGTCAGCTCGGAGCTCGGAAGGGGACGAGACCACCGCTGTTGCGAAGAAGACAGGTAGACGCTTCCGTGGATACCTCTAGGGCCTTCAGATTCTCTGGGATGTGGTTGGGGTCACCTCTGTAAACTGATACTCTTCTGCTGCTAGCGAGCTGAAAACTGGAGGTTGAAGATGGTGGGGGGAAATGGGGTATATGGGGGGGGGAAATAGAGGTGGATGCGTGTGGGGAGAACCCTGGCTGTGAGGGGGTCTAGTAGGGGTGTTCCAAGGTGTGGGAGGGGAATAATAGGGTCTGGAAGGTGGTCTAACAGGTGGTGGGAGGAGGAGCTACGAATTTGGGCTTGGAGGAAGAAGGAGGAAGGTGGGGGGCTACAAGTCGGTGGAGGGCATGTGAGTTTGAATTTCCTTTAATGTGGGGTGATCAATGGTGGTCTTGGGGATGGGAAGAGGTGCCTTGGGAAGGTGGAGGGGTGCTTTGGATAGTGGGAAGGGTGCTTGGGGAAGTGGGTGGGGTAGTTGGAGGTTGGGAGGTGGAGCTAGGATTGGTGGAAGCTCTCTTGGGACTAGGGGGTGGAGTAATGGGGTGTGTGGGGAAGGGGAGTGGCCTTTAATGGGGGTAGGTGGGAGAGTGGTGGTTGGGAAGGGAGGACAGAGAAAATTTTGAAATTGGGTGTGGAGGAGAGAGAAAGGGGAATGAAAAAGAGAGATTAAGAGAGGGATGGGTGGGGAATCTCTCCCTTAGGGTCTCTCACCCAAAAAATAGAATCTCTCCACTAGATAAGAAGTGTAAACTCTCAAAATGACAAGTTTTTCATTCATTGATTCATTAGTTGAAATGGGGGGAATGGGGTCCTATATATAGGCAGCCCACATTTCTACAAAAGTCCCTGACTCTTACTACAATGACCAAAGACCAAGGGGGTAGGGGCGCCCCTGGGCCTAGCCCAAAGAATTGGGCCCAATAACCATTCTAAACAATCTAATGACACTTAACCTAGGGGAATAAATAAAAGACCTAGAGACATGACTCAAATAAAAGGGAAAATAAATTCAATGACTCAAATAAAAATTACATAGGACTCAAAATTAAATAACTAGACCATGCCGGATGCAACCGGGGCGAGGAGACGAGCTGTGAACGTGGGAATGGGGGGTGATGTCCCCATCACTTCGCAGAACAGGAGCGCGCCCTCCGCGCCCTGCAGAAGACCTCTTTCCCGGAGGACGAGGAGAAATCCCCGTTCTCCGAGTACATCTTGAAGGCAGAGGTATCTCCCAGAACCTCCATTCCGACCTTCAAGCTCTACGATGGCCAGGGTGACCCGGCCGATCATTACGATAGCTTCGATGCTCTGATGACCCTGCACGGAGTGTCCGACGCCATCAAGTGCCTAGCCTTCGTTACCACCCTGGTCCAAGGCGCTCAAGCATGGTTCCGGGCCCTCGCCCCCGGGTCCATCCGAGACTTCAAGCAATTTGGGCGAGTCTTCAAAGAGAGTTTCGCCGGAAGTGCCCCCCCAAGGTCGGTAGCGGGGCTCCTGGCCCTCAAATAGGCGCAAGGGGAAAGACTCCGGGCTTATATTCACAGATTCAAATCGGAAGCCCTGAGAATCCCCCGCCTGGACGTGGCCTCAGCCACAACCGCACTGACTGGGGGCACCCGGGACGAGAATCTCCACCGCGAACTTGTCCTCCACCCTCCCTCGACCCTGGCCGAGCTAGTGACTCTGGCACTGCGCCACGTCGAGTGCGAAGAAGTGCTCAGCGCTTTCTGAGACGCAACCGGCTCGGGTCGAGAGGTGGACAAGAAGCGGGCTTCCGAGCCAAATTCAAGCTCGGGAAAGAAGTGAGACCGTGATGGGGAGCGCAAGCGGAAGTACGAGCGTTACACCCCACTAGCTACCCCGGTCTATGAGATTTATGAAGACATCAAAGACTCGGGACTCCTCCGCCAGCCCGAGCCGACGAGGTCGAAGAACCGCAATCGCGACAGGCATTGCTTGTTCCACAGCGATCACGGGCACCACACCGGTGACTGCCGCCAGCTCCAGGACGAGATCGAGCGCCTCATCCATCAGGGGCACCTGGCTCGGTTCACAGCCGAGCGCAAAGAAGATCGAGGCGCTACAGAGGAGATCGACAACGCCCCCCGAGGGGTCCACATCAACGTCATCTCCGGAGGGACAGCATCAGGAGGCGACAGCAGCCGAGGAAGGAAGCGTCATGCCGAGCGGGCGAGCCGAGCCATAGAGCCTCCCAAGGCCCCGTCGAGTGAGTCCCAGGTCATAGTCTTCTCCGACCGAGATCTGAAAGGGCTGAGCACCCCATATGATGACGCCCTCGTAATCTCGGCCACAATAAACAATTGTAACGTAGATAGGGTTCTAGTTGACAATGGGAGTGCCCCTGATGTGTTGTCTTATGACTGTTTCCTTAAGATGGGGGAAGATCCATCCAAGCTCCGCCCGGTTCGAACCCCCCTCTGCGGGTTTAATGGCCTGGCCACTTACCCCGAGGGAGCCCTAAGCCTGCCGGTTACCCTCAGGACCCCACCAAGAACCGTTACGGTCATAGTGGACTTCATAGTGATTAAAGGTATGATAGCGTACAACGCCATCTTCGGACGGGGAATCCTCAACCAAATAAAGGCCGTACCGTCTACCTATCACCAAAAAATGAAGTTCCCCACCAAAAATGGGTTGGGGGAAGTCCGAGGTAACCAGGCCGCGGCCAGAAGGTGCTACAATATCTCGGTGGAAGCCACAAGGCCGGACGGGAAAGATAAGGGTCCCTGAGGAGTCGAGGATAAAACCGCAACCACCGAGCCTGGTGGCGAATTACTGACGGTTTTCCTGAACGATGACCCGACCCGAGGAGTAAGGATCGGAGCCGACCTACCGCCCAAGGTTCATCATCAATATAAAGAATTCCTTTCTGAGTACATCCGAGTCTTCGCTTGGTCCGATGATCAATTGCCTGGAATACCAGAGGAGACCGTGATGCACAAGCTCAACCTCGACCCCGCCGTAAAGCCCGTACAGTAGCGCAGAAGGAAGCATGCACCAGAGAAACAGACGATCATCAAGGCACAGGTCACCAAGTGACAAGAGACTGGCCTTTTTAGACCGGTCCTGTACCCGACGTGACTAGCCAACATCGTCCTGGTACCTAAAGCTTAGGGCAAATGGTAGATGTGCGTGGACTTGACCGATCTAAATAAGGCCACTCCTAAGGACTGCTATCCATTACCGAGCATCGACCAATTGGTTGACTCAACCTCGGGCAACGAGATACTCAGCTTCCTAGATGCCTATTCAGGTTATCATTAGATCAGAATGGATCCAGAAGATATCGAGAAGACCGCCTTCATCACCGTCTACGGCGTATACTGCTACACCCGAATGCCTTTCGGGTTCAAGAACGCTGGAGCTACGTATCAAAGGCTGGTCAATCACATGTTCGAGGAGCAGTTAGGTCGGAACGTCGAGGCTTACATTGACGACATGCTCGTCAAGACCACCAAGGCCCAAGATCACTTCACCGACCTCACTGAAACCTTCGGCACCCTCTTGAAGTACAACATGAAGCTCAATCCTGCCAAGTGCGCCTTAGGAGTAAGATCTGGGAAGTTCCTGGGTTTCCTGGTCACTCAACGTGGGATTGAAGCCAACCCTGACAAGGTCCAGGCCATCCTGGACATGCGCCCGCCCACTTGCGTCGAGGACGTCTAGCGCCTAACCGGGCATGTCGCCGCTCTCAGCCGCTTCCTGTCCCGTGCGGCCGAACGATGCTTGCCCTTCTTCAAACTTTTGAGGGGGCCCAAATTGACATCTGCTACATTCGCATGGGATGAGGAATGCCAGAGAGCGTTCGCCGAGCTAAAGAAGTTCCTGGCCTCACCCCCGGTGCTCTCCAAGCCCGTTCCAGGCGAAGTCTTGCTGCTCTATCTCTCGGCGACACCATCCACAGTCAGCTCGGTCCTGGTCAGAAATGACTCGGGAATCGAGAGGTCGGTCTACTACACCAGCAAGGTGCTCAACGAGGCTGAACGGAGGTACCCCTCAATCGAGAAACTCGTGCTAGCGTTGGTTACCTCCGCCAAGCGCCTCCGACCCTATTTCCAAGGGCACCCCATCACCGTGCTAACCGGCGAACCATTGAAGAAGATTCTAGCCCACCCCGAAGCTTCAGGGCGACTTGTCAAATGGGCAATCATGATTGGGGCCTACGATATCTCGTACCACCCGAGCTCGGCTATGAAAGGCCAAGTGCTCGCCGACTTCATCACCGAGAGCACCATCCCGACTGAAGAAAGATCTCCGTCCGCGCCCGGGCCAACCTGGGAACTGTTCATCGACGGATCTTCCAACTCGGTCGGTAGTGGTGCAGGGATCCTCCTGAGGTCCCCCGAAGGAGTAGAGCTACAGTACGCCTTGAAATTCAGCTTTCAAGCATCCAACAACGCTTCCGAGTACGAGGCCCTTATCTCGAGAGCTCGCATGGCTCGACGGTTGGGGGCTGAGCGAGTCAAAATCCACACCGACTCCCAGCTGGTCGCTAGCCAAGTCAACGGCGAATACGAAGCTCGAGAGGCGCCAATGGTCAAATACCTTCAGCTGGTCAGAGACCTGGCCCAACAGTTCGAGGGATTCAAGGTAGTCCGAATAGCTCGGGAGGAAAACTCCCGAGCGGATGCCCTCTCTCGATTAGCCTCCTCTCTCGACCCTGAAGGTGCCCGATCAGTCCTCCTTGAAGAGCTAGAGCGCCCGAGCATTGACTCGGAGCTCCTGGCCGTTGACTCAGCCCTTCCAAGCGACTGGCGCTCCCCCTACCTGTCTTGGCTCCAGGACTCCCGAGAGCCCTCTAACCCTCGGGAGGCACGCCGAATGAAGTATCAAGCCCGACGCTTCGTCATCCTCGACGATGCTCTCTACCGGAGGTCCTTCTCTAGTCCCCTCCTGAAGTGTCTCGGCCCCGACGAGGCCAACCGAGCCATCCAAGAGACTCATGAAGGCCTGTGCAGAGCATATTCAGGAGGAAGGTCTCTAGCCAGGATCCTGCTATGGTAGGGGTACTGGTGGCCAACCTTGCAGTGCGACTGCTACGGTAGTGATTCAACCACTTGGTCCATCAGCCGGCTACGGAGCTCATCACCCTTACCGAGCCCTATCCCTTCGCTCGGTGGGGGATCGACATTCTCGGGCCGTTCCCTATGGCTCAGTCCCAGAAGAAGTTCATCATCGTCGCCATCGACTACTTCACCAAATGGATCGACGCCGAAGCCACGGCGAGGATCACCGAGACAGTCGTCTGGAGTTTCGTATGGAAGTCGATCATTTGTCGCTTCGGCATCTCCTGGGTGATAGTGAGCGACAACGGTCAGCAATTTGATTCTCGTTATTTCCGAGACAGATGCGCCGACCTAAACATTCGCAACCACTTCACTTCGGTCGCCCACCCTCAGGCAAACGGGCTGGTCAAAAATGCCAATAAGACTATCTTAAAAGGCATAAAGACCAGACTCGGCAAGGCCAAGCGTAGCTGGCTCGAGGAACTGCCCAGCGTACTTTGGTCACACCGAACGACTCCCAGAACGGCAACCGGTGAAAGTCCTTTCCAGTTGGTGTACGGCACTGAGGCCGTTATTCCATTAGAGGTTGCCAACCCTTCTCTCCGAGTCATCCGCTTCTCGCCTGAGATAAGCGAGCAAAAGCTACTCGAAAACCTCGACCTAACATATGAGCTCCGACTGATCGCCCGTACCCGAGCAACGAAATACCAACGCCGCCTCACGCGATACTACAACGCCAAAGTCCGAAACAGACTCTTTCAACCGGGAGACTTCGTCCTCAGGAAAGCCGAAGCCTCTCGACCACTAGAGGCGGCGGGCAAGCGATCCCCTAACTGGGAAGGCCCCTACCGAGTGGTCGAGACGCTCGGGAAAGGTGCGTACAGGCTAGCTACAGCGGAAGGGGAACCCATCCCTCGGACGTGGAACGCAGCCGCACTATGCAAATTCTACTTTTAAAGTTGTGCAAACAATTTGAGGAGAATAAAACTCTTTTCTTTTCATTCAATTGTTGGTACATCAGAAAGGCAAAAGCCAGTACATTGCATAGCAAAGAGCAAAAAATCCATCTAGCACCACTGCAAGAGGCCATCACTCGGCCGACTCGGTCTTGATCTCCTTGCGTCCAGCCACTGACTCTGCCTCGCGCAGAAACTGGCTCGGTCAAAGGGCGATCGACCTAGTTGGCTCGGGTGGCCCGTGACAAAGGTGACAGAGGGATTATAAAAGAAGGAAGGCTACCCTCCAAGTTGAACTTTGAAGGGGAAGAGGGAAGGAACGCCTATGAAGGCCTCCTCCTTTCCAACCTGCCAATTCTTTGGAACGTACAGAGAGCAGGCACCCTCCGAAGAGTGAAAGAAAGGATGAGCAGAAGAGGGAAAAAGACGCTGCTAGAAAGAAAAAGAAACCAGCAGAGTTGGATGAGGAGGCAGGGGAAGGCTCGGAGGGGATGGGCATCACGGATGCCCCCATCCGTCCTCTATCTCGCCCCCCTGGAAGCATCACCGCAACTGATAAAGGGTAAATGGCGTGCCTCCGCACGTTGAACCCTCTTCAGATCCGCGCGATGACCATCGGACCCGTTTCAACCCCACATGACAACCATCGGACCTGCTCAATAGCCCAAGGCGGCAAGAACTCTCTGCTCCGCCATCACCGGCATCGTCGCCTTCCGAAGGATCTTCCATGCTCCGAATGCAACGGCATAGCGCAACGTGGAGAAGGGGTGAGGAAAGACTATTAGCGAAAATCCTAAGCGGTGGAGAGGAAGGGACGCCCTTCGGTCTTTTTATAAGGCTAAGGGAGGCTACTTGCCTTAAATGACTCCCCCCTCGAAAACACGCCAAAGGATTTTTACCCTCTGAACGGTCACCTCAAAACCCTCATTTTCCACCTCTGTGGGATACACGAAGCGGCCTGGCATTCAAAGCGTGAGAAAACGGAAGGACACCCTGTCAGGAATCCATCCAACCAGCGTGTGAAAACCACGCAAACGTATCGGCACTTTCCAACTACTACCGATACGCTAACCAAATTACGGCAAGGAACGCAAGAAGCAAGTAAGTCATTTATTGCCTCACAAAAAGAAAATCTTTCTTCTTTTTTCAGAAAAGGAAAAGAGACAAACGAAGAAAGAGGCAAAATAAGGTAAAATACATCAGGTCTCGGGCCCACTTTGAAGCTCGGGAATGGCAGGTGTGGGTATTTCGCCCCCGGCACCATCGGTGACGGCCGACCCAGGCACTGACCTCGCCTGTGCGAGAACTGCCTCGGTCGCGAGCACTCCGAAGGCAGCCGGAGTTGGTGACCCCGCCGGAGGAGAGCCCTCTGGATCTTCCCCGCCTGACGCAGAAGAGCTAGAAGCTGACTCATCCGAGTCATAGCACTGGCCCGAGGGGAAATAGATCCCAGAGTCTTGCTCGTCGGCGTAATCCACTGCCCGGTGATAACCCTGCTTGAACCCCATGCGGGAGCCTCGGCGAAGCGCTATCTCGTAGTATGGAAGGGCAGCTTCCTGAAGGTCGGCTCGGTAGGCCTCTGAGCCCCTGTACTGCTCGATCGCCTCCGCCCCAACCTGCCCCATCCTTTCAGCAAGTTCGGCCGACTTCCGCTCCGCCTCGGACGCTCGCTCCTCTGCCTCCGCCATCCGTCTCTCTACCTCGATCGACTTCCGCTCGACCTCGGCCACCCGCTCCTCGAGCTCGATCGACTTTCGCTCGACCTCGACTGCCCGCTCCTCAAGCTCGATCGACTTCTGTTTGGCCTCGACTGATCGTTTCTCCACCTCAGCTCGGTCCACCTCGGCCTTCGAATGACGGCGCTCCGCTGCCTCCGCCCGGTCTAGCAACTCAGCGCGCTCAGCCTCCCAATGGCCGTTCAGCTCAAGATGGTGAAGGCACTCCTTCTCAAGGAGTTTGTTTTTCCTCTCGAGTGACTCCCGAGCTTTGGCCAGCTGCTCGGTCAACGCTCCGGCTTCCAGCCGGCTCGACCGCGCCAAATCCCTGACCGCGGAGAATTCCCATTGAAGCCCCTCGTGCGTCTCATTGAGTCGGGCTAGCTTCCTCTCGCACCCTCCGAGAGTCCAGACGAGATTCGACCGCTCTGACTCCGTCCGGCATAGGTCTCCGCCATGGTGGCCCCCATCTGGGCCATGATCAAACCGCCCTCCATGATGACGTCGAGGACCCCGGAAGGAGAATGACGCCTATCTCCTCCTCTCATCCTCGCGGACACCTCGCGGCAGAGCTTGTACAGATTGCTCGAGATACCGAGCCTCTCCAAGGCCTCCGGCATGGACATCCGATCCGCCCCTGGCCCCGCGCCGGAACGCCCGGACCGAGCTGTTGAAATGGCCTCCCCGTGCACTATGGTCGGTTGGGGTTGCGACGCCTCCATAGGCAAACCCCCAACCTCGACCGACGCAGCAAGCCCGGTCACTCCGGGCGCCACCGATGTTTGGGGTTACGACGCCCTCGCAGGTGAACCCCCAACCTCAACTGTCTCGGCCCGCGTTTCACTGCCCGAGACATCACCAACCTCGACCGGCCCCCCAGTCTCGGCCTCGTCTACTTCAGCTCCGGCCCCCTCTGTTCCCACCGAGGGGAGAGCCGACCCACCGCCACCACCCTCTGAGGGGCCCCTGGTCTCCTCGGCCCCCTCTCGCCCGGTGGATGGGGGAGCCGGCCCGGTAGGGTCGGCCCCATCTTGCCCCTGAGAGGGGAGCGCCGCCGAGCTAGAGTCGCCCCCGGCAGTGGCGAGAAGGCCGGCCTTCTTGGCCCGCTTCCTGGCCTTCGCGGCTTCCCGCAACTTTCCCTCCATGGGATCCTTGCGCTTTGCACCGCCCGGTCGTGAAGTTCCCTCGGATGCCGCCCCCTTGCCCTTATCCCGAGCTTGGGAGCGACCCACAAGAGCGTCAGGCTCATCGGCCGCCGAGTCATCTCCAAGATCGATGACCTCAGCAGCCTCCTCCAGAGGCTTCCGCCTGATGTCTACAACAGAGAAGAAGGCATGGTCAGGAAAAGAGAGATGATTCCCACCCCTGAAGAAAAATCCGAGTGGTGGTACCTGACGGTTTCAGCCGCGTAAGGAGGCACCGTTCGACATTCTCCGGCGTCATCAATTCCTCGGTCGACTGGCGATTCTTCAGCAGACGAGTGGCATTTTTCTCCACGTAAGGGGGGAACTCCTCCTGCCGAGGAGGAATGTTCGGATGAAAGTTGGGCATCACCTGGCACCTCCAGCTTTCGCCCACCGCCTCCGCCTTCACCCAGAAGAATTGGGTCTTCCACCCTTTGTGCGAGGAATCCTTCGCCGCCAGTGGAATACAACTCCTGTTCCTCCGCGCCTGAATGAAGTAAAAGCCCTTCCCCGTCGACGGATGCGCTTTCAACTCACAGAAATAATGAAAGAGGTCCAAGGAAGGAAAAATCCCATGCTGGCGGCAGAGGATTTGAAAAGTGAAAAGAAGAAGGTATGAGTTGGCGAACAACTGAATAGGCGCCAACTGGAAAAAATTAAGGATCTGAAGGACGAAAGGCTCGAAGGGAAGGTGAAACCCGCTCTTCCAAGCCAGAAGAAAAGTGCAGATATGACCCGTGCGATCATCCAGGCTCGTCTCGTACGGGGAAGTGTTGGCACTCAAAATATGATCCTTTGCCAACCAAGCCGCAAAGATGAATGATACGGCCCACTGAAGCACAGAAGCCGATAAAGATCAACTTATCAAGAAGACCCCTCAAGCTGACAAAGCCCTGAGCCACCTTGAAGGGAACGTCGGGGACTTTACCTCAGGAGAGTCGAAGTGAACCCGCAACCAACCGGCAGTGCGATCAAGCCTGCCCAATGATCCGGCATCGACCTCATCGTGCCGCTACCCCACATCCGTCACCCGACCAAGGACGACGGTCTACCCAATGACTCTCTTAAGGAGGAAGAATGTCCTCGGCCATCCGTAACAAGGGGCCGAAGGTTCTGTCAGCAGAAGACCCCGATTACCCGGCACGAGTTCGGCTTCTTGCCATAGTGGGCCCATTAGTGGCCGATTGATCACCGATTCAAGGTGGAATTGTCCAGGATGTAACATCATCCTGCAAGGAAGCTTCGAGCACGAGTCCGTCTCAGCAAGAAGCACAAATCACAGTGCCGAAGACTGTGTCAGTAGGACACCCGTGTGCTCGGACCGGACACACACGAAGTCTTGTTTAAGGCCATTCGTCCTATCAAGAGCTTCGTGAACACCCCATCAAGGCCCTTCGATGGCCAGGGTGAGAGGAACAGTCGACGGGAGCTTCCGGAATCATCTCCGGTCCCACCGAATTACACGCCAAGTGAACAGGTTAAAACGGCGCCGTCAAATCGGCGCGCAACCCGACGCCGTCGAACCGGCGCGTAAAAGCCCAATGGGGCCTTCCCCGACGCCGTCGAACCGGCGCGCAAAAGCCCAATGGGGCCTTCCTCGGCGCCGTCAACCCGGCGCGCCTCTTCCTGGGGCGCCGAATTAACCCCAAGGCTATATATAGCCTGCCCTCGATAGAAAGAAAAAAGGGGGACCCGATCAAGAAAGAGAAGAGATATCAAAGAGATCGGAGAGAGGAGGCGGAATCAAAAAGAAAAAAAAGGGAATTAGAAAGAGAGGGCGGAGGTCCAGGGGTTCTTCGATCTGAAGAGTTTTCTATCCGAGCTCTCGGCGGCCCTCACCCTGCTCCACCGGAGTCTCCCGGAATCGGAGAAGAAGAGCGTCCGTTTCTTATCTATCGAGGTGGGTTTTCCCGTGTTTCATCCGGTGAATCCCTCTGCTCCGCTTTGAGTCTTTTTCCTCTGGCATAATGTAAGTGAAGGAGGGGAGGGGCGATGATACGAGCCTCACCTCCCCTCCCTCACGATGATTTTCTTTTCTCCTTGTCGTTGTAATGGGTTTCCCCTGTTAACGGAAACGGTGGCCGAGCAACAACGCCGGCGCCGAAATGTGTATTCTCTACTTGTCTGTCTATATTTTTCATATGGATGAATGGAATGGAATGTGAGTCTCTGGCCAATGCCACGTTTCTCTTTCTTCCCTATTGGCTTCCCTTTTCTTTTTCTTACAGCCGGTGAAACGGTGCCGTGCGATGATGTCGGCACCGTGGAGGATGAATGCAGAGCACCGTGGGTTTCCTGTGTGAATGACTTCCTTCTTGTTTCGTCTTCCCGACGCTTTATGCCCTGCTATGGCAAGGGCTACATTGATTCCCCTCCCCGGGGGTTTTTTTTTTCTCCGATCGAATGCTGGGGATTTTCACCATGTAAGGCGGGTCAATATGTGGATTCTTCCAACCTGTCTAGGCCGCCCTCGTAATACCCTTTCTGTTCTTGACCATGAGAAGAGGGGAATAAGGGCGCCCCCACATTCCCGTTATTATTTTCCGAACGTTCCTTGATGAATATTTCTTTGATTTGTGAACATGCATATGCATGAACGTATGTACATCTACAGGCATTAGCTCTTGCCTGCTGGTTATACGAATGATTCTCACCGTGCCGTTCTACTGTTTCACTAGTATGGATCAGTAACCCGGGGAGGGGGAACATCCCCCCTGATTCTTTTTATCTTAACCTCCCGGTTCGAGGGATCTATTTGGTAGTAATGGATCTCCGAGAGCCAGTGAGCATACAGAAATTGGGATAATCCCGACACTACAAAGCCACGGTCCTGGATGGGCCTCGTGGTGGCCATGGGCTGCGTTCCCCTCGTAGGCTAGCCCTCGGGGATTCCTTCCCTATATGGTCGTCCCGATTCGAGTGCTGTGGTGACTCGGGTCGCGCGCCCCTCGTAGGCTAGCCCTCGGGGTTTTCGCTCCCGTATCGAGTCGCCTCACTCACTCACTGTTACCCACGGACTCGGTGCCCCTAGCAGGCTAGCCCTCGGGGTCTACCTATCCGTTCGGGTCTGCCGACCGCCGTTGCGCCACCCGGCTTTTAGGGGTTTACTCCGCCACGTGAGTATTCCCTGCGTCTCCCCGACAATCCTTTGGGATGGGGAGATGCTGCCGAAATTCCGGCTCGAACGAGTTTAAACTCGGAACAATCGCCGCGCTCGAGTCCGGACCTCGCGCGAGCCCGTGATTCGACCTTTGGATGGTTCGGGACCGATTCGATGGATAATCAACTCAATAAATTCTTAAAATCCTCCAAAACCTTTTAATAAATCCATGAATAAACTGACGAAGCTCCTATTTTTTTATAAAATCAGGTTAACTCGACGCGTTCGTGTGCGATAATGCCTTAAAACGGTGCGCCCTTCCCGGCGCGCTCTTTCCGGCGCGCTCTTTCCGGCGCGCCCTTCCCGGCGCGCTCTTCCCGACGCGCCCCGGCTCCCCACGCCATTTTAACAGGGGTGTCCCTTCACCTACGGTCCTGGCGCCGTTTTAAACCTTTTACCTACGTTTTAGGGCGCCGTTTCAAACGTTTCAGCCCCTTTCTTCGCATGCACTGCACCGGTTTCGTTCCGTATCGTGTCATCGCATCATTCTAACCCTTTTCCCACTTGTGGGATGATTCGCTATGCTAATCACAGAGGGATGCAAGTTCCTCAACCAAATAAACTGAATAAAATTAGCATATTCAAGCTTGAATCGATATGTCTCGAATCCTCACTATTGTGCCTTAGTCCAAGCACTCATATAGCATTAATGCATGCCCGAATGTGTGCATCCTTGGTATATCAAATAACATTGCCAGAAGGTCAGGTTACGCCTGATCGGAGGCTTTGTTACGCGTGAAGGTGGCCCTCGGGCCTAAGTCCTCCGCCATGTACCAGGGTCCACCCTAATAAATCGCGCGTAGTCAATCGTATCATCTTGCATGATAACTTGCCGGCTCTGTACCCTTTATCCCGACTTGGACAGCCCACTATCTCGGCAATTAATCAAAGGTATTCCCTCCTCGTGGGGGATGTAATTAACGCCATAGCCTTCATGGTATGGCGGACTGCTAGTCCCGACCGAACCTCACATTCGCCCGATATGGGTCAGAATGAGCGCACAATAAAATCGTCACTCATGTGACTGGCACGCCCGCGTCGTCAATCAGTCAGTTGACTACCAGTTAGCCAAATGGTTGATCGATACGCGAATGAAAAGGGAAAGAAAGAAAACGCTGAAACAAGTCTGGCACGTCCGGTGGGACTTGTGTCACCTTTCATCTCTTTGCCGAGATACTCGGGCTTCGAAGCCCTCTCAAAGACTACTGATTATCGCCTTGTTTGATACTTCAGTGCAAACAATGACGACTCACGGGATAATCGGCGTCGGCTTCAGTCCTGCGATCGTCGCCAGACACGCGCAAGGGTACCTGGCGGTGCCCATGGAATTTGGTAGCTTTCCTCCTGCTGTGGGCTTCCCCAACTTCTTGGGGTTGGCCTTTGTCGACATGCTGGAAGTCGAAGCCACGGAACCTGTCGAGGAAACCGTGAAGGAAGTGGAGCCTCTGAAGGCTCCCTGCTGCGATGGTTCGCTCAAGAATCCGGCCCCGGCCGCTAGTTGCCTGGTCCACCACGTTGTACGTGGGACGCACCCCATTGTCATCAACAGACGCTCTGGAGGACGTCAGCGTCGCCAGGATCACAAGAATACTGCTATGATCACCGGAACTGTCTCTCAGTCCGGGAAGTCAATGCCGGTGGGAGGCATGCGTGTCTTCCTCAACGGGCACACGGCGCGGGTGACCCCAGACCGAGTCATCCCAAACGTCCCTATCCACAACACCTATCAAGCCCTCACTGGAAGGAGGGCAGAAAGAGAAGAAGACGGCCCCTATGGCCAAGGAAGCTCGGCACTCAAGCCGAAAAAGTTCAAACAGGTGTGGGTTCCCAAGCGGACCCGACCTGCCTACCATCTGACACCCATCCGCCGCCGTCCTATGAACGACGAGGCGGGAGCGAGAAGAGAAAGGGGCTTGTCCCCGACGAATGAAGAAGAAGTGGTTGCGGATCCCCCGCGCCGCAGAAGTTTCCGGGCTGCTGCCCGCCAAGCCAATGTCCCAGTCACGGGACGAAGATTCCAACATCCGGCCGACAGAGCTCGGTTGGCCTGTATCCCTCCTACTGGAGGTCGACAAATATCCCCCGTACTCTATCAAGAGCGGGGTCAAGAGGAGGTAACCTGTCTGATCAGGAACTACTTTCGAGGGCTGGGCAACCCCTCGCTGGGTCAGCAGCGACTGATGCAGACAGTCGCCACTGACGAAGACTACTTCCCATCAGTGGCGGATGAAGAAGATATGGAAGATAGAATGATGGTGTCGTCGGTCGACGACAATGGATATGATGACGGCTTTGAGATCAAAGCCGATGAAGCCTTCCCCGAGCGGGAAGAAAGAAGAAGAATTTCTGTGTTCGAGAGGCTAGCCTTTCCGCAATAAGCAATGCGGAGGGTCCATCGATAAAGAGGAAGGATGCAGGTTTTCACTTGCAACATGGCTGGTGTACCCAGCCGATATGGGGAGCTTCCTGAAGACCCCCAAGAATTGGCTCAATTGGCCGTACGGCCGGGGCCAACTACCCGCAGGACAGAAGCAGCAAGAGGGCTTCTGACAATGATGAAAGAGAAACAGCCCCAGGTCTACCTCCACTGGGATGATAAAGCCCCCGTTTTGACCGCTAATGTGGTGACGACGGAAGAAGAAGACGACGTACTCCTCGACATCCTGCCTGAGGGTACGTCCGGGGAGACAACAGAAGGTGTCCCCACCACTATAGATCCATCAATCTTGATGCTGCTGCAAAAATATCAACGGGAAATAGATTCCCTGAAGAAACAGCTGATGGAGAAAACTGAACACTCATCGGCCTCCAAACCACCCGAAGTCCAGGGTGAATCATCCCGGGGAGCGGCTTGTCGAGACGACCCTCCTCCACTTTATACACTACCACAGCCGTCAGAACCAACCGTGACGACAGCACAACAGCGGCCACCACAGCCTCAGCCACTGCTACCTCCGGTGCTTCCTCAGGTGGACCCAACACCCCCGCTGTTGCATCCTCCACAGGCGACCACCCTGGTCACCCCATACCTGCAGCCAGCGCACTTCTATCCAGAACCGGTTGACCCCACGGTCGTGAACCGGATGATGGTGGAAAGGATGATCGAGCTGAAGCTCGCAGAGAAAAGCGAAGGCGACTACGTCGCATTCGATGCCTATCGGGTGCCCTACTCGCAACACCATGCGGCTAAGCGACTTCCCCCGGGAGTCAACAAGCCGCCCAAATTTGAAAAATTCAACGGGAAAGGTTCCCCAAAAGAGCATATTGCATATTATATGACCGTTATGGGTGATCTGGCCACCGACGAGTCATACCTGTTGAAATTCTTCGGGTCCTCGCTGACGGGGCTCGCTTTCGAATGGTATTCCAGTCTCTCGGCCAGGTCAATTAATGACTGGTCAGATATGCAAAGGAAGTTCAGAGAAAGATTCCATGTCACAGAGAGGGAGGTCACAGTGGCCGAACTCTATTCAACAAAACAAAGGGCGGATGAGACAGCCCTTGACTACATCAAGAGGTGGAGGAACCTCGGAATGAGATGTAAGCGGCCCCCGCATCAGGAGGACGCTGTGCAAATATGTAAGCAAAATCTCAGGAGGAAGGTCCTGGAAAAGATGATTGGTATGGAAATACGGTCGTTCGACCGGCTGAATAATGTGGTAGCTGAGGTGGAAGCTTTTCTAGCCAAGCCTGTCCCGACGTCAACTGCCAGCATAGCCCAGAAAGGCAAGGCGGCGGAACGGCGCCCCACACCTAAAGAAGCGAATGCGCTTGATATCAAGGCGTTCGAACAACAGAAGGAGAAAGGCAAGAAAGCAGCTCCCCCGCAACCTACAAAAGCTCCAGATGACAAAGAAGGTCCTTCGCTGAGGGACAAAATGAAGAAGGCTTATTCCTTTCCTAAGGATAAGACCCGGATCCTGTTTGACTGGGTAACAGAATACAATATGGTCACTCTGCCTGAGCCGAGAAGACCAGAAGACCTCAAAAGAAGAGACAGTCCAAGATTCTGCCCCTACCACCAGATGTTGGGACATTCAATCGAAGACTGTTATGTTTTCAAAGACATCATTGAAGGAATGGTGAAGAAGAATGAAATAGAGCTGGGAGAGTACAAAGTAGACCCTCCTTAGCCACATGAAGCTCCTCCCAGAAGAGCAGCAGTCAACATGGTCTCCCTCTACCAGGCATTACCTGAGGAGATCTCTGAAGCAAGCACACGGAGCACCTACGAAATCCATTTCCTGGAGCCCGTCAAAGAACAACAGGGGTGGCAGCAAATCCCTGTGAAGCACAAGAAGAAGAGGGCACCCCGCCCAAAAGAGGGGGCACATATCCGTGGCATTACACCCCGGCCTGCTCCGCCAGTGGTAGCACCCGTATGGGTCACTCCACCTACAGCTGTCAGAATACACACGCCTAACAGGAGGAGACAATCTCCGCTGCCAGTAATCAAGGAAACCAATCCTGGGGTCCTTCGACTGCAACACTTAATTGAAGGGCTAGATGAATATGTACAGCCCGAACTGAAACCTCTGCTGGTACGGGACCACGTCCCATGGCAGGAGCTGGAGCAACTCTCACTTAGGCAAGGGGAGGAAGCTGAAGCAGCACCACCTCAGGAGAGCAACCTGTTCTGGGGGCAAGCACCTGCAGAAACCAAAAAGAAGAAAAAGCAAAAGAAAAAGAAAAGAAAGGCCGCTGGGGCCCATAAAATACAGGTCACCTCCTATAATACCCTGTCAGCACTCTTCAACCTACCCAGAGAAGAGGAAGAAGAAGAAATTTGCTTCACACCCCATGCTGGGGGAGGCAAGGCCGAGGCCGCAACTGCTGCACATGTCACTCGGTCAGGCCGGAAATGGGGGCGCCAGCCGCCACCCAATCACAACATTATGTTCAGAGGGGAGCAACCCTACAAGACACCTCCGCCGGAAGTTAAGGGAGTCCAAATCCCTCCTCCGTCAGGTCTATACAACAAGACTGGGGGCAAGACAGTCCCTTCATTCCTTGAATTCATGAAGATGTCAAAGGGGAAGCAGCCTTGTCAGGAGGCTAACCCTACGCCCGGGGTCATTCACCCGCAGCCAGCGCAATCCACTGAGGATGCAAATGCAGACGGGGCTTCCCCTACAGCAGCTAATAAAGAAGACCCGACAGTCGATGCCAGTCCAGAGGGTGCCGAGTCCGAGGAAGGTGAAGCAGGTCCGTCAGGGCCCGCGAATCAAAGTCTTTCCAAGCCCAGATGGGCTGAAGAGATGAAGCTCTCCAATGTCCGAGCTGGGAGCAGAATAATGAAGCTACTCAAGAAGCTCCCTGCTCAATTTACACTTTGGGAGATCCTTTCTTTGAGTGAAGAAACCCGACAGGTGATTATTACTGCTCTGCAGACGCCTGCTCATTTTGAGACCTGCATAGCCGAGGCTATACCAGAAGCCAGTATGACCTTCTCTCCAGAAGACATGCTACTACCTACTGCCAGTCACAACAGGCCGCTATATATGAAAGGGCACCTGAACGGAAGAGAACTGAACCGGATTCTGGTCGATCCTGGTGCAGCAGTCAACATCCTGCCATATAGAATATACGAGAGGTACCACTTTAATGTGCATCTCGAGAAAGTCGGGGATATGCGTATCGCTGGCTTCAACCAAAAGTGTGAAGTATCTATGGGAGTGGCAGAGTTCACACTGACCCTGGCAGATTTCACTACAACGGTGCAGTTTCATATCATTGACTCTCGCACCTCTTACAAAGCACTGCTCGGCCGCCCATGGCTGCATGAAAATATGGTGGTGCCCTCCACGCTCCACCAATGTATCAAATACAGCCTCCAGGGGAAGGAGGAGAGGATATTTGCTGACATCTACCCATTCGAGGTGTTTGAATGTCACTTGGCGGACGCCAACCTATATACGGGGTCTCCCCGGAAGGTTTCTGAAGATGGAGCCCCCGTAGGGGCATCGAAGAACAAATCGGGTGACGGTTGGTATCCACCACCGCCGCGCGGATATGTCAAGCCGAAGGTGGTTTCCCACATCACGGCTTCTGAAAATGTCGGCAGGGTGACACCCCCAGCATTATACCCCAAAGCTAAGGAAGTGCATGTTGATCGACAGCACGACCGCATCGGAGTCCCGGCCGGCCTCACTAAGCCAGTCTCCGGCCTCAATGATCCCACTGTCGAACCTTTCAAAGCCTGGGAGGTGACACAAGAAGATGGGCCCAGCAGCTTGTTCTATACAGCTGAGGAGCATCCCACTCAGGAGGACACAGACTGCAGCCTCCCTGAGGATCTAGCCAACCCGCGGGTTCCTGTTCAGGGCCTGGCATTTACAACTGATCAAACGGCCAGGATGTTTCAAAAGCAACACATCCCTCCCGATCAACCTCAAAAATGCAAGGAAGCTTTCCAGAAGATGTGGTATCCTGCAAATCTGGACAAAGAAATGAGACGTGTCTCTCAACATCCGGGTCTGGGCTTCACCCTGGAAGACTACTATTACAGTGGGCGGTATGAGGTGGATACCATCTCCACCTTCTATCCAACTGAAGATAGCCCTCTGTGGGCAACCTTTGATGAATATCCGGCGGAAGCTGAACATGCCGAATTGGCTCTATCCCGGAATCAACAAATGGAGACCTTGATCTCCTGCCGGTGCTGGGAGCAAGTTCATCCTGAAGAAGCAGCCTTTCAAGCCGAATTTGATACGGCTAGCAACAGCGAAGCCGAAGACATTCAAGAAGTAGGAGTCTCTCCCTCTACAGAGATCCTACTACTGACAACTTCAACACCCTTTCTGCCAATCAGGGAGGCCTTGGTCAACTCCAATCAAGGAGAGCCAGCTACCAGGGAAGAAAAAGCCACTTCTGCGGAAGATACAACTGTCCCAGAAGATGAAACTTCCTCAACTTCTGCTACAAATCCAATATGCTGTCCGAGTCCGGCGGTAAACAACTACTGGCCTGTCATGGCTGCAACCTCATCTGCAAGCACTGAAGCTGTTCTCTCACCCTCGGGAGCTGCAACGGCAACGGAAGTGTCAATAGATCCATCCACACAGCCGCTAGCACAAGAGATCAAGAGACCTCAGGAAGCTCTGACAGTGTCTGACGAGGAAGTCGAAGTACTCGACCCTCAAGATGGTATTCCAGACTTCGTCGACCTCCAGCCGGCACCTCCGGAAATAGAAGACGGAGGCCAAGCCACAGTCGATGAACTAATAGAAGTCAACTTGGGAGATGAGGAGGACCCTAGGCCTACCTTCCTCAGTGCCCAACTGTCCCCAGAAGAACGGGAGCTGTACATTCAACTACTGCTAGAATACCGGGATTGCTTCGCCTGGACTTATAAAGAGATGTCAGGTCTAAGCCCCGCCATCTCACAACATGAGCTGACAATCAACCCTGAAGCCGAGCCGGTGAAGCAACCGCCGCGACGCATGAGGCCAGAGCTCATCACCCAAATCTGTGCCGAAGTTGACAAGCTCATTGATGTGGGATTTGTTGAAGAAAATTAGTACACCACATGGCTGGCGAATATCGTCCCCGTGAAAAAGAAGAATGGACAGATCCGGATTTGTGTTGACTTCCGAGATCTAAATAAAGCCTGCCCTAAAGATGACTTTCCGGTGCCAATAATCGAGGTCATGATCGATGCTACAATCAGCCATGAAGCTCTGTCATTCATGGATGGGTCTTCCGGCTACAATCAGATTTGGATTGCGGAGCATGACCGGGTCCATACTGCTTTCCGAACTCCTAAAGGCATTTATCATTACAAGAGAATGCCATTCGGACTGAAGAATGCTGGCGCAACCTATCAGCGCGCAATGACCAAAATTTTTGATGAATTGCTCTACCACAAGGTCGAGTGCTACATAGATGACCTGGTGGTCAAAACCAGAAGAAAGGAAGATCACCTGCAAGACCTCCGGATTGTTTTTCAGAGGCTGAGGCAGCATGAGCTAAAAATGAATCCTATGAAATGTGCGTTCGGAGTGTCGAGCAGAAAATTCTTGGGCTTCGTCGTCCGATATCAGGGGATCGAGATAGACCCCGCAAAGATCAAGGCAATACAGGAGTTACCTCCACCAAGGAACATCTCCGAGCTGAGGTCACTACAGGGCCGCTTGGCCTATATCCGGCGATTCATTTCCAATCTGTCAGGGCGATGCCAGCCTTTTCACAAGTTGATGATGAAAGATGTTCCCTTTTATTGGGATGAGGATTGCCAGACAGCCTTTGACAAGCTAAAAGACTATCTGAAGACTCCTCCAGTATTGGGCGCACCGATGAAAGGACGGCCGTTGATACTCTATATAGCAGCTACACACAATTCTCTGGGGGCAATGCTAGCCCAGAATAATGAAGAAGGGAAAGAGCAAGCCCTCTATTACCTCAGTCGGAGACTGGTCAGAACCGAAGAAAAATATACTTATATTGAGAAGATCTGCCTGGCACTAGTCTTCGCAGTCAAAAAGCTCCGGCATTACATGTTGTCGCATGAAATCAGCTTGGTGTCCAAGGAGGATCCCCTGAAATATATCATGTCCCAACCGGCACTCAAAGGCCGCCTAGGCAAATGGGCGGTAATCCTTATGGAGTTTGATGTCTCCTACGTACCGCGCAAAGCCATCAAAGGTCAAGCTATTGCAGACTTCTTTGCTGAGCACCCAATACCCGGGGAAAGCCCGTGGGAACCGGAACTTCCCGAGGATGAAACCCTAGAAGCCGCCCAAGTACAGCCTTCCTTATGACAGCTATACTTTGATGGCGCTTCCAGAATTGACACCTCTGCCACCGGATCATCCAGGGTCAGAGCAGGGGCGGGCATAGTCTTGAAGTCCCCATAAGGAGAAGTGGTGCATACATCCTGCTCCATAAACAAACAATGCACAAACAATGAAGCAGAATATGAAGCCCTGATAATCGGGTTGCAGATTGCTCTGTCCATGGGAATTCAGATGCTGGAAGCATTCGGAGACTCCATGCTAGTTATAAAACAGCTGGAAGGAGAGTTCGAGGTGCGAAAGCAAGAGCTCCTCCCCTATCACCAGTTGGCAATTCGCCTGATGTCAAGATTTTACTTCATCAGCATCAAGCACATCAATCGAGGCTGGAATGCTCAGGCAGACGCCCTCGCTAAGCTGGCCAGTTCATTGGCGGTCCCGCCAGACACAAGCCTGAATATAACAGTGATCAACCGCTGACAGGTCCCCAGTGTAACAGAGGTTCTGGCCGACGAACATGAGATGGAAGTAGCAGTCGTCGAAGGGGTTCAACAGCCCGATTGGCGAGAGCATCTCCTACGCTGGTTTCAACACCAGCAACTTCCAAAAGAAAAGGAACAAAGAATGAAGCTCCTGAGGATCAAGGATTCTTACGAGATGAGAAGCGGGACCTTGTTCCGAATTATGGCAGATGCCCGAAGGAAAGTCCTACTCCGTTGCTTGTCTTCAGCAGAAGCGGGACAGGTGATGCAAGAAGTTCATGCAGGATCAGCCGGGGTACACCAGGCCGGTCCGAAAATGAAGATAGAGATAAAGAAATTGGGTTACTATTGGCCCACTATATTTAATGATTGCTACAAGTTTGCCAAAGCTTGTCAGAAATGTCAAGAGCACGCTAATGTGGCGAGAAGACCTCCAGTGCCACTGCATCCCACCCTACCAAGTTGGCCGTTTGCTCAGTGGGGCACGGACGTGGTAGGGCCACTGCCAGCATCTTCATCAGGGTGCAGATACATCTTAGCAGCTACAGACTACTTCTCCAGATGGGCGGAGGCAGTAGCACTAAGAGATGTGACCGGAGAACTAGTGGCAAGATTCTTCCGACAGAATGTAATATTTCGGTTCGGGATCCCCAGCCGAATCATCTCTGATAACGACAGCCATTTCAGAAATCAGAAGGTTTATCGGCTGGCCGACAAATACAAAATTGACTGGAGGACATCGTCCCCCTACAACCCTCAAGCCAATGGACTAGCAGAGGCCTTTAACAAGACCTTGTGCACACTATTGGCGAAGACTGTCAAGTATAACAAAAAGGATTGGGAAGAAAGGATGTACGAAGCACTTTGGGCTTATCGTACTGTCTACAAGACCCCAACCGGCTGTTCACCCTTCTCCCTTGTCTATGGGTCGGAAGCTGTAGTGCCGATTGAACTTGAAGTTCCTTCATTGCGAGTTGCCATCCAGCACGGATTAGTCAGTGGTGAGCAGACCAATGCAGAAAGAAGATTGGAAGAGCTCGCTGAGCTCGAAGGAAAACGCCTCCAGGCGCAACAAAACATCCAACTCTACCAAGCTCGCATGGCCCGTGCTTTTGACAAGTTAGTCAAGGGTCGAGAGTTCAAGAAAGGAGACCTGGTGATGGTCAAAAGAAGAGAAGTGATGGCCTCTAACCCCAAAGGGAAGCTGGTCGAAAATTGGGTCGGACCGTATATCATCCGCCGAGTATATGAAGGGGGTGCCTACGTCCTTGTAGACCACAAAGGAGTCATCCAGTTCTCTCCCCTCAACGGAAAACAGATTAAGCTGTATCATGCGGCGCAGCCGACACACCCCGAGTGATCGGTCGAAACATACCCTTTCCTTGGTTAGCGGCATTCCGCCCTAATCGAGCTATTTCCCCTTGTTTAGTGGCATTCTGCCCTAACCAAGCTACCCTTTCCTTGGCTAGTGGCATTCTGCCCTAATCTAGCTACCCTTCCCTTGTTTAGCGGCATTCCGCCCTAATCAAGCTACCCTTTCCTTGGTTAGCGGCATTCCGCCCCAATCGAGCTATTTCTCCTTGTTTAGTGGCATTCCGCCCTAACCGAGCTATCCTTTCCTTGGTCTAGTGGCACTCCGCCCTAACCGAGCTACCCTTTCCTTAGTCTAGTGGCACTCCGCCCTAACCGAGCTACCCTTTCCTTGGTTTAGTGGCACTCCGCCCTAACCAAGCTACCCTTTCCTTGGTCTAGTGGCACTCCGCCCTAACCGAGCTACCCTTTCCTTGGTCTAGTGGCACTCCGCCCTAACCAAGCTACCCTTTCCTTGGTTAGCAGCATTCCGCCCTAATCGAGCCACTTTTCATTGGTTAGCGGCATTCCGCCCTAATCAAGCTACTTTTCCTTGGTTAGCGGCATTCCGCCCTGATCAAGCTACCCTCTCTCGGCTCGCATTCCGAATAAAAAAAAAGAAAAGAAAGAAGTCAAAAAATAAAAAAAATGGGGTTAAAAATAGAGATACCCCGCCAGACTTGCTCCCACATCGGGACAAGTGCAAAAATGGCTATGACCCGGCTGTGGCGAAAATCCGAAAGGGCGTCGCAGGCAAAATCGGGTACCCCGCCGCGTGAAAACCCAAAAGGGCGCGCGGGCAAAAGCAAGAGGGGGCTGGCTTCGGCGAAAACCCGAAAGGGCGCCTGAGTCGGTAAAGTGGTAATTCCCAAATGCCTCTCCTATTCTCCACCCTGTAAACTCCGAAAGGGACAATCATCAAAGTCCCACTGGGAATACTTTAACAAACCCTCTTCGAACCTCGTCATCATTGGCGAGATTGGTCGACCTCTATCCATAACTTGGATCTTACGTCCTTGTTAATAACCTCATCTTTGCTTCGGCATGTGACCCATGTCGATGAACAAACCCTTTTCGACCCTCTTCATCATCGGCGAGATCGGTCGATCTCTATCCATAACTTGGACCTTACGTCCTTGTTAATAACCCCATCCTTGTTTCGACAGTGACATATGCCGACGAACAAATCCTCTTCGACCCTCGTCGTCATCGGCGAGATCGGTCGATCTCTACCCTCAACTTGGACCTTACGTCCCTGTTGACAACCCCATCCTTGTTTCGGCAGTGACATATGCCGACGAACAAATCCTCTTCGACCCTCGTCGTCATCGGCGAGATCGGTCGATCTCTACCCTCAACTTGGACCCTACGTCCCTGTTGACAACCCCATTCTTGTTTCGGCAGTGACATATGCCGACGTATAAACCCTCTTCGACTCTCGCCATCATCGGCAAGATCGGTCGATCTCTACTCTTGAACTTGGATCCTACATCCTTGTTAATAAACCACTTCCTTGCTTCGACATTTAACCAGTGTCGACGAAATAAACTTAAGACCAACCCTTGTCCTCATCGACAAGGACGGTCGGCGTTCCCGCGGTCCAGTTCTTCTGAATCTCGAATTCAAAAACAAAGAAAAAGAGAAAAAAAAGGAAAAGAAATTGGGGTTAAAAATAGAGATACCCCGCCAGACTTGCTCCCACATCGGGACAAGTGCAAAAATGGCTATAACCCGACTGTGGCGAAAATCCGAAAGGGCGTTGCAGGCAAAATCGGGTACCCCGCCGCGTGAAAACCCGAAAGGGCACGCGGGCAAAAGTAAGAGGGGGCTAGCTTCGGCGAAAACCCGAAAGGGCGCTTAGGTCAGTAATGTGAATAAAAAAAAATTGAATGATGAATAGTGATGAATCATCTGTCGTCCAAAGGCCATTTTCGAGGTCGGGGCGAGGGTCCTCATCCGATATCCCACTTATACACGTCCAGTGTCTATACCCCTTTCGACCCTTGTCACCATCGGCAAGATCGGTCGCTACCTACCCGGTTTTTGTCACCATCAGCAATACCGTCTACCCCTTTCGACCCTTGTCACCATCGGCAAGATCGGTCGCTACCTATCCGGTCTTTGTCACCATCGGCAAGACCGTCTACCCTTTCGACCCTTGTCACCATCGGCAAGATCGGTCGCTACCTACCCGGTTTTTGTCACCATCGGCAATACCGTCTACCCCTTTCGACCCTTGTCACCATCGGCAAGATCGGTCGCTACCTATCCGGTTTTTGTCACCATCGGCAATACCATCTATCCCCTTTCGACCCTTGTCACCATCGGCAAGATCGGTCGCTACCTATCCGGTTCTTGTCACCATCGGCAAGACCGCCTATCCCCTTTCGACCCTTGTCACCATCGGCAAGATTGGTCGCTACCTATCCGGTTTTTGTCACCATCGGCAAGACCGTCTACCCCTTTTCGACCCTTGTCACCATCGACAAGATCGGTCGACTACTCTCTAACCTGGGCCCTCCGCCCTCGCTGACCAACAAAACATCGTGGCATCGACATTTGACCCATGTCAAGGGTCATAACACACCTCTCATCATCATCGGCAAGGTTCGCTAGGGGCATCTGCCTACGCTGCCTATGTCCCACATTAGCAAAGACCCCGTTCCGGGAACGGTTACATCACGGTGGAGCGAACACCTCACCCCTTCCTTGAAGGCGTGAGTGCTCTCCTGCGCCATCAGCAAGTATCCTTAGGTTCGGGTGACCATCCAGAATAAAGAAAAGAAAAGAAGTCGCGATTGACGGCAACAAAAAGAAATATTTCCATTTAATGAGAATGGGTGGAACACATTTTTTTTTTTTACCCGGGGCATCCCCCGGGGGTACATGAGCCCCGAAGACAAAAGGAGCAGTACAAGAAAAAAGCAAGGTCACGGCAAAGGGCGCCGGAAGATATCTGCCAAGTCTAAAAGGCCCAGCGAAGGATATCGTGTCAACTCTTGCAAACGGGTCTCGGTGGCTGTCAGCTGGGATAACCTCTCGTCTAGTGAGGCAAGTTGTCCTTCAGCCAGGTCAGCCTCTTCCGTTGTCTGGATCCCTAGGCGCTCGCCCTCCTGCAGCTCGCCTTCGACCTTAGCAAGTTCCGAGCGCAACTCGTCCAACCGTGCCGCGAGGAGCATCCGACGTTCCAAGATATTGCTAGAAACATTTCTCAGCTGTCCCACGGTCGTCCTCAATGAACTAACGGCGGTGCGGCAATCTGCCTTCTCCAGCTTCGCGGCAGTCAGCTGATCAGAAACCTCTCGACTGAGCAACTCCCGCCTGTTGGCATGTTTTAACAACATCACAACTCGCGGGGTCCAATCATCCATTGGACAGCCGAATGCTAAAAGTGATCGGGAGAGATGATCTATCAAGCTTCTCAGCTGCAGATAAGTCAGGTTCGGAGAAGCTAGCATGGCCCGCTGGAGATTATCTAGAGACTGCCACACCATGTCTCCAGGAAATTGTAGGCCCAGTGGCGAAGTCCCGGGGAGCTGAAAGTCTACCCTGCTATCTACCTCGGCCCAGATGTCGTCGGCCACCCCGAGGGGCGTCAACGGCATAGTCTGTACGACGCCCACATCTAGCCCGACTATTGCGGCTACATCAATTGAAGGAACCTCCATGATGGCAACTTCCTTGCCCGCCCGTTGCGGTGAGGCTACAACAACCGTGTCGGCGACGGAAGGCGCTGGCTCTTCCTGAGCAGTCTCACCGGTCGCTGAGGCAAGAGAGCCCTCTATGATCGACAGAGCTTTAATGATATCGGCCTCGCCCGCAATAATTTCCCCTGCCTCTATTTCCGGGGGGTCACTCAGCTTCAGCAATGACTCGTCACCAGCAACCAGGGCCTGAGTCCCTGCAACCTCGGGCGGGCCGCTGACCTCGGCAGTCACACCTGGCTCCTCCGAGGCCGCTGCAGCAGCATAGGTCCGTGGAAGCCGCAGGGCAATAGGCCTCACAACTGGTGGGAAGGCCGACTGACCCATATCCACATATGGAAGGGGTATGCGGATCATTATAGCCGGCGGTGCCACCTCAGCCTGCATTCCATATATGTACATCGGCCAGCTGGCTTGAAAATTAAAAGAAGTGCTGCAAGTGGGAATCAGAATACTTCCTACCTCAACCGGCACTATATTTAGGCCTCCCAAAGTGGCCTCTGAAGATTCTGGCCCCTCTCCTGTAGCCGGGTATGATGGCCCGTGCTCGGCTCCCAATAGCCTCGAAGGGCTAAACGTCGACAGGTCGCTCTCATAAGTTGATGAAGCCCCGGCGTCCTCAGCCTCGGTGTCGACCATGGGGAACCCCTCATCATCGCCAGAGCCGCCGCCATAATCAACCTGTTCAGAAGAGGATGACTCTTCTGCTTGTTCTCTGATCTCCAGGACCTGAGCATGAACCGCGTCGCTGAGAGGAGGCCCTCTAGCCAGAACCTCCTCGGCGATCGCCATCTCGGGAACATCTATCGGCGGAGTATCTAGGGGCCGGTCCCTCGGAAGCCCTTGCTCTCCGATGACAACCTCTGCCGAGGTGCTAACCTCAGGGAGCAGTGTGGGCCGAATGTCGACTAGAGTCAAAAGGATAATAAACAGTCAAGACTTGACTAAAAATACAACATGCCACTGAGTTCTACAGGCGAGCTGTAAATTACCTTCTGTTTCTCGATGAGGTGTCGGTGAAGGCAAGTCGCCCTCAACAGAGGTCAAGGGGACTTCCCTCTCTCTCTCTCCAGCAGCAGCTCCGGTTGCCGCCTCCAACCCAACAACGGCAGAGGTAGTGCCAGCAGCTACTAAAAGGAAAGACGATCAGCCAGGGCTGAGGAAATAAATAGACAAGCCATGCAAGAATAAGAAATCACCTTCGCCCTCAGGCCCTTGTGTCCGGGAGGCCTCAAATTCAGAAAATGACGGAACCCGAGGAAGGGGAACCGTAGACTCCTCTTCAGCGGCATTCCTCCGACGTGCCCGAGTAGCACGGGATTCTGCCCTCTTGGCTTTCTTAGCCCTGCTGAAGGCCTCCCTGACCTGAGACCTGGTCCGCTTCCGTGAGTCCCCAGGGGGTAATGGCGTCGTGGTGGGAGCCGGCTCTGGAATGTTAAAATATGAAGGCTTCTGCGCCTTAGATATCAACTCCCTACAGTGTCGGGTCGCTTCCATGGAAAGGCGAGCTGCAAAAACACATGAGTAAGAAGATGCACACTGAATATAGGGGAAGCAGCTCCAGGGCTGAAGAAGAAAACAAGCATTACCTGGCATCCCCGTATATCGAGGACTGAGTGGCCAGTAAAGCAATACTGGCGCCTTGTCCCGGGAAGCCGCCTCGCGGATCAGCCAGCATACATCACCAATTGTTTCACTTTTCTCCGTCAGTTGGGCCAAATCTTCATGGCCGCAGGAGGACAAGTGATGATATAAGCTCAAGTGGTCGAATCCCCAGCCGTCGACATACTTGAAGGATATTAGAAGCTGATGGCTCCGAATGGCTTCTAACGGACTGTCAACTGAAAGCCCATGAGAATGAAGTAGGGCGAATATCCAGGGGGTGTTGGTATACAAGTCAGCCCGCCTGTTTTCCCTCCCGATGAAGGTCCGATAAGGATGAAAATGGTCGACTTCCGGGCGCCAGCTCGCCATACTAGGAAGAGGTTCTTCCACCGGAAGGGGGATCGTCTGGAGAGCAACCCTCTCACTGCTAACCCGGCACATCCCCCAGAGAGTCTTAATATAATCATCCCTCTGGATCTCTGGCATCTTTGAGTTGGCTCGGGACGACTTGCCCTTCGCAGCTTTCCTGGCTTCTACATATGCCGCCACCTCAGTATTGGACCAAGATTTCAGCCTCTTCAAGTAGGCTGGATCAACATCCAAAATGGGCTCCCGCTGGGAGTCTAAAAAACGGCGTTCGGCAGCATGCCAGCAATCCTTCCGGAAATTCCGATAAAAGCCCGTTCGTGCATTCCACCACTTGATGAAGTCTGGAGTCACTCGGGGCAGGCGAGCCGGGGTTGGCACCCTGAATGATACATCCTCTCGGCGATGGAAGTAGTCCCACCATCCACGGGCTTCATCAGTAGCCGTCTGACCAGCCCGGTGTCTATTCGGCAGATTGAACCGGGCTGAAGAAGAAGGAATTTGCTGGTCATACCCAAAATTCCGGCTGAAACGGAAAGGATAATACGGCTCTAGCCACAGCAAGCCGCTTTTCCTGAAGACTAGAACACTGGGGCGAATAGACAACGCCCATTCCACCAGTTCCGGCTCCAAGATTGGCCTTGTGCTCTTCGACCCGGTTAGCTGATGAATAAATTCCTCTGTCTCAAATAATCGGCATTGCTGCATCCTGTTGACAAGAGGGCTGGAGCTGGCAGCCAAACTCCAGAAATGTAGAACGCCAGGGGAATCTGTTGGAACTGTCGTCAACTTCCCCCGAATGGCGAAAAGCTGGTCCGCCAGTGAAGACGGTTCAGCACTGGCAAATTCGATCATCCGCGGCAAAGGACGATCTGACTGCATTGACCGGGGAGCTGCTTCCGGAAATAGGGTGCAGACCCAGGCATTAAAAAAGTGGAGGGGACCAACTGTCCGCGAATTCCTGGGGATGCGCGACTTGTGCAAATCCCCCAACATTTTGTATATAAGGCATAAAGCCACAGGGCACAGGGATAGCTTCGTCCCCCAAGCCATCAAACAGGCAGGGTAAATCACCTCCGGCCTGATCACCGTCTCATCTCCTTGGGGAAGGGCGAATGAACAAAGCCAATATGTCAAGTACGCAGCACAGTGTGTAACTGCGAAACTCCCGTGGGACTCGGGCCGGCCTGCCGCCCTCTCCCTGAGACAGCAGGATATGTTGCTTGGCGCCGAGCCCTCTTCTTCCGCGCCACCGCTGTCGGAACCACTGTGGGGAAGTCCTCGTAATGCTGCTCCCCACCAAAGAAATATTGAAGCCACGTGCCCATCCGCACGCGCCTCTTCTCACCAGGCTTTCGCGCTTCCCACGAGTCAAGTGTCAGGCGCAGCAGGGTGCGATACGCCTTCATCAAACAACGATAAGCGAAGCCCGTGAAGTAGTTGCCTTCACCATCCGTCTGGTCCTTCAGCCAGTCTGCGAAGCAAACTTCTTCATACGGCTCTCCATCTATCGGCAGGCCGCTCAGCTGAGAAAGGCTCCATAAATCCAATGAAGTTTCACCTTCTACAGTGTAGAAAGTATTGTACTCTGGGCAGAAGACTTCAATCATCCCGCAACATAGGCCTCGGGAGATCGGGTATCTATACCGAGAAGCGTATATGCTCTGATAAATTCCGGCGTGCACCAAGATGGGGGCGTATTGCCGCAACACGAAGTCTGTAAATTCAACCGCTCCCGGTCTGAAGGCGTGAGCATCGGTGGCTTTGAGCTCTCCAAACCACCCCACTGAAATTTGATGTTTGAACCGGACCGCCAAGCAGTCCAAAAGAAAAGGCTCATCCCGGTATCCCCAATGGAGCGGTGCGAGGAATAGACCATATATGGGCTTCTCCCTATCAACGCGGCCGGCGGTTTCATTCCAGCGAGCTGGTGTGTATTGCGGCGCTCTCGTCAGCATCCCGGCCTCGGGGGATAATTCCTGCACTCCGAGCACGGCCCCCCATTTCCTGGGTTCCCCGGGGATGTACATGGGCATACCATAGGTGACTGACTCAGTCAGGCTGTCCCGCTCCGCCAGTAGCGCTCCTTCAGCTCTGCGGACCAGAATTAAATCACGCTTCCCGCCAAGGTTGAAGCGCTCGAGGAACGCCATCAGGTGCTTATCTTTAGGGTGGTCCCGTCTGATGTCGTCCCCTCGGTCATACCTGAATTGGTTGCCGTCAAGAATCAACAAACGGCCAGTGTCGACGGTGTCGGTTTCTGAGTCCGAAGACTCAGCCACCACGGCTACACGTCGGAGCCCCCGATCAAGGGAATGGACGTTCCCCCATGTCACGGCGACCCGAGATACGGAGGAAGAAGAGCCGGAAGCCATGTTATCTGCGAAACAGCACCCGGAAAAGAACAAACAAAAGTCAGAAATTAGTGGATCGAAACAATATTTCTGACAAAATTTCGGCAGAGTCTCCCCAGCTCGGGGGTTTGCCAAAAGAAAAGTGGAAGCCGTCCACCAAGGGAGCGGCCCCTAAAAGCAGCCATAGGCGCTAAGCCAAGGCCAAATAGGACACCTGAGGGATCTAGCTCCGAGGACAAGTCCTACGAGGAGCCTCCCGGGGCCCGAAGAATTGGGTTTAAAACCCGAATCAACAACTCCACTCACCCCTGAGAAACTCGCCCACAACCTCAGGCTCACTCGGCGCCGCGGTGGAGAAAGGAATGAAGAGAGAGAAAGATCCGTTGCAAATGAGCAATGAAGAAGAAAACACAAAGAAGGAGGCCTTATATGGGGGGGGGCTCCACCCCTGTTAAAACGGCGCGCCCCGGGGCGCGCCGTTTTAAGCGATTGGCGCGCCGGGGAGGCTGCGCCATTTTAACCACCGAGGCCCAGGGCGCGCCGTAAAGGCGGCGCCGTTTTAACCCTCGAAGCAAAGGCCGCACCGTTTTAAGCAACGCCGTCAGGCTTCCAGCCTCGCCGGATCAACATCCGACGCCAGAATTAAGTGCCGGTCGAGCCTCCGTCAGCCAAACGAAGCTCATCCGTAGGCCTTGCCGCATTCCTGCCTCACTTGCACCGCCTACGTCTGGGGGGCATTTGTTGGCACTCAAAATATGATCCTTTGGCAACCAAGCCGCAAAGATGAATGATACGGCCCACTGAAGCACAGAAGCCGATAAAGATCAACTTATCAAGAAGACCCCTCAAGCTGACAAAGCCATGAGCCACCTTGAAGGGAACGTCGGGGACTTTACCTCAGGAGAGTCGAAGTGAACCCGCAACCAACCGGCAGCGCGATCAAGCCTGCCCAATGATCCGGCATCGACCTCATCGTGCCGCTACCCCACATCCGTCGCCCGACCAAGGACGACGGTCTACCCAATGACTCTCCTAAGGAGGAAGAATGTCCTCGGCCATCCGTAACAAGGGGCCGAAGGTTCTGTCAGCAGAAGACCCCGATTACCCGGCACGGGTTCGGCTTCTTGCCATAGTGGGCCCATTAGTGGCCGATTGATCACCGATTCAAGGTGGAATTGTCCAGGATGTAACATCATCATGCAAGGAAGCTTCGAGCACGAGTCCGTCTCAGCCAGAAGCACAAATCACAGTGCCGAAGACTGTGTCAGTAGGACACCCGTGTGCTCAGACCGGACACACACAAAGTCTTGTTTAAGGCCATTCGTCCTATCAAGAGCTTCGTGAACACCCCATCAAGGCCCTTCGATGGCCAGGGTGAGAGGAACAGTCGACGGGAGCTTCCGGAATCATCTCCGGGCCCACCGGATTACACGCCAAGTGAACAGGTTAAAACGGCGCCGTCAAACCGACGCGCCAAGAACAATGGGGGGTGTTCCCCGGCGCCGTCGAACCGGCGCGCAAAAGCCCAATGGGGCCTTCCCCGGCACCGTCAACCCGGCGCGCCTCTTCCTGGGGCGCCGAATTAACCCCAAGGCTATATATAGCCTGCCTTCGATAGAAAGAAAAAAGGGGGACCCGATCAAGAAAGAGAGGAGATATCAAAGAGATCGGAGAGAGGAGGCGGAATCAAAAAGAAAAAAAAAAGGGAATTAGAAAGAGAGGGGGGAGGTCCAGGGGTTCTTCGATCTGAAGAGTTTTCTGTCCGAGCTCTCGGCGGCCCTCACCCTGCTCCACCGGAGTCTCCCGGAATCGGAGAAGAAGAGCGTCCGTTTCTTATCTATCGAGGTGGGTTTTCCCGTGTTTCATCCGGTGAATCCCTCTGCTCCGCTTTGAGTCTTTTTCCTCTGGCATAATGTAAGTGAAGGAGGGGAGGGGCGATGATACGAGCCTCACCTCCCCTCCCTCACGATGATTTTCTTTTCTCCTTGTCGTTGTAATGGGTTTCCCCTGTTAACGGAAACGGTGGCCGAGCAACAACGCCGGCGCCGGAATGTGTATTCTCTACTTGTCTGTCTGTATTTTTCATATGGATGAATGGAATGGAATGTGAGTCTCTGGCCAATGCCACGTTTCTCTTTCTTCCCTGTTGGCTTCCCTTTTCTTTTTCTTACAGCCGGTGAAACGGTGCCGTGCGATGATGCCGGCGCCGTGGAGGATGAATGCAGAGCACCGTGGGTTTCCTGTGTGAATGACTTCCTTCTTGTTTCGTCTTCCCGACGCTTTATGCCCTGCTATGGCAAGGGCTACATTGATTCCCCTCCCCGGGGGTTTTTTTTTTCTCCGATCGAATGCTGGGGATTTTCACCATGTAAGGCGGGTCAATATGTGGATTCTTCCAACCTGTCTGGGCCGCCCTCGTAATACCCTTTCTGTTCTTGACCATGAGCAGAGGGGAATAAGGGCGCCCCCACATTCCCGTTATTATTTTCCGAACGTTCCTTGATGAATATTTCTTTGATTTGTGAACATGCATATGCATGAACGTATGTACATCTACAGGCATTAGCTCTGGCCTGCTGGTTATACGAATGATTCTCACCGTGCCGTTCTATTGTTTCACTAGTATGGATCAGTAACCCGGGGAGGGGGAACATCCCCCCCGATTCTTTTTATCTTAACCTCCCGGTTCGAGGGATCTATTTGGTAGTAATGGATCTCCGAGAGCCAGTGAGCATACAGAAATTGGGATAATCCCGACACTACAAAGCCACGGTCCTGGATGGGCCTCGTGGTGGCCATGGGCTGCGTTCCCCTCGTAGGCTAGCCCTCGGGGATTCCTTCCCTATATGGTCGTCCCGATTCGAGTGCTGTGGTGACTCGGGTCGCGCGCCCCTCGTAGGCTAGCCCTCGGGGTTTTTGCTCCCGTATCGAGTCGCCTCACTCACTCACTGTTACCCACGGACTCGGTGCCCCTAGCAGGCTAGCCCTCGGGGTCTACCTATCCGTTCGGGTCTGCCGACCGCCGTTGCGCCACCCGACTTTTAGGGGTTTACTCCGCCATGTGAGTATTCCCTGCGTCTCCCCGACAATCCTTTGGGATGGGGAGATGCTGCCGAAATTCCGGCTCGAACGAGTTTAAACTCGGAACAATCGCTGCGCTCGAGTCCGGACCTCGCGCGAGCCCGTGATTCGACCTTTGGATGGTTCGGGACCGATTCGATGGATAATCAACTCAATAAATTCTCAAAATCCTCCAAAACCTTTTAATAAATTCATGAATAAACCGACGAAGCTCCTGTTTTTTTATAAAATCAGGTTAACTCGGCGCGTTCGTGTGCGATAACGCCTTAAAACGGTGCGCCCTTCCCGGCGCGCTCTTTCCAGCGCGCTCTTTCCGACGCGCCCTTCCCGGCGCGCTCTTCCCGGCGCGCCCCGGCTCCCCACGCCGTTTTAACAGGGCTGTCCCTTCACCTACGGTCCTGGCGCCGTTTTAAACCTTTTACCTACGTTTTAGTGCGCCGTTTCAAACGTTTCAGCCCCTTTCTTCGCATGCACTGCACTGGTTTCATTCCGTATCGTGTCGTCGCATCATTCTAACCCTTTTCCCACTTGTGGGATGATTCCCTATGCTAATCACAGAGGGATGCAAGTTCCTCAACCAAATAAACTGAATAAAATTAGCATATTCAAGCTTGAATCGATATGTCTCAAATCCTCGCTGTTGTGCCTTAGTCCAAGCACTCATATAGCATTAATGCATGCCCGAATGTGTGCATCCTTGGTATATCAAATAACATTGCCAGAAGGTCAGGTTACGCCTGATCGGAGGCTTTGTTACGCGTGAAGGTGGCCCTCGGGCTCAAGTCCTCCGCCATGTACCAGGGTCCACCCTAATAAATCGCGCGTAGTCAATCGTATCATCTTGCATGATAACTTGCCGGCTCTGTACCCTTTATCCCGGCTTTGACAGCCCACTATCTCGGCAATTAATCAAAGGTGTTCCCTCCTCGTGGGGGATGTAATTAACGCCATAGCCTTCATGGTATGGCGGACTGCTAGTCCCGACCGAACCTCACATTCGCGCGATATGGGTCAGAATGAGCGCACAATAAAATCGTCACTCATGTGACTGGCACGCCCGCGTCGTCAATCAGTCAGTTTACTACCAGTTAGCCAAACGGTTGATCGATACGCGAATGAAAAGGGAAAGAAAGAAAATGCTGAAACAGGCAGCGGCGGCAAAGCTGTATCTGAGAGGCAAGCGAAACCGGTGCTCCAGCTTCTTCACCTCGGCTTCCCCCAGCTCGCTGCGATTCGGGACCGGCGCCCTTACCTCCAACTCCTCGCCTGAACGCTGGCCCGCCATGGAACTCAAGGAGGAACTGAAAGCAGAGCTCTCGAGAGAACCCGAAGACTCGGGGGAGAAGGAAGCTGCCGGACCGCCTCTGCGGTTATGCGCGCCAACTCCTCAAACGTCGCCGCGAGGTTATGCTCCTCCGTCGTGACTTCACGGCGCATCAAGGAGCCCCAAAAGCAGAGGAATGAAGAAAAGCCTAAAACCTTAGAGAGTCTGGGATGACAAACAGCGCCCAACGCCTATAAACCCTCACGGGAGGCGACGTGTCATTCTGACCTCCGAGAAAAAGGGGGCCCCTTCATTTCAAATCCATCAGGATCACTATAATTACGAGCCCAGGTGACCACGGCACGTGGCTACTTAACACCGTCAGATCTCCACCCACCTGAGCCACGCCGGTCCGACGCCCTCATAAACTACTCAACCGAGCCTCCTTTGGCTCGGGAGTAGGAGGGGGACAAGTGGAGAGGGGGATTTCTGCAGCCCATTCAAAGAGCAGCCCAACTAGGCTCGGCAGGGCCCAATGAGGCCAAGCTCACCCAAGTGACAGCCCACAGGGCCCACTTAGGGAAGAAAGCCCAATAAACAACGCTCGAGGAAACAACCCTCCTAGGCGGCCTCAAGGCTCGGAGGGCCCGAGCATCGGTCAGGTCACGAGAAAGGCCCGCGCCCAAGCCATCTCTCCGCCCGGGAGAGGGAGGCGTAGGCTAGCCTATCCGACCCATCTTTTACCAAGCTAAGCTTATCGCCCGGATAGGGCTGGCCCCTCTGAGCTTAGAACGACCGACGAATGCTTATCTTTGTAGCCGTTAAGAGTCCGCAGCAGGCAGGAATTCCGGAAGGCAAGGGACTTCTTCTTCCCCACGATGATAATGCTCCCACGATAAGGCCATAAAAGCCCACGATGAGGACGTAACCCCCACCTGAAACCCCTCGGCTGGCAGGACTCCAAGAGACGGCGTACTATTTAAACCAGGGATACCCTCCGGCTAAAGGTAAGCCAAAAAAAGGCAATTATACGCCCAAAACTCCTGAGCAAGAACCGCTTCACCCTTCTGGTGGAGAGGGATCTCGCGCACAAGCTCTCTCCTCCCTACTATTGCTCCCACCATACCTCCACTGACTTAAGCATCGGAGGGTTTGCCCCAGGGATTCCCCCTGGGCCATCTGATCCGTTTCCCTGTCTTGCAGTTCACGATCTGGTGATCCTCAGCCCGCTCAGGACCAGCGCGAGATCACGCATCTTCACTAGGATATTGAATATGTTCAGGGAGCATGCGAGTGGGGGGCGAGATATTATCCGTGCAGGGCCAACCATATTTGTTTCGAATTTCATTTATTTGAAGTTTTTGTACAGTTATAAGATTGATCTCAATTCTGGATACTTTATCATTATAGATATGATCCGTTGATACGGGACGGGATGCGACTCGATGCCAATTGATATGCAATCCTTAGACTTTAAGTAAACTCGCGATCGTCCCTAGCGAGGGAAGCGTTCGGACGTGCACGGTTGAGAAATCGACAATGAGCTAGGGTGGTCAACTCTCTCTCGAACCCGGATCGGGTCACGGGATGGGTCACGCTCTCTCTCACAGGGGTGATAAAATAAATATAACGAGCTAGTTAACCTATCACTTGCAGCGGCATATGAAAATATACGAATTGAGCAAATGCGATAAAGAGGGAGACGAGTTTACCTCCACGCTCCGGGAGTGGGGAAGACGTCCCGGCCAAGTTCCGTAGCTCCCGGTACAACAATAATAAATTATTACAGCAGTGGTTTCTCTTGCCCACTCCACGCAGGGAGGTAAAGGGCTACACAATAACTCCGGGAGCACTGAACTCGGGTTGGCGGGCAGCACGTTGACGATCCCGGGCGATTGCAGGCGGCGGCTCCGGTTCGACGATTTGTTGGTCGACAGGATAGCAAACACGGACGTCCAAAGGGATGTCATCCTCCGGAAGACTTCTGAGGGCGGCGCTCCACCGGGACGAAGGCAGTAGGTCCCTGGTCGACCTCCGGGAGCGGCGGACGTTGATTCTGCACCGGCGTATTTTGGAAGATTTATCTGTGACTCTTTTTCTGCTGTCCCGTTTCAGGAATTGGCCTGCGCGGTCCGGCGAGAACGGCTACTGCGATCTGCTCCAACATCGGACCGACGTGAGACTGGCGCCGTTGGAAAGCTCTTTCGACGAGCTACAATCCTCATCTCGGGCAGGAATTTCTTCGCTTCTATACCTTCTGTGGTAGAATTTTAAATGGACTGACTCCCAGACCCAGATCGAACAGGGCAGGAAATGGATCTGCCTGAGTACGAGGGTTGAACGGAGGGGAGACGATGGATCTGGGTGTAGGGATTTTAATGGCTTAGAAAGGGTGCTGTGAGGGACGTGCTCAAATTTTATGGGAATTTCCAGAGGTGGTTTTCAATGGGAAATGGATTTTTGGGTGGTCAGGGGTCGGATCTGGACTACAGAGGGCAGAACAGATTCTGGACTGAAAACTAATTTTTCAGAGGGGAAGAAGAACTCCTAAATTCGTAGAAAATTTTGTGGAGCTGGGTTTTGGTGGACAGAAGTCCCAGTTAAAATTTTAGCCCATTCTAATATGGGGAAGGGAGTCAAATGGGGCGAGATGTGGGCTGTTGGAACAAGATCTGCATAGGGACAGATCTGTGTAAGTCTGGGAACTTAAATGGAAAAGCAAATAAGATGAGGGTCTAAATTCGAAGGAATTTTTCTGGGGGTGGGGGATCATGTGGGGAACATACCCTAAAGATTTCAGCCTCATCAGATCTGAGGTTTGGGAGAGAAAAATCTCGAACTAGGCCTCTGTCCTGCAGAACAGCACTCTGGACAGCAACTCGAAGCTTGCTCGCGGTGGCTCGACGGCGGCACGAACGGTGGCGGTGGCGGCGGTGAAGGATCCCGATAACCAGAGGAAGAGATAGAAGGGCTTCACACCCTGGAGATTGGAGGAAGAAGGGGGGAAACTAGAGAGAGAGAGGGGAGGGCGTACTTGGCTCCTTGTAATTTTCACTTAAAATTCTTCATTAATTCTACCAAATGGAAAAATACAAGGATATATAGTAATTGATAAAAGACCCTAACTAGCCCTAGATCTAGGGTTAGGGAGGGGTAAATGGGGTATAATACATTAATCTCCCATGTGGTCAAATGACCCTTAATAAAAAAAAGACACATGAAATATAATAGTATATAAGGGGGGCGCCCCCTTGACTTAAGGGGATTCCATTTTGTATTTTTTTATCCTTTGTCCCCCCTTGGTCCAAGTCCAACCTTGGACTTTGAACCAACCCCACATGGGCCCTAGGACCTAGGTGGACCAATGGGAAGGAGGGTGGGGGACCCTACTGGACCCACTGGCATATTACATAGAAACCCAAAGACTTTAAAGACTAAAACCTTGGCTTATAATGCTTTGCAATTTGTAAACCCAATTAGCCAAGGGTATAAATACAAACAAAAGGACATAAATACAAAAACAAAATATACGTGCTCGGAGTTGATTCTCATTATCCGTATTTGATTCAAATTTTATTTCTTTGCATAGGTATAAGAATGAGTTGAAAGCTTTCACGTACCACAATGCCCTGTGGAAATACATCGACAAGTCAAATGTTGATGCTCAGATGGAATATTTGGATGTCTGTCACATCATGGAAAATAATAAATTTTGGGGCAGGGTCTCACGGTACATGAAAGTAGTCACACCCTTCGTGAAGGTCCTAATAATAGTGGATAGCGATGAGAAGAATGATATAGGATATATGTACGAGGTCATGGACCGTGCCAAATTAGAGTTGCATGATTTCCTTCCCAGAGAATATGCAAAATAGTGAAAAATTATTGACCAGAGATGGGACAACACATTGCACCACGTGTGACGACCCAAGATCCGGATACCGTGAAGAACTGGATACCATTTGAATCCTGACACGCCGCCCACGAGCCGGGAGGGCTCGGAAGGGCTAAAAGGAGTGTGGAGGTACAAAGAAATATGAAATAAAGCAGGATAATTCAACAATTAACAGAAATAAAGAAATAACTACAACAACAGAGTCCAGTCCAACAGAAAGTATAGTCTAAAACAGTAAAACGTACAACATGCTAAGTGAACACTCGGCCCGACGAGCTGGCAACTAAGAACTTCCGCACAGCACATGCTGGGAACAGCACCTTCCAGCACCAAGAAAACCATCGCTCCCATCAGATCAGCACCTCTGACACACTCGTCGAGTGTCACGTCGGACCATAATCACAGCATCTCTCGATGCACCACCGCTGCAATTTCGCGATTGCAACATGCCACGCCAAGAGCCGCAATACGAGCCATAATCGACAACCGTCAACGCTCATCCTCGAGTCCTGAACTCGCCACGGAATCTTCATATCTCAAACCAAATCCAGTGCGAACACAATCCATTCGCACGCAAGAGCGCAGGAGCAAGACATACTAGGACACTACAGCCCAATCCTGCCTCAAAATTTGCAAAATAAACGGGACCGACACGTCATTCCTGACGCCACAGAGCATGACAAGAACATCGAGATCGACGAAACAGTAGCTCACCGAGAAGATCCTCTGCTCACCCGAGCACACTGCTCGATCAGAGCACCCGCTCTGCCACCTTAAAATACAACCTTAACACCTCAGGGGCTGGATAAACCTCAAGCTGGAGTGGTCAGACTCAACAACTGCTCCCTTAGAGCACGCTCAAGGCCACTTCACGATGAACAGTCCCCGCCAGCCACCTGACCTCGCTGCAGAAACCTCGAACGCAGCACTGCAGTAACGCACCTACCGGCAACCTCTGCTCAACGCAGCACAACCGGGATCACCACCGATGAGGGAGAAGCTCTCAACCTCGATCCTTAGATCCCACGCCGACACGAAAGCCGCGAACAGCAACCGCCTTCACAGCGCCACACAGCGCACTCAAGCTCTCAAGCGAAAAACCAAGCGGAAAACATGCACGAAACCCTAAGCCAGCTGCCGACTGTACTGGACCTTATGGACTCTGATCAGTGCAACATTTCGAATTCCTATGTACGTCCATAACCACTGCTCTGATACCAGCTGTGACGACCCAAGATCCGAATACCGGGAAGAACCCGATGCTATTCGAATCCTGGCCCGCCGCCCACGAGTCGAGAGGGCTCGGAAGGGCTAAAAGGAGTGTGGAGGTACAAAGAAATAGGAAATAAAATAGGATAATTCAACAATTAACAGAAATAAAAAAATAACTACAACAACAGAGTTCAGTCCAACAGAAAGTACAATCTAAAGCAGTAAAATATACCACATGCCAAGTGAACACTCGGCCCGACGAGCTGGCAACTAAGAACTTCCACACAGCACCCTCGAACCTCGAGGAAGAACCGCCGCACCTGAAAAGCAGGGGTGAGCCTCCTATCACTGGCTCAGTAGGGATCCCGCGGAACCCCAACTGAGAACAACGGCGGCACGGAAAACAGTAACTACAGTAACAGCAGGAACAGTGAACACGGTGACCGATCAAAACTCGGCACTACAGCTACTCCTACTGTACCGGAAAGGAAAACCCTACTCTCACAAGCGGGGACCGGACCATACTAACACCACTTACTGAGGTAAAACCTACGACAACTCTGCCGCAGAGGCCTGTCTCCCAGGACAAGGCCAACCTAGACACGCTGTCCCAGGTCAAGCCGCGACCGCCTCGTCGCGAACACAACACTAACAAGATGCAACCTCGATGAAGCTACTAGCATCCTGGCCACTACCTCGGAAACACCAGACGGTCCAGAAAACCACGTCTCGCAGACGAGAAACGGAACCCGGAAACAGGAGAGTCACGTCTCACGTGACAGGAGTACCTGCCCACCAGAAACAAGGCCGGATGCGTCCACTGAAGACTTGGACCGCGCCTCAGGTGTCCCCCTCGACACCTGGTGGAACGGGAACACCGTACTAGTAACCACAAAGCAAATGACTAGCTGGGGTCGCGCTCGTCAGCGCGGGTCCAACTGCCCCCAACCACATGTGCACACACAGACCGTGCGTCTCTGGTCTGGCCCTCTGACCAATTTTCCCCTTAGTCGGACTCTCGCTGGTAGACGTGGGGCCCGTCGAAAATCAATCTCAAACCGTCTCTCTCTGGGGTAGCCTCGCCACCACTCCCTGGTGGGACCACTCACGTGTCGGAAGGCTATGACTAGTGGGGAGTCACTAGTGTGACCACTCTTCAAGGAGAAACTCCGAGAAACAAGCACGCACCCTGCGCGAAAGTCGAGAAGGACCAAGTGGCGACGAGCCACTGGACTTTGTACGGTCCTCTAGACTCACTAAATCTAATGGTCCTTGAGTCACGAGACTCGGGGTCAAGACCATCGTACGCAACAGTACAAGGTCGTCAATCTAGCCTAATCCCTATGTCTAAAATCACGGTAGCATGAATACCGAGGAAGCTCACGAGTCGCCCAGACCATTCCCTCGGGAAGGGAACTGAGAAGCCTTCCAGCCCCATGCTGGACAATTGGACTCACAGTCCGAGGCCACACATATGGCCCACGCGGAAAACACAGAAGCATGATTCCCAAAGCAGCTCACAAGCCGCCACGCCGATTTCCCATCCCAGGGAAAAGCGAGAAACCTCCAGCCCCCGGCCGGATGACTTGACTCGCAGTCCAAGGCCAAACACATGACCCACTCGGGAATCATCTTTCAAGGAAAACTCACGACATGCGGGGGAGACTCCACCGCACTCACACCGATACATGGTGACTCAATCTAGCATAACACAAGAGCCCGGAACACTTGGGGTCACTCGGACCCACCACACCTACGACATGCTAATCGAGGTAATACGGTACCTCCAGACACCCCAGAAACACGGACACGGAACCCACGGGGTGTTCGGGACACTCACGAGGCTGAAGGTCAACCACTGGGTCACAACCGGGTCGACCGGAGACCAACACAACGCGAATCTGACATCGCAAGCACAGGAATCGCCTGGCGGTCCTCTCTTGGGTCGCCACACGACTCTAGCGGCCCAACCTTAGGCCGCAACAGGTACTGTAGCGATTCAACAAAGAGCCGCCACACCCTGGGTCGCGAAAGAACAAGCGATCCTATATAGGGCCGCCACAGGGCATGTAGCGGGTGTACCTTCGGCCGCCAGACCCCAAAACCTCCAACGGTCAAAAGCCAGCGGTCAAAATGCCTCGAAGGCCACGCCGGCCAACTAGGCTAAGCGGTCGGACCTTCGGCCTCCACCTGGGCTCTGGCGGCTCATCGTGCGGCCGCCAGGCCCAACCCACGCACGGAACGGTTGAAACGGTCGAACGGGGACCGCCAAAAGGATGTGGCGGTCACTGGAAGGACCGCCACACTTCTGAAAAATCAAGAACGGCGGGAAACGCGCCAAAAATCCGATCCACGCCCCAATCACCCCCGGGTGATGGGAAACAAAGGAGAATCCATCCCCAAGCCCCTAGGTATGCATCTAAACCCCTGAATCGGCCAAAAACACCGCGAAACGAGAGATCCGACTCACTCCCCAAAACATGAATTTTCCCCAAAAAGCTCAAATAAACTCGCTCGACTCACCACGACCTACAAAACTCGTGGGAAAGGAAGTGCACGAGCTGGGGGTCCATCTCCCTACCTCCACCGAAGATTTCGCGCCCCAAGGTCGCTGATCTACGAAGAAATGCCGTTTAAACTCTCGCCGGCTCGCGATCGCGCCACCGAGCTTCCACGCTCCTCCATCCCCCGATCCTCGACCCATCCTCGCCGTCCTCCTCGCCCGCGTCGTCCCGCTACGCCCCCGCCCCACTGCGTCGGCCGCCGAAGAAGAGAGGGTGAGAAGGGAGAGCGTGAGAGAAGAGAGAGGGAGAGAGTGAGAAAAAAAGGAGGTTATATATATAGAAAAACCCAAAAATTATGAAAATTCAAAAAATTACAAAAAATTACCTCCGCGATCCACGGAAGGAGCACAACACGCCAGTATTGTCCCGAAGTCGGAGAACGTAACGGTTTGCCCTACACAGAGTTCCGAAAGCGCATCAGGGAAAAACACGTGTAAAACATAAAATACACTCCGAGACCCACAAAAATGATCCGAAAAATATCTGAAAAATCCAGGGCGTTACACCACGACTTGCATGCAGTTGGTGAGTGATTAATTGTACTGAAACATTGTTCTTTAGAGGTGAGTTTGACTACAGGTTAAAGTAACACGGTTAGGATAAGCGCAGGGATAGATTAGAGTAACACGATTAGGATAAACATATTAGATTTGACTACACTGGTGGGCCACCATCCTAGGGGAATGGGAATGAGGGGATTGGGCCCTAAGGCTACTGGGAACCTAGGCAAGTCGACCTGGCCAGGTTCCCAGCAGCCCTGGGAACCTGACCAGGTCGACATGGGACCTGGCCAGGTTGACCTGCCCAGGGTATGCCAGGGGCAGGTCGAGACCTCCAGAGGCAGGGGGTTAATGCCTATAGGTCGACCTCGAGTGAGTCAATTTGTCTCTTAATTTGAGCAAGTCACCCGCCCAGGGATATCTCATCCACGTCGACTTTAACCGTTTATCAAACTCACCCTATGTTATTTTATATCTAGCATTTAGTTAATTATACACAAATACCCTTGATTTATGTATGATGCCAATGCACATGTTGATGGCGAGATACTCCAAGGCACTTTAAAATTCATTAGTCGTTTATCGAGAACACCAGAAAAGAGACTTGAGGCCAAAGTAGAGGTTGGCCTTTATTGATTTTATCAATAAAAGGTATATAATTTATTTAAGTCATTATATTAATCTATTATTTTATCTTTGTAGATGAATTATTATAGAATGAGGACGGGGACATATTCTGACTCCCAATTAAAATACGCTGTGGGAAGAGTGAGTCCAAATATATTATATTTTTGTGATTTCTTAACCTCAATATATATTAATGGACCTTACATTTATTTGTTTATGGTTGGTGGAACAACTGACTGGTGGATAATAATGAACAACCGAGATGTGGGCAGTAATGCATTAGTTTTCATTACAATTAGGGTGTTCAGTCAAACAACATCGGCAAGTCAATGTGAAAGAAATTCTCCACGTTCAGCCTTATAGACTCAAAGGTTCACAATCGGTTAAAGGTTGAACGGTTAGAAAAATTGGTTTACTGCCACTACAATATGAGACTGAGAATAAAAAACATGAATTTAAGACAACAACTGAGGGACAAATGCGTCGCAGAAGATGCAACTCCAGAAATTGATGTGGACGTTTTATTTGATGATGACAATCCCTTACAATCTTAGGTGGAGACACGAGAGCAGGTTGATGAGAGTCCATTTTTGATGTTGATGATAGAACATGAGCAGAGAACATACTAGATGAAGATGAGCCAAAAGATCCAGAATTCGAAATAGCAACAAATAGGGTCAGAGAGACTCGTGTGCACTAGAGAAGGGACCCAACCTTGTTTATTCACGACACTAAGGAGCAACTTGAAACCGAGTCAGCTAGACACTCAGAATCAGATAGCAGGCCAGTCACTCCTAGAATGGTCAATCCACCCCCATCCTTAAGAAGTACATCAGTGTATGGGATGTTTGAGAGGACTAGTGCTGCTGCTCGAGAGGACCCGACAATTGAACAGTTGAAACAGATTTATGTAAGACACGCCAAAAGGAAAAGGACTCAATGTCAAAGGTGACTGAGAAAATCACACCAAAATAGAAAAAAATATCCCCAAGGCAAAAAGATGACTGATTTCTGATGATGATGTCATCCCAGTGCAACTACAGGTGCTACTACTAGTGGTGGCACGTATGATGGTACTTCCTCCTTCCACGAAGACATAAGTCGAGAATACAGTCATAATGAGCGAAGATATAATTCACGGAGTTAATATAGACATCCGTCAACTTATGGAGGTGACCAACAGGAACAGCCATTTATATGTGCGGGTCATGAACCAAAATTTCAATACCATCCAATTCCATCAAGTTCATCTTCTCATCCTCAAGATTCTTACGTTAATTCTAAATTCGAATCAAACCGACAACCTTACACTCCAAGAAGGATCTAAAGAGAGATGTAAAACTTGACCACCTCATTATTTGGTTATACTAAATATACAGAATACATACAACCTTCTTATGAATATCAACAACAAAAATCAGACGATAAGAGAGAAGGTTTTAATTATTACCTATATTAATGTCTCTTCGTTTAGATAAAGATCATTTAATTTCTGTAACATTTACTACATCTAATTAAATATATTATACTACTTGAACTTACTTCATGCTTAATATATTACCAAGAATATTAATTTAACATGTTCAATATTTCAACCTCAATACCTCCTTCATATTTATTACACTTAATTTAATTTCTTTACCGTCAAATATATGTCTAATAAATTTTTTAATTTTTATGTGATTAGTTATATTTTTTAATTTATTTCTAATTTTTAGACTTATTTTGATATTTTTTTAACATTTTTACTGAATTTCAATCGAAACTGAAACCGCCGACCTTGATGAGAAAGGTTTATAGCATCTCCCACCATCACTAGAACTAAACAAGCAAGGACGGTAGGGGGGGGGACATTTTTAAAAAGTGCACACTGGTCTCAAGATTGGGGGCTTCAATCTATCAATCAGCATGATGGTAGACACTGCTCATGTTTTTACAGAACACCAATTCACAATAAGAATGATGTTAAAGATCAATGTTTCTGTAACCGACAAAAAACATCCTGTCACTATGAAGGCAAGGCGGAAGCACCCAGAAGCAATCCGATCTCAAAATTCCGTTTCCGTTGTTTCCCCTCCTCTCTTCGGTAATATATATAATGATAAATTGAGTAGCACTTCAGGAACAGTGCATCTGACGCTAAGGCTGGACATGCAAACTTGCTGCCGATGCGCTACAAATGTGTCTGTGCCATTATAATCTCAGGAACCTGTACAGAAGATTTACTGGCATGGTTGTATGCGATTCCTAGTGCTTGTGTGAATGCCTCCTACTTCTGCCAAAATGACCATCACTGTTTTCCCTGTTTCTTCTGTCAATTACCCATGAAGCAAAAGAAATTGCACCAAGAGCTGCCATTGCATAGAGCCCTCTGAAGGGAGCTCCTGCAAGAGCATACAAATAGCAATAATATCCAGCAAGGAGGTAGACTAGGTTGAGGCCAGCATCTTGGTAAGGGATGCCTGGCAGTGGAAACTTGAGAGCACTTGCATTTGGTTTCCAACCACAAAGACCATGGAGGATAACACCCCCACAGAGTGCCGAATCCAGGAACCAGGGAATGCTATAACTTATTCTTGTTCTCTACATGCAAAGGATGAGAAAATTAGTACAAGGGAAAGCATGAAAAGTATCCACAGTATTCAGCCAAACAAGAGAAAAATAATGACCAGAGAGAAGTGAATGTCAATTAGAAAATATGACCTATTTTAAGATTTTTTGACTCCATCAAACACTGAAATTTCAATAAGTCAAAAATTATACAATCTTTTGTGAACAAGTAGCCTTTCACCCAACCAAGTGACGCACAAGTGCTTAGAACACATCTGTGGGAAGCCTAGCTAGTCAGATGGTAATAACAATCTATTGGTCCGATCGAAGGAGAAATATAAGTCAGGGTGCTTATTATCCAACCTGTTCGAATGTGTAAGCTTTATATCTTAGAAAGGTTGACTGGAAAGATAATCATGGGCTGTTTAACACCCATTAAGAAAGGTTTTCTATGTTTAGGTTTAGGAATTTTTGCTAATAAGTCCCTACAATCTTAGCTAATTACATGTTAGTCCCTGAGTTCTCGAGACGTCCATATAATCCCCTACAATCTTCAAACTCTTACAAGAAAGCCCTTGTGGTTGGGCTCCGTAAAAAAAAAGAAATATTCCATAGAATATTCCATCTTGAATATGACGGCGGACCACTGGGCCAGCGCCCTTTGCTGTGCACCATGGACCACTGAGCCGACGTCTCATTCCTTGAGAAAACCCTAGCCACCTGAAACTCCCACCGGCACAGGCCAGCGACCCGGAGGTCCCAGGCACTGCTGCGGGAGGTCCAGCAACCGGCCGGCGACCTCCCTGGTATCCTGGCCAACGTCCACAGCAGTCTGCAAACACCCTGCCACCCCCAACCTCCATCCCTCCGGCACCCTGGGCACTCTGCAAACACCCCGCCGGACAACTCTCCCGGCCCCCTTTCCCCCTCCTGCCATGTGGTAACCTGCAGAACTCCCCGCCCCCACTCCGCCGCCATCTGCAACCCTCCCCTCCCGGCCCCCTCTCTCCCTCGACGCCCTGGAACATCACCCACCCCCCACTCCATTACTGTCTGCAACCCAACCCCCCCCCCCACGGCAGACCCCGTTCCTGGCCCCCCTCTCCCCCTCCTGCCATCTAGAACCTGCAGAACCCCCTGCCCCCACTCCACTGCTGTCTGCAAAGCCCCCTCCTGGCCCCTTTCCCTCTGGTGCCCTGGAACACCCCCCCCCCCCCACCCAACAGACCCTGCTCCAATCCCCCTCTCGCCGTTTGGAACCCGCATAACCAACCGCCGCCCACTCCACCGCCGTCTGCAACCCCCCCCCCCCCCCCCCGGTCCCCATCCCAGCCCTCTCGACCCCCCACTGGGCCCCCTTTCCCCCTCCCGCCGTCTGGAACCTGCAGCACCCTCTCCCCACCTAACAGACCCTGCTCCAAGCCCCCTCCCCCCTCGTCGTCTGGAACCCGCATATAACCAGCCGCCACCCACTTCGCGGCCGTCTGCAACCCCCCCTCCCCATCCCAGCCCTCTCGAACCCCCACCGGACAATACTGGGCCCCCTCTCCCCCTCACGCCGTCTGGAACCTGCAGAACCCCCCACCCCCACTCCGCCGCCATCTACAACACCCCCCCCTCCCGAACCCCTCCCCCCCTCCGCCGCCGTCTCTAACCCACTCCGCCACCTCTGGATGCCCCTGCTCTCTCTCTCGACTTTTTTGTACAATGGTGATGATTGTAGGGGCTTATATGGATGCCTCAAGAACCCAAGGACTCAAAGGTAATTAGCTAAGATCGTAGGGACTTATTAGCAAAAATCCCTTCATTTTATATGGCCAGCTAGAAGCATATAGATAGCTACCATGTTCAACACATTTGAATGTGTTTAAGAAACTGATTACACCAGTGTCTATAAAATGACAAAATGATCCTTCAAACTATTCTTCTCCTCGAATCAACATCATTAATACTACAAGCACAAATTGGATTATATCTCTTCTAGTCAACTACCTAGTATGACTTCCCTGAATTTGATGAAGAAAATATGTATTAGCATCTTCAAAGATTCTACTTGCTCAGTGGTACTCAGTGATCACCAAACACAATGGGGTGGGAGCATGCAACCGGTGGTGAAGACCTGTGAAGCTCCTTATGGATGTAAGAAATGCATTATTCTATGTATTGTATGCACATTATTTTGCCCTTGGAATGGTCAAGAACTTACTTCAGTGGCAACAATTAAGCATCAGGCTTAGGAACATTCATTTATCACCTTCTCTACAGTTGCCAAGCCTAACTATCAATTTGTGCAAAAATCAACATACTCCAGAAGGCATTCTCCACATTATTTTCTCTTCTAAATATCCCATATGAAACTATGAATGAATACACACCTGTAACCAGGCAACTAATGAAGGAACGAACATGAGGGCTGCAAGAAGGTGCAAGATCAGCAAGCCATGACGATAGTTGAAGAGCTCTAGTTGAGTATCAGTAAAACTCTTCCCAGAGCCTGGACTATTAGAATGGATCTCATCAAGGGGTAAGAACTGCCCAAATGAACCACCAGATTGGGATTTAACTCCCTTGTTGTTCAAATCAAACATCTCCTTTCGTTGGCTGCGAAAGGAAGCCGCCAAAAAACTGTTACAAAAAGTGGAATTAAGCTTTAGAATAGCATGATCACATTGTTTAATATGAACATTAACAAAATTAACAGGGACAGCAAAACAGAGATTGGTAGTATTTCCATGAAACAAGGTCATCAAGCTGAATTAGTCTTTCTTTTATGTAATTCCCTTGGCTGTATCATCTCTCTTTGTTCTTCAATAAAATTGGTTGTACAGTCCATTTTCCTTTCAAAAAAAAAAGAAAACCAATCGAATCTAAAAGGGCCCACATAAGGACAACAAATCTAAGAGAAACACAAAGTAGATACTGCATTCAAAAGCTGCACTGCAAGTTCTCTTGGACAATCCATTGTTCAACTACGAAAAAGGGCAGCAATAAGAAAAAGATAAACTTTACAATTTCTAATGACTTGTTAAAGCCAAAAAAGAGATGTGAAGCCTCTTTATTCATTTGGCTGAGAAGCTGTTTTTGAGTCTCACTCAGCATGTAAAAGGTTGAACTTTGGAACACATTGATAGTCAAGATATTCGTCAAGTTTTTAAAACGGCATTGGCATTCAACTTCACTAAAAGGTCTGAGAAAATGCATCAGGCACATCAGACAGTTTGAAGAAGTGTTCCTTAGCTCATTTCTTCAATGATTGTTGAACATTACCTATAAAGTATCATTGCATTGGGGGACTCAAATTGGTACTGACTTGAATGGTCCTATTTAGATTTGTCCTCATGCCCACAATTCCACATACATGACACAACATCCTTCTTTTTTGTTCTACAAGGAAAAGAAGAAAAGATAAGTGCCCTAACATCAAAACCAGTTCCTTAAATCAGCACTACAATCTTGTATATCCCATAATTCCAGTCATTAGAGCTTTAAGCTTATGCATACATTTGTTTCCTTCCTTTTTCATAAGTATCAATACTAACCAAGTAGCAACACTTAGGAACCTCGACACCTTGTTAAAGATGTCCACCACTGCCTACAATGCACAAGCTGAGTAAAATTAGTGTCTAGCTGTTTACTGCTTGGTGATGATTGTTGCCTCGGATCTTAGTGTCATCTCAGTAGGTCAAAGAGAAGAGAACACAGTGATATATGGAAGAGATCAATGGATTTCTCGTCCTCATCTTTCTCCTTTCCCCTTTCATCTCATCCACCATTCCCATCCATCATCACACTCAGCTTCGCTTCTCTTCTCATTAACGATGGTAGACATGGAATTCTCCTCAGGGGATCATTGTCCATGGGGATCTGATGAAAGAAAATATATGCAGTAACTTTTCCATTGAAATGAAAAATAAAAATGTGTAAGGTTTTGCAAAAAGTTTGGGAGCCATGGCCCACTGTACCACAACCTCTCCCATCCTGTCTGTCCCCTTTTTTTTTCCTCTTAATCTTACAAACAACAGGTGGGGAAAATACTTAAAATGTCATAAAAGCTTTTAACTTAAGTAGCCCTTTCTTCATTTCCTTTGACAAAGGTAGTCTCTGGATATTTTAAATACATGGCATGAAGAAGGAAAAGGCAAAACATAAACCTTGTTAACATTATACCTGCAAAGAGCAGAATGACAATGACAGGATTGAAACAGGAGCAGCGAAATAAGACCAAGGGCAGGATGCACAAAAGTAACCAATGGAACAGTGAGAAATGCTAGAACAATGCTTGGGTTGCCTCTGAGAATCCTCACAACCTGAAGACAAGTACAAAAGATCAAGACAAGAACACGGTCAGTTTTGAAACACAGAAGAAAGAAAGGATGCAAGAACAATGCACAGTTACGAAATAACATTAATACGGATAACATTATTATTCTCCTAAAGAACTACTTCATGGAAAACCAGAAAACAGCCCTATAGACATAATTCAGTAAAATTTGCACATACGATTTACTTATGATCATTAGCAAAGACAAAAAAAATACCTTGAAGGAATATAAGATGGAGGAAAAATTAAATATCTGCCGAATGAAGATGATGATATAATTCTCCTCCCACGCTTGCCAACTGCAATGCAATAATTAAATCAGCTTTCTTGAGCGAAAACAATATGAGAGAAATAATATTACTTGGCTACAAGTACACAACAACCAAAACTTGGAGTTATCCTTTCCAGTGATATTATGGTACTGAAATTCAGTCAATCCAGTGCCAGAATCTAAGCAAAAAAAACGTGCTTGCAAATGAAACTTCACAAAACTTCCTAAAGGGCATTTTGATCTTATTCTTAGAAGCATTCCAACCTTAAACAAAATAACACCATTTGGTGCCCAAAGATGTTGATTTCATTCTGCTCTTTTAACAATAGATAAATTTACTAGATAAACAATTGGAGCCTACTAGTCAACCATTTACAAACCAAAAAGTAAAACTATGTTGACATTTTCAATGAAATAATCAAATGGTTAGAATTTCAGCAACTTTTCTAACATTTGGGGCATGACCTTTTCCCTCTCTTTTCCATCCCCCTTTTTTTCTTCGTTGGGAAGCTCAAGCACTGGATAAATTCCAGACAGAACACCTAGTCTCACCAGAAAAGCTGGCTGGAGCACGTGTCTCCAAGGTCTGCAAAACCGGTACCAGTTCCAGTACCGATCAAGGTCGGTACCAATACCAATTCTGGTATGAACCAGCGCAGATTCGGCAGTCCCCCCTCCCGAGGTTGGCAGTGTCGGTTTCGAACTCGGTTTCGGCCGAAACCGGCCGAAATCCAGTGAAAATGTTAAAAAAACATCAAAATAAGTCTAAAAAATCAGAAAGAAATCGAAAAAAAAATAAATAATCACATAAAAATCAGAAAATTCATTAGATATGCATTTGATTGTAAAGAAATTGGATTAAGTGCAATAAACATGAAGTAGGCATTGAAGTTCAAACGTTGAACATGTTAAACTAATATTCTTGAGTACATACTAAACATGAAGTAGGTTTAAGCAGTACAATAAACCTAATTAGACACAATAAATGTTACAGAAATTAAATGATCTTTACCTAAACGAAGAGGCACTAATATGGGTAATAACTAGAACCTTCTCCCTCATCGTCTGACTTTTGATGTTGATACCCATAAGAAGGTTGCATGTATTGTGTATATTCACTATAACCAAACAATGAGGTAGCCAAATCTTGCATCCCTCTATAGATCTCTCTTGGAGTGTAAAGTTGTCAACTTGATTCGAATCCAGAATCAGCGTAAGAATCTTGAGGATGAGAAGATGAACTGGATGGAACTGAAATTCTGGTTCATGACCCCACCCATAAATGGCTGCTTCCTGTTGACCACCTCCATAACCCGATGGATGCCCATACTGGTTCTGTGAATCATATCCTCGCTCATTATGACTGTATCCTCGGCCTATGTCTGCGTAAAAGGAGGAAGTACCACCATATGTGCCACCGCCAGTAGTAGCACCTACAACTGCAATGGGATAATCATCATCATCATCATCATCACCAGCATCATTAGAACCATAAGAAATCAGTCACCTTTTAACCTTTGGGGATGCTTTTTTCTGTTTTGCTGTGATTTTTTCAGTCACCTTTGACATGAGTCCTTTTCCCCTTGGCGTTTGTCTCACATAAATCTACTTCAACTGCCCAATTGTCGGGTCCTCTTGAGCAGCAGCACTAGTCCTCTCAAAAATCCCATGCACTGATGTACTTCTTAAGTATGGAGGTGGCTCGACCATTCTAAGAGTGACTGGCCTGCTATCTGATTCTGAGTGTCTAACTGGCTCGGTTTCAGGTTGCTCCTCAGTGTCATGAACACACAAAGCTGGGTCCCTTCTCTGGTGCACACGAGTCTCTCTGGCCCTCTTTGTTGCTCTTTTGAATTCTGGATCTCTTGGCTCATCTTCATCTAGTATGTCCTCTGCCCATATTTTATCATCAACATCAAAAATCGACTCATCAACTTACTCTCGTGTCTCCACCCAAGACTGTAAGGGATTGTTATCATCAAATAAAACGTCCACATCAATTTCTAGAGTTGCATCCTCTACGACGCGTTTGTTCCTCAGCTGTTGTCTTTAACTCCATATTTTTTATTCTCAGTCTCATATTGTAGTGGTAGTAAACCAATTTTTCTAACCGTTCAACCTTTAACCGATTGCGAACCTTTGAGTGTATAAGGCTGAACGTGGAGAATTTCTTTCACGTTGGCTTGCCGATGTTGTTTGACTGAGCACCCTAATTGCAATGAAAGTCAATGCATTACTGCCCACATCTCGGTTGTTCACCATTATCCAACAGTCAGCTATTCCAACAACCATAAACAAATAAATGTAAAGTGTACTAATACATATTGAGGTTAAGAAATCACAAAAATATAATATACCTGGGCTCACTCTTCCCACAGCGTATTGCAATTGGGAGTCAAAATATGTCCCAGTCCTCATTTTATAATAGTTCATCTACAAAGATAAAGTAATAGATTAACATAATGACTTAAGTAAATTCTATACCTCTCATTGATAAAATCAATAAAGGCCAACCTCTACTTCGGCCTGAAGTCTCTTTTCTAGTGTCCTCGATAAACGACCAATGACTTTTAAAGTGCCTTGGAGCACCTCGCCATCTGCCTTGGCATCGTACATAAATCGAGGGTTGAGAAAATAACCTGTATTTATGTATAATTAACTAAATGTTTGATATAAAATAACATAGGGCGAGTTTGATAAGCGGTTAAAGTCGACAGGGATGAGATATCCCTGGGCGGGTAACTTGCTCAAATTAAGAGACAGAATGGCTCACTCGAGGTCGGCCTATAGGCATTACCCCCCTGCCCCCTGGAGGTCTCGACTGCCCCTGGCGCAGGTCGACCTGCCCAGGTCCCAGGTCGATCTGGTTACGTTCCCAGGGCTACTGGGAACCTTCCCAAGTCGACCTGGCCAGGTCCAAGGTCGACCTGGCCAGATTCCCAACAGCCTTAGGGCCTAATCCCCTCATTCCCATTCCCCTGGGACGGTGGCCCACCAACATAGTCAAATTTAATGTGTTTATCCTAACCGTGTTACTCTAATCTATCTCTGCGCTTATCCTAACCGTGTTACTCTAAGCTGTAGTCAAACTCGTCCCTCAAGAACAATGTTTCAATACAATTAATCACTCACCAGCTGCATGCAAGTCGTGGTGTAATGTGCTGTCCCATCTCTGGTCAATAATTTTCTACCATTTTGTATATTCTCTGGGAAGGGAATCATGCAACTAAAATTTGGCACAGTCCATGGCGTCGTACAGATATCCCATATCATTCTTCTCAGCGCCATCCACCATTCTTAAGACCTTCACGAGGGGTGTGACTACTTTTATGTACTGTGAGACCCTACCCCAGAATTTGTTGTTTTTCACGATGTGACAGACATCCAAATATTCCATCTGAGCATCAACATTAGACTTGTCGATGCATTCCCGCAGGGCATTATGGTACATGAAAGCTTTCAGCTCATTCTTATACCTGTGCAAAGAAATGAAATTTGAATCAAATACGGATCATATCTATAAGGATAAAGTATCCAGAATTAAGATCAATCTTATACCTGTGTAAAGACTCCAAAGAAATGAAATTCGAAGCAAATCTGGTTGGCCCTACACAGATGATATCTCGCCCCCCACTCGCATGCTCCATGAACATATTCAATATCCTAGGATGGCCATAAATATACTGTGTGATTTTTTGTGCCTTGTCAATTCTCTTCTTCACATGATTTTCCTTCCCTATGTCTTCAAGTATCAGATCCAGACAATGTGCTGCACATGGGAGCCAATATAAATGCTTGCGCTTCTGCATCAATTTCTTCCCTGCATCCTTATAACTAGCTTCATTATCAGTCACTACTTGCACAACATTCTCCTCTCTATTTTGGTCTACTATCTTATCCATCAAACTAAGCAAATAATTGACATTTTTTTCATAATTTTATGCATCTACAGATTTAACAAATATTGTGCCTTCGATGCAATAGACCAAAAAGTTAATCATGGACTTCTTCGTGATACCAATCCAGCCATCACACATGATGGTGCATTCTCTCTCCATACATATATGCTTGAAACTTTCAACCCAGTCATAGAGCTCCTCAACCTCTCCTTCAAGGCCACACCCGTATATGTCTCGATGTGACGGACCCTTCAAGCCAGGGCCAACATCTGCTATGACATCTAGCATAGGTTGAAAATATTCGCTTTCAGCTGCATGTGCAGGGACACCTGCATGGAAAAATCATTTGCAGATACTTTTAAATGCATGCCTTGCAACTTGACTCCCCCCACATATAAATATATATTTATAAATGGGTTTTAACATTTTAAAAAATCAAAAAAAAAATTAGGAAAAATTAATAGAATGCAAAATCATACATGATTGAACACAATCAACAATCTAACACATATTTGAAAATTTAGAACCATAAAATACTTAATTTCTTCACCATCAATGCATTGAAATTTGAAACTTAAAAACATTTCATTGAGAATGCATACTCATTATTGCTCATGAATGTAGGGATTATTGGAGAGTGGAGCCTGAACTCTCCAATGTCCGTCATCGCACCACAGCGGATCAACATATGCGGTTAGGTCACCGGGGTCAAAGGGGTAGCGCCCCTTGCGGGGGTTCTCCGGGGGGCCTCCACCCCCCTCCCACCCACCCCACCACAAAAAAAATAAGGATAATACTATAATTGGTGATTGGTGGTGCCCTAATCTCTCTGATACATCACCTCTGAACCACGTAAAATCATTGTCTTCTTAGTGGTGTCCGGTTTAAGATTTTTTTTAATGTGTACCTGCTGGATCCGGAACCAAACTGGCCGAACCGAACTAGTCAAGGCTGGTACCAATATGTACTGGGCAGTACTGCAGACTATGCATGTATCATGGGAGAATCCAATTATCTCTGGTCTTCTTGTTCCAGTATGGAACCAAATTGGTACCTCACAACAGCTACCAGCCTATCAACTAGCAGTCTTGGTGGATGAAGCAACATATCAAGGAAAACTCGGGGATCGGACTCGGATCGCCAATCCAAAAACCAATCTGGATCGGCCAATCCGAGCCGATCCCCAAGCGATCCTCACGAGCCATGTTTTTGAGGTTTTTCAATTCTTACATTACTTGACAAGGGGTTATATATATTTTTTATAACTTTAACTTTTCCCCACCTTTCGAACCATATTTTTCGCTCTCTTTTTTGCAGCTTTGCAGGCTGCAGCTGCGACTGGGAGCAGAACGAGGAGGTTCTTTCTTCTTTTTGAAGCTTTGCAGGCTCAGTTGCGACTTGGAGCAGAATGAGGAGGTGGAGGATGCTGCCTGCTGGTGACAAATGGCATTGGGGCAGAGGAGGTCGTGGCCAATGGCGGGGGAGGAGGAAGTGGTGGCTGGTGGTAGGCCTATGGCAGAGATAGAGGCAGCCGGTGTCGACTGTGAATGTGAACAGGCAAGTTTTTTCCCCCCTTCCCCTTCTTCTTGACTTCTCTTGTTCTTCTTTTTCTTCTTTTTTTTTCTTCTTACTCAATCTTCATCATCATCACCGTGATTCTTCATCATTTTTTCTTCTTTTGTCCCTTTTTTATGTTGAATGGGGAAGGATAGGTGGGCTCTTGTTGGGATCGAGCCGGAATGGTCGATCCTAATGTGAGATCGGATGATTGAGACCGATCTCAAACTTATCCACTCGATCCACCCGTTCCTCAGTAAGAATCAGGGTCGGGGAGGGGGGGAGGGGTCGGATCATTTTGAACCAACACCGATCACATTGGCCGATCCCAGCCGATCCGATCCTATAGGCCTTGCTATATATCTGCTAGGCCCTGACAAGACAAAGGTTGGGATGAATAGTCCATAGCTGAAACTAGAAATGGGCCTTTCAACCAAACCAAACAACTGATTAGATATAGAAGTAGGATCTTCTAGAGATTTTCATAAGGTAGGTTGAGACCTACACTTTGCCTTCCTTTTCTTTCATATCTTGTCAGTTCTTTTCCATCCTGTTGTTTTAGCTATCTGGAGAGAGGGTTTTTTTGCGGAATAAATCATTGGAAAGGGGAGGTACTGTCAAATTTTGGTTGGAGGCATCCTATTTTGTTTGGGGGGGGCAACCTTCATGCTGGTACCATGATTGGTTGAGGAGATGGTTCCCCAAGCGAGGTTTTTACGATAGAAACCCTAGCCCTCATCCATAGGAGTCCCTACATCAATGATTGCAGCAACTTGTGGACTGATTTGCCCAGCTAAAAGGGTGAGTTAGATCTTTCTCGTATAGATCTTTTAGTTACACTACTGTTTCATGTTAGCTTTTCAGGGTTGTCAACTAAGGCTTTCCCAATGTCTGGTGGAGAAGAGAGGGGAATGTGCACCTTTCCGTCTTAAAATGCTCAAAAAAATTGTGGGTTGTATAATCAGGGGAAAAACTTTAGGCTTAAAAATCAATTCTTAAACTTGTAGGGATTCAAGAGTAATATTTCCCAATCTTTAGACACATTTTACTTAATATCAGAAACTAAAAACACAGTTTTATACATTTTGAGGGCTGTTCGGTTGCCATATCATACACCTCTATCAATGTTGCTTCATCTACTCATGAGGGAGCAAATTGCCTACTATCTGAAGAGTGTTCTGGTTGTTACATAATAAAAGGGACAAATGCAGACACAAAAATTGGGACCAAATATGTCATATGACTTCCAGGCTAAGTCACAGTTTCTATGAAAGGGGCTGAGTTTGTGTAATATAACGCCACCTTTTAGAAGGATTAACCACCATTTTTACAAAAGATAACACATAGATAAATAACATGTAATAACAAATAGGAACTAAATACTACGCATAGGTCTTATAAAACAGTCAAACATAGGTGATGGAAATTTAGGTACAGCCTCAGCCCTCAGCCCATTGAACAATGCCATAAAAATATCCTCCACAGATATACTGCCCTGAGATACCTTTTCATTTCTCTCTCTAGATGCTCCAACAAATCACATGAAAGAAAAAATGCATTAATCTTCACCTTGGCCTATTACAGGTGCCCACCTTCAAATTGTGAAAGAAATGCCACATCTCTTCATGCATCCTGACTGAGGGAGCATGCTATTCAGGTGATATATCAGAACAAAATGCTCTTTATTATCTGTAGATATTAGGTTTCCATGAGGCTGGAAGGGGGAGAACCAGGGAGGAAGAAGAAGAAAGAGAGGAAAAGAGAAGAGAGATCGGGGGGGGGGGGGGGGATGACAGGAAGAGGGATGGCGGTTGTGTATTTTCGCACTCCCCAAACCCTTATGTTATTAGGGTAAAAACAGAATACAGAAGGACCTAAATACCCCTGTTGCAATATCATAAAGTAGGGGTACTTACAGAAATAAGACAGTTGACATAAGTTAATTGGATCCACCTTAATGGGTCTGGTAATGAACCAGCACCTCTTAAGATGGTCTAGCCAGACTTTTAAGAGCCAGCCCTGAATCAATTTGCCTGTCCTCACTACACTCCCCCTTAAGCTGAGCATAGAGGTCTCGCATGTACAACTTGCCCAACATAGATAACATCTTGTCACAAGAAAGACCTATGGTAAACACATCAGCTACTTGTTCGGTAGACAGAACATAAGACACAAGTCACCCGAGTCGAGGTGCTTTTAGATGAAATAACGAACAATCTCCATGTGCTTGGTCCGATCATGTTGTACAAGATTGTTAGCAATATTTATGGCGGCTTGGTTGTCACAATGGAGTTTTAACAAAAGGGAAACTAAAAAGCCAATGTCTTTGAGGAGTAACTTCAACCAAAGAAGCTCGGTCTAACCATGCGTCATAGCACAATACTCAGCCTTTGGACATAGCAACCACAGTTTGTTTTTTACTATGCCAAGTAACCACGTTCTTCCCAAGGAACACACAATAACCAGAAGTAGACCAGACATCCTCCGCAGAGCCAGCCCAATCAGCATCAATACAACACTCAAGTGTCAGAGAATCAAATTTGGTAAAGAGAAGACCTTTGCCCAGGAATGTTTTAAGGTACCTTAGAATACAGTCCACTACATATAAGTGTGGAACTTGAGGAGCATGCATAAACTGGCTGACCACACTCAGCATATGTAGCGTTCGGCTTAGTAAGAGCCAAGTAATTGTTACATCCCTAAGGTTTTGATGATGTCTCACACTATAAATCAATCTGTTTTTTTTTACTCCTTACACCAATCTATTACACAGTGCATTTACTTGTTTCAAAGAAGGGGGTCTGGAGTAATAACCTTAAGGTCCGTGCATTTCATGTCATTGCATCTCACCTCTTGAGGTCGGTGCAAGCTCTAGTCGGTGCAATCGCCGTCTGATATGGACCGTTAGATCATGTCTCCTCATCTCAGTGCAAGTACATCTCGGTGCAAGCATTGCCTTGTGCTTCTCTTTATCAATTCGGGGGCAAGTCTCTGGCTCACTCACAAACACTGAAGCCCGTCCTTTCCATCTCGGTGCATTACGTGTCTAGACAAAAAAAGGCTCAGTACACTTCGTTGTATTCCATTGCAGCATATTTTTTATTCATGCATATCTTGTTTGTGCGTCCTTGAGTGTCTCACCCTTCAGACTCGGTGCAAGCTCTGTCTTGCATTCGTTTTGACCGTACGTATTTTTTTCTTCGGTGCAATTCTCACAAATCCAACTCGGTGCATCTACTGTGTTACACAGTTGTTGCAAGAATCCGAGCATATCCTTGATCCTTTATTTTGACTCGGTACAAAGTCTTGTCTTGTGCCTGTTGGTTCCAAGTCTGTGCATATGGGGTCAATCACATTAGTAAGTCAATTCAAGGTTGACTTGAATATCTCTACTCAGTGCATGTTATGTCTACCCATCCGGTGCAACATTTGCTTCATGTCTTATGTTATCGGTGCATCTCTCCCAGTTCGTGCGTTTAGCATTCATATGCCAAGTGCATGGTCACCCTTCTTACCAGTATTCGAAATGCACTCTTCTGTTTGTCTGTCAGGTATTTCTCCTTCGAGAAGAATAAGAATGGCTCGTGATCTCAGGATGGAGGAGATGGCAGGATCGTGACACATGGAGAAAAGCGATCTGAGATTCTGCCACGTGGACTAAGACCTTTGAGCGGGAATAATGGAAGGCACACGCCAGTCTCCTGTTGCTCTATAAAAGCGAATGGGGAGAACAGAAGAGAAGTATGAAGAAAAAAAAAAAGAGGAACGAGAACAGAAAAGAGAGAAGAAGGAGGAGAGCTAGTAGAAGAGAGAGAAAAATTTCTGAGAGGGAGAAATGCTCGTGAATAGAAAGATCTGCTTCTACGGAAGCTACATTGTCTTTGTTTTTTACAGAATACTCTCGTTTGCCGATCGCTGTGTTTTCAAGTTTTTTGTTTAATCATTTTCATTCCATATTGTTACCCTCCACTGTTCGGAGGAAGGGAGAGGTTCTCCAGTTCCCTCCATTGTCCTGGAGGAAGAGAGGTTCAATCCTCTGGTTGTGTGAGTTACACGGGAGTAACTGCACAGGATTCCCTTTGCTACGTGCAAAGGAAGGGAGATCGTTCTCCGGTGTTCCTCTTCTGATTGATCAGAAGATTGAGGAGGCTGTTCCTCGGTACAAGCTGTTTCGCAGCGGTTGTTGCAGACTGAGTCTGCTGTGTGCGACTCTAGTGCAAGGAAGCCTTACTCGACTGAGTAAGGGGTGGATGTAGATTGCATATAGCAATCGAACCACCTAAAAACTCGCTGTTTCTTCTGTGGTTTGACTGTTCTCATGTGCTGCACTCCAACTTCTTGAGACTTAGCCTCTTTGTGGTTGCCTTCTCAATATAAGTCCTCCTCATACCATCTTCGTTAATCTTCGTTGTCTGTTTACGAGGCCGTTGTCTCTATAGTTTGAAGAGCCAAGAATTTGTGGCTGTGTTTATCGAATTGGGGAGTGATCTATTCATCCCTCCCCTTCTATCTCACTCTCCGCTGCGTGTATCATTTGGTATCAGAGCAGGTTTTCACCATGTGGGCCAACGGTCTGGCTAACCCTAATGGTCCTCGAAGCTTTATGGCTGAGGGACAATCTATCACTCGTCCTCCGTTCTTTGATGGTAACAATTATCTATTCTGGAAGAACAGGATGGAGGTATTCATCAGGGCGCAAAGTCACAAGTTGTGGAGGGTGATCACTACAGGGCCATACGAGCTACCACCGAACGAGGATGCGTGGACAGATGATCAAGTCAAGCTATCGTCGCTCAACTGGACAACCTTGAAAATCATCCAGTGTGCTGTACACCCAGACAAATACGCTCGCATCTCAGCATCTAAGACGGCCAAGAAGATGTGGGACGAGCTGGAATTAATCTACGAAGGTACAGCTCAAGTGAGAGCAACAAAGGTAAATCTCCTAACCTCTGAATATGAGATGTTTAAAATGAAACTAGAGGAGACCATAACTGAGATGTATGCCAGATTGACTCTGATCACGAATAGTCTTAAGGGGCTTGGAAAACAGATGGCTGAGGGAGACGTAGTCAGGAAGATACTTAGATCTCTAACCCCCCCATGGCATACTAAAGCCACTGTGATAGAAGAGTCAAGGGATCTGACGACTACGACAGTCACCGAACTCATAGGATCCCTTATGACGTATGAAATGAACCTTAAAAGGAATGATGAGGGAAGTGACAGAAAGAACAAGAATATTGCCCTCAAGGCGTCCCGCAGCAAGGGAAGTAGCTGTAGCGAGAGGAGTAGTTGCGAGTCTGATGGATTGTCAGATCTCGACCAAGAGGAGCAAGCAATGCTTACTCGCCAATTCAGAAAATTCTTAAGGTCTAAGGGAAAGACCTTTAGGAGAAAGAAGTTATACCCTTCTGGTAAGAACTTTGATTCCGACAATGACAAAGATAGGAGTAATAAGAGAATTACATGCTTTCATTGTAGGAAACCCGGACACATGAAAGGGGACTGCCCTGATCTTCAGAAGAAAGGTCCCAACCCTCAGAAGAAGAGCTCGAAAGTGCAGAAGAAGAAGCCACAGGCAATGGTCTGCACCTGGAGCGATGAAGAAGAGGATCCGGAAGACAATTCCTCAGAGGAGGATGAAGAAGGACTTTGCCTGATGGCTAACAATGAAGAGGAGGTAACAAATATTTTTGAGAACTTCTCTATCGATGACTGGGAAGACGCCTATGCAGAACTGTTAGATAAGTTCAATTCACTTAGTAAAGAGCATAGGATTCTGAAGAGAAAGTTCAATACCAATGTTGAAGAACAAACGCAAATATGCAAGGAAAATCAGAAACTAAAAGAAGAATTAGAAGAAATGACTTCTCTGAAAAAGGAAAATGAAAAGCAAACTCTTGAGAACCAGGAAGTTCACACACAGCTCAACCAACTCAAGATTAAATTTGAAGAATGCCTGAATGAAAAAAATGTGATCACAGAGAAGTATGAAGCTGTTAAGAAAGTCAACTCTGAACTCTTGAAAAATTGTGAATTTATGCAGAGAGAGTTGGAGGACAAACAAAAAGTTTTAAAAAAATTTGTTCAAGGAAAAACGAATCTGGATTCTATACTGGGTACAAGGGTTAATTTCAACAAGGAGGGTTTGGGCTATATGACCCATCCAACAAGAGACCATTTCAGTTTAAGACTACCACCTTCTGCCCAGAAAAGGGAAAAGAAAAGCTGGACACACCATCCAGCTCAAACAGAAACCAGAATGATCAAAGTCCAAAAGAAAACTTAACAAACAATGCTGGACGATCATCCAAAATAGGAATGAATTTTGTGAAGAACTTCACTAAGCCCATTCGCCAGAACATAAGTAGCAGCTGGACCAAGGAAATAAATCAGAATAAAAGTTGGAACTACTATAAAAGAATGGGTCCTGACAAGAGTTACTGGAGAAACAACACTCATCCTCATAAATTTGTTAATCAACAAGCTCACAGGAGATACCCCAGGGATGAGAAACCTAATAACTGGAATAGATTTCATTTCTCCAGACCATCTGGACATATCTCCACTCACAACTTCAATAGACCAGAAATTAAGGTGCAAGAGAAAACCAAGTTGAGACAATTCTGGATTCCTAAACATCTGCTTAAAGATTTGAATGATGTCTTTGGACCCAACTCATCTTGGGTTCCGAACTACTTTGCTTGATTTTGCTTGTGTAGGTGTGCCTGGCAGCTGAGAACAACAAATGGTATCTCGACAGTGGCTGCTCCAGGCACATGACAGGAGACCGATCCAAGTTCAGCAAGTTAGAAATGAAGGTAGGGGGTCTAGTCAAATTTGGAGGAAAGAACAAAGGTAAGATCATTGGGGTCGGCACTGTTGGTAAGTCTTCCACTAACTCCATTGAGAAAGTTTTACTTGTGGAAGGTCTTCAACACAATCTGATTAGCATAAGTCAATTATGTGATAAGGGTCACAGGGTTGTGTTTGACAATAGTTCATGCAAAATTTTTGAAATAAACTCTGACAGCATTAAATTTGTAGCCAACAGGACCAATAATGTCTACATGGTAGACTTAGATGTTGAGTCTGATTCTAATCTATGCTTGTCGGCCAATTCTGAAAGTGACACTTTTGAATGGCATAGACGGTTAGGTCATGCTAGTTTTTCTACCTTAAATAAATTGGTCAAGCATGATTTAGTTAGAGGCTTGCCTAGAATCAAGTTCAGTTCTATTTCAAAAGTCTGTGATGCCTGTGCTCTAGGCAAACAGACCTGAATGTCTTTCAAGCTAAGATCTGAGCCATTGTCGTCTAGACTAATGGAACTTCTTCATATGGACCTTTTTGGTCCTACTAGAACTCAGAGTCTTAATGGAAGTAGATTTGGTTATGTGATCATTGATGACCACTCCAGATTTTCATGGATCTTTTTCTTAGCCAACAAAAATGATGCTTTTCAAAAATTTAAACAATTTTTTAATAAAGTCAAACAAGAAGGAAAACATAGAATTTGCTCAATTCAATCTGACCATGGAGGTGAATTTGAGAACTCCATGTTTTCTTAACTTTGTGAAAGAGAGAGACTAATACACAAGTTTTCTTCTCCCAGGACACCAGAGCAGAATGGAATTGTGGAAAGAAGGAATCGAACCATTGTGGAGATGGCCCGGACCATGCTGATTGAGAGTCAATTACCAAGGAAATTTTGGACAGAGGCGGCCAATACAGCAACTTATACAATTAACAGGGCAATGGTAAGACCAATCCACAGGAAAACCCCCTATGAACTATTGAAAGGTAAGAAACCAAATCTGACTCATTTCAGGATTTTTGGAGCTAAATGCTTTATTCATAATAATAACAAGAAAGACCTAGATAAATTTGATGCTAAAAGCTGTCCTGGAATATTCTTAGGATATTCTGGAGTGTCAAGAGCATATAGGGTCTTTAATATAACTGATCAGAAAGTTGAGGAGTCTCCACATATTATTTTTGGTGAAGCAAAAGGTGTTACTAACATTTAAACCACTGACAGGGATTCCGAGTTCAATGGAGAATTCCTAGAAGACAAGGAAGAAGAGGAGCTTCAAACAAATGAGTCATCAGATGCTCCCAACCAGGGAGAGCCGGCTGAGACAGGTGAGTCTTCAATAAATGTTAGATATCTTAAGGATCACCCGATAGAGAATATCTTAGGCAATCTTGAAGAACCTCTCAGAACTAGGTCTCACTTTAGGAATGTTCATAACCAGGACCTAATTGCTCTGGTCTCTCAAATTGAACCCAAATCAGTAGAAGAGGCCCTAAATGATCAGTCATGGACAAATGCCATGTGTGAGGAGTTAGGTCAATTTGAAAGAAATAATGTCTGGGAGCTAGTTCCAAGACCAGAAAATACTAATGTCATAGGAACTAAGTGGGTGTTTAAGAATAAAATGAATGAAGATGGAATCATTTCTAGAAATAAAGCCAGACTAGTGGCCAAGGGCTACTGTCAAGAATTTAGTGTTGATTTCGATTGAGTCCTATACACCTGTTGCTAGGATGGAAGCAATAAGAATATTGCTAGCATTTGCGTGCACCAAGAACATTAAACTCCAGCAAATGTACGTGAAGAGTGCCTTTTTGAATGGTATCATCAAGGAAGAAGTTTTTGTTGAACAACCCCCTGGTTTTCAGTTTTCTCCTCAATCTAACCAAGCTTTCAGGTTGAACAAAGCCCTGTATGGCCTAAAACAGGCTCCGCGAGCATGGTATGAAAGATTGACAGAATTTCTGATTAGCAAGGGCTACCATAGAGGTAAAGTAGATCAAACTCTATTTTCGAAGAACTCAAATAAAGACCTCATCATAGTTCAGGTATATGTAGATGACATTATTTTTGGGTCAACTAGCTCTGAACTATGCAATGAATTTTCTAAATTGATGTCTGCGGAATTTGAAATTAGTTTGGTAGGAGAATTAAAGTATTTTCTTGGCTTACAGGTACAACAGTTAGAGGATGGATGCTTCATCAATAAGACCAAGTACACATTGGAAATTCTCAAGAGGTTTGGCATGAACAACCTGAAGCACATTACAACACCAATGGATACCAACACCTCTTTGGATGGAGATGAGACAGGTAAAGAAGTAGATGCCAAGCTCTATCGAGGTATGATTAGTTCTCTACTTTATTTGACAGCTTCAAGACCAGATATTCAATTCAGTGTAGGAATGTGTGCAAGGTATCAATCTAGACCCACTGAATTGCATTTAGCTGCAGTAAAAAGAATCTTCAGATATCTGTCCACTACACACACCCTTGGTTTATGGTTTCCTACATCACGCACACTTGATTTAGTTGCATACACAGATGCAGATTATGCCGGGTGTAAACTAGATAGAAAGAGCACTAGTGGTCACTGTGAATTTCTAGGTGGGTGTTTAGTATCTTGGGGCTCCAAGAAACAACACTCTGTGACCCTTTCCACTGCAGAGGCTGAATATGTAGCTGCAGGAAGTTGTGGCACACAAGTCATTTGGATTAAACACCAGCTTCAGGACTATCAAGTAGACCTGGGGTGCACACCTATTTACTGTGATAATACCAGTGCCATCAACCTAGCCAAGAATCATGTTTTGCACTCCCGCACCAAATACAGAGAAATAAGGCATCATTTCATAAGAGATGAGGTTTCTAAGAACAACTTTGAACTGATTCACGTAGGCACTGCTAATCAAATTGCTGACATCTTCACCAAGCCTCTGGACAATGACAAATTCACCACATTAAGGAGAGAACTAGGCCTGTACAAATTATCTTAATTGTTTTTCTCCTGATATTGAATTGATCTATCTTGGTAAAATGCTGTGTGAAAAGTCTGTTCTTATTGTGAGGGGGAGCTTCGCGTATCTACTGATTAATTTCTTTGAGTGCTTCGGTTAAGGGGGAGCTGGATAAGTAGTGCGTTCGATTGACTCAAAAAGACTGACCAGATGAGTGTTTTTGCTGGTTCTCATGATTGAATGAGTACAGTTTTCTCAGTCAGTAGAATCTCATTCATATCTTAAATTCATAAGTGTGTGTTACTAAAGTCCTACTAGAATCTTCCCTCTAGTAGTTCATCAGAGATTTGGATTAAGTGGTCAAAGTATATCTTCCTACATTGTCCATGATTTCAGGTCAAGCTCTAACCTGCATGTCTTGATATTTGCTCAGAACAACTTGAAATCTAGATCTCAAGATTCATCACAAAGAAACAGTCCTTCTGGTATTGTTTTCAATCATTTCCTCTCCACATCATAAGGGATCAACTAAATGAACAAAGGTCTATGGGCTATTCACTGAGAAACTGGGAGCTTCATCAATGAAGTGAAGTAACTCCTATGTCATGAGGTGTTCTATTTAAAAAAAAAATTTATGCAAATTGACCTTAATGTCTCTGATCATCACAGAGCAATGGTGACATGGTGGCGAGTAACTGGGGACTCTGACCTCTGATCAAGGTGTTTCCCCATGCAAAAAGTCACAGTTACTAACTCTGTTCTTCAAAACGAAGAAATAATGAGGTACTCACACTGAATAACTGGGGATTCCGGCCTTTGATCAAGGTGTCTCTAATGTCAAAAGTGTGAATTACCAAACTACTCATTGATCTTTTGCAAAACTCTAAACTATCCCTTATCTCTGTGCAAGGTTTGGAATGCTTGTCCTCAATACTATAAGAACACCTTCTCTGATTTTGTCTCTTGTTGTCTACAGAGTACAGTTGTTTTAATCAGAAATCTTGCTATGCTTGTTCACCCCTGCTCTACATTATATACCATGTATGTGGATAAACTTTTCCCTCATACCTATTCTCTATTGATTACCAGAGTTCAAGAATCTTCACTTGAGTTTAGCACCTCACTTATTCTCTTAAGACATGCTGTTGGGTCTTTCTACACTAAGAAGTCACTACACTTCTTCCTCATGTCTCCAGCAATTTCCTACATCTCTCATTTTCTTTTGATGATGTCAAAGGGGGAGAGAGGTCATTGGGTCATACAATACTGTCATGCAATAGCCGAGAATTTTCTGCAAGAAATTGTTGGGAAGAGAGGTTATGGTTATGAGGAGAGAGAGGTTATGAGGTCATGCAATATCCCAGTGATCATTCACGCTGTTGGGGAGTAGTTGTGTTGGAGGTAAGCTGAGGTTCAGAAGTTGTGCTTGATTTGTCTGCATGCGCTTGCTTTGGATATTTTTATTTCTTTTAAACTGCTTTTAACTGATGGTATTAATGCCTTGATATTGCTTGATTCATAGTGTTGCCATCATCAAAAAGGGGGAGATTGTTACATCCTTAAAGTTTTGATGATGTCTCACACTATAAATCAATCTGTTTTTTTTTTACTCCTTACATCAATCTATTACACAGTGCATTTACTTGTTTCAAAGAAGGGGGTCTGGAGTAATAATCTTAAGGTCCGTGCATTTCATGTCATTGCATCTCACCTCTTGAGGTCGGTGCAAGCTCTAGTCGGTGCAATCGCCGTCTGATATGGACCGTTAGATCCTGTCTCCTCATCTCAGTGCAAGTACGTCTCGGTGCAAGCATTGCCTTGTGCTTCTCTTTATCAATTCGGGGGCAAGTCTCTGGCTCACTCACAAACACTGAAGCCCGTCCTTTCCATCTCAGTGCATTACGTGTCTAGACATAAAAGGGCTCAGTACACTTCGTTGTATTCCATTGCAGCATATTTTTTATTCATGCATATCTTGTTTGTGCGTCCTTGAGTGTCTCACCCTTCAGACTCGGTGCAAGCTCTGTCTTGCATTCGTTTTGATCGTACGTATTTTTTTCTTCGGTGCAATTCTCACAAATCCAACTTGGTGCATCCACTGTGTTACACAGTTGTTGCAAGAATCCGAGCATATCCTTGATCCTTTATTTTGACTCGGTACAAAGTCTTGTCTTGTGCCTGTTGGTTCCAAGTCTGTGCATATGGGGTCAATCACATTAGTAAGTCAATTCAAGGTTGACTTGAATATCTCTACTCAGTGCATGTTATGTCTACCCATCCGGTGCAACATTTGCTTCATGTCTTATATTATCGGTGCATCTCTCCCAGTTCGTACGTTTAGCATTCATATGCCAAGTGCATGGTCACCCTTCTTACCAGTATTCGAAATGCACTCTTCTGTTTGTCTGTCAGGTATTTCTCCTTCGAGAAGAATAAGAATGGCTCGTGATCCTAGGATGGAGGAGATGGCAGGATCGTGACACATGGAGAAAAGCGATCTGAGATTCTGCCACGTGGACTAAGACCTTTGAGCGGGAATAATGGAAGGCACACGCCAGTCCCCTGTTGCTCTATAAAAGCGAATGGGGAGAACAGAAGGGAAGTATGAAAAAAAAAAAAAAAAGAGGAACGAGAACAGAAAAGAGAGAAGAAGGAGAAGGAGAGCTAGTAGAAGAGAAAGAAAAATTTCTGAGAGGGAGAAGTGCTCGTGAATAGGAAGATCTGCTTCTACGGAAGCTACATTGTCTTTGTTTTTTACAGAATACTCTCGTTTGCCGATCGCTGTGTTTTCAAGTTTTTTGTTTAATCATTTTCATTCCATATTGTTACCCTCCACTGTTCGGAGGAAGGGAGAGGTTCTCCAGTTCCCTCCATTGTCCTGGAGGAAGAGAGGTTCAATCCTCTGGTTGTGTGAGTTACACGGGAGTAACTGCACAGGATTCCCTTTGCTACGTGCAAAGGAAGGGAGATCGTTCTCCGGTGTTCCTCTTCTGATTGATCAGAAGATTGAGGAGGTTGTTCCTCGGTACAAGCTGTTTGGCAGCATTTGTTACAGACTGAGTCTGCTGTGTGCGACTCTAGTGCAAGGAAGTCTTACTCGACTGAGTAAGGGGTGGATGTAGATTGCATATAGCAATCGAACCACCTAAAAACTCGTTGTTTCTTCTGTGGTTTGGCTGTTCTCATGTGCTGCACTCCAACTTCTTGAGACTTAGCCTCTTTGTGGTTGCCTTCTCGATATAAGTCCTCCTCATACCATCTTCGTTAATCTTCGTTGTCTGTTTACGAGGCCGTTGTCTCTATAGTTTGAAGAGCCAAGAATTTGTGGCTGTGTTTATCGAATTGGGGAGTGATCTATTCATCCCCCCCTTCTATCTCACTCTCCGCTGCGCGTATCAGTAATGATGTCTCCCGACTAGTCTCTGATAATGTCCTCTGTCATCTCATCCTCATAAAGAAGATCACCATCTTGATTTGTCAACAGAAGATTCGCCTCAATGGGAGTAATAGCCGGGTGACAACCTAGCTTTCTTGTTTCTGTGAGCAAGTCCAACACATATTTCCGCTGACACACATAAACATCACTATTAGAGTGCAAATTTCAACCCCAGAAAGTATCGAAGCTGCCCCATATCTTTGATCTCAAACTCTTTTACAAGATTGTCCTTGACCAATTGAATTTCCTCTTTATGATCTCCTATGATAACCATATCATCAACACAGACAATGAGAAGAGTAACACGCCCATCTATCTATTTTACAAAAAGAGTATGATCAGCATTACTCTGTGTATAACCAAAGCGAGATATAGCCAACCGAAGACGGTCAAACCAAGCTCGAGGAGATTGCTTTAGACCATATAAAGCTTTCCAAAGCCTGCACACCTTCCCATGAGTGTTAAGCCCCGGGGAAGGATGTATGTACACTTCCTCCTATAAATCCCCCGTAGAAGAAAACATTTTTTACATCAAGCTGAAATAGTGTCCAGGAGTGTAGGACTGCCAATACAATGATGACCCAAAGTGACAACTTTACTATCGGGGCAAATGTCTCTTCATAGTTCACTCCATGCCTCTGTGTAAACCGGTTTACAACTAGTCGTGCCATTTTTGACATCAAGCTAAATAGTGTCCAAATGTGTTGGACTGCCAATACAATGATGACCCAGATTGACTTTAACTTTGGTGTCGAGGCAAATGGCTCCTCATGGTCCACTCCATGTCTCTGTGTGAACCCTTCTACAACCAGTCATGCCTTGTACCCCTTCGCAGACCCATCGCACTGATATTTAACAGCAAACACCCACTTGCATCCCACTAACCACTTTCCGACAGGAGGAGCAACTAGTTCCTAAGTTTCTTGATGAGGGCTTGTATCTCTACTTCCATTACTTGCTGCCACCTTACATCCTTGACAGCTTCTGCAAAAGAACAAGGCAAACAAACAGCAGGCAAGGTAGAAATAAAGGATCGATAGGTAGAAGACAAACACACATATGTAATGAAGTTGGGCATAGGATGTTTCATGCATTGGTGAGAGCCTTTCGAAATAGCAATTGGAAGATCGAGTTCAGAGCAAGTTTCAAAATCACAACTTGGAGACGACGCAACCTCATGGGTAGGAGCATTCACAGGTGGGTTTACCACTACTTTCGGGCGTCGGGAGTAGGTAATCAACTCTTTATTTGAACCTGTAGTATCACAATCATGAACTGGTGGAGATCATCTGTAGCAGGTAAAGGAGGGGTACGAAGGACAACGGGTGTAGACAACTCCCCCTGAGGATGAGCAGTGGCTGAAAAATAGGGATCAAACTCCATGAAGGTAACATCCTTGAGAACATATTTGCGTCTTATTTTTGGATCAAAGCACTTATACCCCTTCTGAGGGGGTGAGTAACCCAAGAAGATTCCTTTGATATCACGGGGATCAAGCTTAGTATAATCAGGCTGTAGACAGTGAATGAAACAGAGACAACCAAACACACAATGTGGAAGAGAAAACAGAAGATGGCCAGGGTAAAGCAAAGAAAAAAGAGCCCAGTTGTCCAAAACTCAGGATGGCATCCTATTTATAACATAGGCAGCAGTAAGGATGGCCTCACCCCAAAAATGATGGGAAAGATGTCGTTGGAAAAGAAGTGCTCGAGAAGTTTCCAATAGGTGCCGATTTTTTCGTTCTGCAACCCCATTTTGTTGAGAGGTACAAGTACATGAAGCTTCATGCAAAATTCCATCATTTTCAAGAAACACATTCAGATTTTTCTCGAAGTTCTTTTGCACTGCCAAATTGGAAGACTTTCATTTTTTCTCAAATTGAGTTTTAACCATTTTACATAAAACTACGATCACCCTTGGAACTTCTACTCAAACTTTTACAAGTATATCAAGGTACAATGAGTAAAATCATTAATGAAACTGATAAAGTAGTGATGACCATCAAGAGAAGGAATGGGTGAAGGCCCCCAAACATCAAAGTGAACCAGTTCAAATGGAAAATGACTTTTATTACTTGAATAAGGAAAGTTTACACAACATTGTTTTGCTGAAGGGCATACATGACAACTGAGAGACTCAAGATTTATTTGACTAAACAAAGGTGAGTAGAGAACCCGTAGGGACCGAAAGGAAAGTGACCTAAACGAAAATGCCACAAATAAATGTCCTTCAACATCTGATCAGTAGTTCTGCTGGTTGTCAAGGAGGGCTGATCCAACACCCGGGTCAAAGTAGTAAAAACTGCCAACTTCATGTCCAGTCCCAATCATTCACCTTATCTTCATGTCCCGGAAAAGATAGTAGTCAGGAAATAAGGTAACAGGGAACAATTTAAAGATTTAATAAGACTACTAACAGACAAGAGATTCATGAGCAAGGTTGGAACATGAAGGGTGGAAGAGATGACAAGGTGATTATTTAATCTGATGGAACCTCCACCTACAACATTAGCCTTGGAACCATCAGCAATGGTCACTTTGTCATGACTGGAGGTCAACAAATAAGATGTGAAAAGTGTAGGAGTACCAGTCATATGGTCGGTTGCCCCAGAGTCAATGACCCACGGGTGAGGCCCCGACCTTGCAGAGGCACTGATAGCAATGCCAGCAGTACCGAATGTGGAAGGACGAGAGGATGGGATGACAGTGGGACTAAGCTGTGGCAATAGGTGCTACAGTTGTGCAATATCTTGAGATGTCAAAGCCTGCAGTTGAGGACCTTGGGAACTGGATGTGTCCTATAACTGAGGCAGGCCAGACCGGGCTGCAATAGCATATCGTTTAGCAGGCTGACCCCTTTTCCCTGTCTGAAATTTAGCTTGTTTCTTCTGGGGTTGAAGATCCCAACAGTCATCCATTGTATGATTCTCACGACTACAATGACCACAAATTTTTCCAGCCTTTGACTTGGTTGATTGCCCCGAAGTGCCTTTCATAGATTTCTGACCAGCACTAACATATGCCCGAGATTCTCCAACGGGAGATAAGACAACATGGTCATTCATGGCTTTCTGTCGTCCCTCTTCGTTGAGCACCTTATAGTACACTTGCTCTAGAGATGGGTGTTTCTCCATGCCAAGAATATGACCCCGTAGGGTCTCGAACTCCTGATTCAAACCAGCCAAGAACTTGAAGACCCTATTTCACTGAACGTATGCCACATTTTTTCTGGTCTTCTTTACATGACCAGCCATCAATAGCATAGTAATATAAATCCTCCCACTTGCTGCGGAGCAAGCCATAATACCTAGTGACAGAGAGAGAGCCTTGTGCAAAAGGCCATGAATATTGTGGGTCAACTGATAGACCCGAACCATATCTTGCTTTTGTCTGAACATTTCTTCAAGGAGAACCCATATATCTCGAGCTGTCTTCTTCCCGATAATGAGCCCTTGAAGATCAGGGCTGACTGAGTTCACCAACCAAGACATGACCACATTGTTTTCAAGTTCCCTCTTATCAAAACCAGGGTCAGAATCACTAGGTTGCTGAAGTTTCCCATTTATGTAACCAATTTTTCCCAAGTCTATGATGTACATTTTTTGCCGCAACGGACCACACCATGTAGTGGTGCTCTGTTGCCTTGAGTAATCTGGAGAGAAGTATTTTCATTTCCAGCATGGATGGGCATTGAATCCAAATAATCGGAACTCTTGGACGTCATTTCGGACTCCATCGACTGTGACATAGCTCACTACAGTGATGTTCACTGCTGTAGATTGCCCAAACCAATCCCTCCCAGCGAGGAAAACACCCAAACAAATGCTCAAACACTAACTGAACAAATAGACATCAAACTCCGACGATGTTCGGGCAAAATAGAGGTGTACAGCAGCCAAATAGCCTACAGTCTTCACAGACCAGACATGCCAGAACTCCTGGCGCTACGAGAGACAAAAGGAAGGGCGCACATGAAAGACACCTTCTTCACAAACTCTATGACTGCACAGCATAGTTTCCTGGGCCCTGAACAACCAATGAACTGAGCCCTAATAGGGGTGCATGTAGGCAGAGGTGTTGGGGATGCCGCTGGTGGACATCAAACGGTGGAACATTGATCCCACAAGGATCATCTGCTCTAATACCATGTAGAAATTAGGTTTCCATGAGGCTGGAAGGGGGCGAACAAGGGAGGAAGAAGAAGAAAGAGAGGAAAAGAGAAGAGGAGAGAGAAAGAGAGATGATAGGAAGAGGGATGGCGGCTGTGTATTTTTGCAGAGTCCCCAAAACCTTATTTTATTAGGGTAAAAACACCATACACAAGGACCTAAATACCCCTGTTACAATATACTAAAGTAGGGGTACTTACAGTAATAAGACAATGGGCATAATTGGATCCAGCTCAATGAGTCATGTTGTAATAATCCAGGACTTTAGGATCAGGAATCTGTGGGTTTCGGAGTGCTTCCGTGAGTCGAATCACGTTTTGTAATTAAATCGGATTTTTGGTTATTGGGCCTTCGGATCCCTGTACGTGGTGGAACCTTGTGTTTTCAGACTCTGGAACGTTGCAGGAGCGTTGTGCGTTTTTTGAGAATCATAGGGATGATTTTTCCCCATTTTTCTATTTTTCATATTTTCAAAATCCTAAAATATTTCCTATATAAACCCCTTAACACACCCTCTCCCCTCATTATCTGATTCTCTCCCTCTCTCTTCTCTTGTTTCTCTCCTTTTCTCCACCCCTTCTCCAGACGGCCGATGGAGGACGGTGTGGACGAGGCGGGGGTGACGTGAGCAGCGAGCGGTCCAGGATGGAGCGAGGAACGAGGCTGTGGCCCAGCGAAGCTTCGCTCGCGGATTCGAGAAGTCGACGATGGTTCGAGTGTCGTTTTCGCATGGAATCGGCATCCTCGACGCGGGAAATCGTCGTGAGAGGTAGGGGGATGGATCCCTAGCCCGTGCATTTCATTTCCCCGTAGTTTCTAATCTGAGGCGAGGTCGAGAGTGGGTTTCCTTCCATGTCGGGTGAAAACGCATATTTTTGGAGTGAGCGACGGATTCGTCGATTCGACTGAGTTTTTGTGGAACAATTGTGGCCTTCCGGTAGTTTAGAGGTTGGGGAATGATTCCCCCATGTTTTCCCCATCACCCGAGGTGATTGGGGCGTGGTTTAGGGCCCCTCGGATGAGGTTTCGCAGATGCATCACCGGAATTGGTCGACCGAATGGGTGGTTCGGTCAACCGGTCGGGCATTCGCCACGGTGGGCTGTCTGCCCAGGTTTGGTCGACCGACCCAGGCCAGTGGGTCGCTAGTCTGTGGACCGGTCGACCGCCCATTGTGTAAGTCGACCGACCTAGTGGGCTGGTCGACCGAAATGCAGTCTTTTCACCCGTTTTGGCCACCGGTCGACCCGGTGGAGAGCCGTTGGTCAACCTTTTGCCCCGTGAATGTCCCGGACACCCCGAGTTCGTGTTTTTGGGTGTCTGAAGAAGTCATTACACCTCGATTAATGTGCCCATGTGATTTTGAGGGTCCGGGTGACCCCTTGTGTTCCGGGCTTCTTCGTTATACTACTTCGAGTCACCGTATACCCTAGTACGGCCAGAGGGCTGTTTCTACATTGTGTTAGTTTCCTTGGAAAGCGATTTCCGTGTGGGCCATTAGCATGGCCAATGACTATGAGTCCTGTGACCTAGCCAGGGATGCTGGGGGCTTCTTAGTCTCCCTTAGAGAGGGAATGAGCCCACGATTATGAACCGCCTTAAGAGTCCTTTTGACTGTGGTTTCTGACCCTCGGACTAGGGTAATTTGACGGAATGGAGCCGTATTGTACAACGGCCTTGGGATGAGTCGCATGACCCTATTGCCGTTGGAATAGCGAGTCTAACTAGTCGTCCTGAGTCTGGTAGCACCGAGCCGCCCTGTGCTCTGTGATACTTACGACAGGTGCGTGCGTAGCCCGTTAGTACTTCGGTGTTTCTTCTACCGAGAGTTTCTACCTCAAGTGACCCTCCCACTAGACGTAGCTGACCTGGGCACGTAGTTGCCGACCAACCTGAGAGTGGTGGAGGCTAGATCCGAGTAGACGATTTTTTAAGCTGGTTGTCGTAGGGCCCTTTGCCTTTTGCAGCTTGAGTCCGGCTGAAGGGAAAACCAGCTAGAAGACCTGATCTAGAACAGATGGTCTATGTGTGCACACGTACTTGGGGGCTGTGGACGCGTATTGACGAGCGCGACCCCGACTAGTTCTTGTTCTGTGGTTATTTGTATGCGATGTCTCAGTTTCCGCCTGGGACGATGTTTACACGCGAAAAATACACGCGTACTTTTTTCTTTTTTGTATGTTTTATTAATTCTGCGCTTTCAGTTTATCAGACGATTTAGGGTTCGTGTACTGGATCTTTCCCCATCGATCGGAGTCGATGTTAATTTACATCAGAACAAGTCCGAACACCTTTGATTAAATGCCAAGGATTTTGACTACTACATCGGCCCTAATATCTTGAGTCTACACCGGAGGAGTTCTCATGCTTTAAGGCGAGCGACGTTCTCAATATTTTAGTGTTTACAATCTTCCCTTTTTAGGGGATGCATTTTCAGCTTTTCTCCTCTCGAGGGTAAATTCGCAATTTCCCCATTTGAGGGCACGTTTGTAATTTCCCCTCTTTCGAGGGTCTATTCGTAATTTCCCCTCTTGTGCAGGTATATTTACAATTTTCCCCTTTTCGGGGGTCTGTTTCTAATTTTCCTCCTTGTGAGGATATATTAGCAATTTTCTGCCCCTTTCCGGGAGTATAGATGTAATTTTCCTCCTTGTGAGGATATATTTGCAATTTTCTGCCCCTAGGGGCACTTTTGTGATTTTCATACACCATTGGTGTTATTTATGGAATTTTCTGCACAAGGGATGCATTTCTTTGTAATTTCCGAACAACGAGCGGTATTTATGCAATTTTCCAACAAAAAAGGGTATTTCTGCAACTTTTTGGAAGTTAAGGGGTACTTTTGTAATTTATGTAGACCCCTTTTGATTCATTCAGATATATATATCAAAGAGAGATCTTGCAGCCGTAGAATTATTTCACCCTTGCTTTGAATAACATAAATTTCCCCGCATATGGGGGTATGTTTACAAATAACCCTCATTTAAGGGGCTTTTTGTAAAGGCTTCAAAAATAACTTCATAGAGAGCCCTTCTCTGTCACCTTTCCTCCTTATCAAACTTTCTCTTCTTCTCTTCTGCAACAAGCTCTCCTCTAGAAGGAAAAAGTTCTCTCTCCTGTCAAAAAAATCATCCCTTGGCAGTGAGGAGGGTTGGGTTTTTATAGGAGCCGGAGTGAGCGTTGGAGGAGTTCTCCCGGAGCTTTGGAGAGGTAACTCCCATGCCTTTTCCTCTTCCCCCACCTTTTACTCTTCTCTTCTTTCTCCCCTCGGTGGCGTAGCAGCAAGCAGACGGAGAGGGGCCGGCCGCCTCCCCCGGTGGCGCAGCAGGCGGGGGGAAGTCCCCCCCGGTGCGCAACAGGCGAGAGGAGACCGGGGGCCTCCCCCGGTGGTAGCAGGCTGGGGGGAGCTCCCCCGGTGGCACAGTAGACCGAGGGAGTCCCCCGGTGCAGAGGAGGCGGGGGGAGGTCCCCCCAGTGGCGCAGGTGGCCGAGGTGCCTCCCCCGATTGCAGACGGCCCGGGGGGGGGGGGGGGGCTCCCCCGGTGGCAGTGGAGGCGGGGGGGAGGTCCCCCCGGTGGCGACCGTGGCTCCGCCTCCCCCGATGGAGCAGACGGCCCGGGGGTCTCCCCCGGTGGTAGCGGAGGCGGGGGGAGCCTCCCCCGGGTGGCAGGCGGCCCGGGGGGGCCTCCCCCAGTTGCAAGGAGGCGGGGGGAGATCCCCCCGGTGGCGGCCGTGGCCGGGGGCCCTCCCCCGGTGGCGCAGACGGCGGGGGGCTTCTCCGTGGCAGACGGACAGCGGGGGGGGGGGGGGGGGTCCTCGCCCCTCAAGAGAAGAGGAAGAGAGAAAGAGGGAGAGAGATTTCCCCTATTCATTTGTCAACTCTATAAAAAGGGACCCGGGCGTGGCCTTTTTTTGTCTTCTTCTTTTGGCCTTTTGTGCAGCCGACCCGCTGCCAGATTGACTTCAAGTTGTGTGAATTTAATTTGAATTACCAGGGGAACGCCCAGACAACCCCCCCTAAAAATATTTTCTTCTCTTCTCTTGTAAAACTTGATTGCACGGGCGTGTAATTTTGTGTAGCCCATGCAGTGTTTGTTGAAATGCCCACTCGTCAATAATAGAGCCAATGGCTCGACTTATCGTGGGTTTTCAATTTGAAAGGCCTCATGGGCTTGTGATTCATATGCGAGGCTTGTCCAAATGCCCTTAAAAAGGACCTTGTAGTTTTCAAAGATTTGATCTTCCATGGGCGGATGCATATGACTTCATACCATGCCAATCAAAAGATTGAGCATCATTTTTAAGTTTCTTAATTTCTGAAATTTTTGTAATAATCAGAAATTAATTGTGAACCTTTTTGGGGTCCAACAGGCGAGTAGGGAGACACCTGAGGCTACAGACTAAGTCGTCAGTGGACGCATCCGACCTTACTTTTAGTGAGTAGTTCTCCTGTCACGCGAGATGAGATTCTTCATGATTCTTCGAGTGACTTTTGTGTACTTTTCTTGACGTTGAGGTCTAGGATTCCTAACAGAGTCGTCGAGGTCTCACCCGTAGATAGTGTAGGGCTCACGACGGCGAGATCGTGATTGTACCCCTAGACCGCGTGATCTTGGTTGGACCTCCGTCCGTGAGGACAGACCTTCGCGACAGAGATGTCGTGGTTTTTCATTCAGTAGCGCAGTCATGGTTTCACCGGCGGTTCGACGGTCCTGAATGTAAGATTGAGGTTTACTTTTTTTTGCCGATAGGAGTAGCTTAGAGAGCTATATTTTTGCCGCCTTCTTCTATTACTGTTGTTGTACGATCGCTACTGATGTTGTGGTTATCATTGCCGTTATTGCTGTTGTTTCGTGATGGGGATCCGCGAGACCCCTACTGAGCCAATGAGATGAGACTTACCCCTTTCTTTTCAAGTGTTGCTGTTCCTCCTCGAGGTTCGGAGGTGCAACGCGGTGGTTTGTAATTGCCAGCTTGCCAGAGCCGGGGAGTACCGGCGATTGAGTACGTTTTCTTCCCTGTAGACTGTACTTTGTGGACTGGACTCTTTAGTTAATTGTTAATTAAAAATATAATTTATTTACTATTATTTAAACAGTTAATCATGTAGTTATTTCTTATATTATTTTAAATTTCAATGTACCTCCACAACACCAAAATAAAGCTTCCGAACCTTCCGGCTCGTGGGTGGCAGGCCAAGATTCGAATGGTATCGGGTAATTCTCGGTATCCGGATCTTAGGTCGTTACATAGGTAATGAACCAGCACCTCTTAAGGTGGTCCGGCCAAGACTTAAAAGCCGGTCTGAACCAGCCCTGAACCAGCCAGCCTGTCCTCACTACATTATCCATCACCTCCATACCTCCCGACTGATGGAGCATGTCATCTTCAAGTGATACACTTCCACTACAGCTCCACATTATGAAAATAGTTGACATAGCTCTAGCCTCCATTACCTTCTCCTTGCTCCCCTGACTACCCCCCGCCGCCCCAAAGGCAGGCTTCTATACTGAGATGGGGCCTTATCCAAACTTTGCACCATTATTACAATTTTTATCATTGAATTTAAATGAAAACTAAATGCCATTTCCATCCATGCCATTCTTTCTTATATAAGTTTACTCATATTTTAGCTAAGATATGGCACAGATCAGCCAGCTTAACCATCACATATTTCTGGTCTCTCAATCCAGGAATTAAAATAATTCATTTCATAATAATTTATATCTCTATGATGCAGCAAACTTTAAAAAAAAAATCAGAACAATTCCCTCAAAGATGTCCTTCCTATGGCATCATCCACCTGAATTTTCGAGCCCTTTTCCATCTAATTAGCATAAAAAATAATTCCTCCTGCACCAGGAATAGTACAATCATCCTTACTAGGCTACTAGCCACATGTAAAATTGCGAGAACTCTAATGGCACATCATTCAGTTTACCGCTTCCTAAGTAGATTCTTCTCAGACAAAAGTCCCCAGGTGGTTTTCTAATAAGCAAGATTCATTAGGCATAGGATCTTAATTTCGAGCCACCCAACACCCAAACAAAAGGTCCCTCATAGTTTACAAATTTCTAATTACTCCACTGGAAACTAGGTATCAGAAGAATACAAATTTCCAAGGAGTATCTGATCTTCATACAAGAAGTTAAATGAGGATGTGTATACAAAATTTTGAGTGCTTGTATGCAAGATGTCATTAAGTTTCATTTTATGTTTGTAATTAGTTATAGCTTCCTTCATCTAGATGCTTAATAACTAGAAAACTGAAACTGATGAATGAATAAAAGAGATGAGTTGCTAATCCACTGGCTGCAGTAGCAGCCACCACAGCTGCTCCCTCCTGCCTCTGCTACTGCTGTTGCTCCCTTATATTGCAGCTGTGCCCTATGTGATCCTCTCCCTCCTTCCCTTCCCAACCTTCCCCTTTATCTATTTTGAAGGGCCAACAATTAACCGTCATATGACTCATTAAGCACAAACCATCCAGTTTCTGATGGGAATTGGAGAAATAGAATGAGGCTTGACTAGTGCCACAACAGTTGCCCGCTTCCAAATCCATAGTAATCAAAAAGATATTCTTTTTGCCATTAAACATGGATATTCCATCAGCTGTGTAGGGTTCTGATGAAGCAAATCAAAATTTGCTTGCGGTAGAAAAATGTGGTTTTGCCTGCTGTAACACAATCAACATTCTGTCACTCTGTAAAAGGAGATGTATACCTACATAAATCAAGAAGAGTCAAGATCTAAAACTTCCTATAAATCTGTTATGATTTGCAAAACCTTTCCACGCTATAATTTAGACAACACCTATATTCTTTTTGTCAGAATACTGGAACATTAAGTGATAGAAAAGTGCAACTCCAAGGAGCCTGTCATAGTGCCACTTAGTTGAGTGGAAGAGGAAGACACAGGATAAAAGATTATACTAACCATTTCTTGATGAAAATGTGAATGAAGGCAGAGATATAGAGAATGGATAGGGAGCTTAATATCAAGACGATCACACAACCATTTGCAATTACATAACATAGAATGGAAACCATGGTGAAGCTTGCAACTGAAGGAAGTGACTGGGCTTTTAGCAATGATAGGAATAAGTAGACAAAAATAGGTAGCACAGCAAGCAGCAGAAATGGCAGCAGCATCCTTAAGTTCAACTCAATGGCCATTAAAATGGATGGCAGAGGCAAATCAAGCTCCCATGCATGCACTTGCCGCAATAGAGCAAAAAATATCACAGCAGTCATAAACCCAACTATCTGCAAAGTTACGAAAACATGGAGGTTAAATTGATTCAGAGTTAGAAACTTGAACGCATACAGTAACAGAAAATGAAACCCAATTGAACAATACTGAGTAGTAACACTGCGTAGAACATTAAAGATAACACTCCTGAACATATCCTGTAAAGAAGGGCTTATTCTTGAGAACGCTATGACAACCGAAAACAACTAGGCATGCTTAACTCAATTTTAGGCAACCAGAATCATCTTGTTTGGGTCACAAGCTAGCTGAAGCTGGCACAACCTCAAAATGTTAAAATTCTTTAAGATGGGTCTCTATGCACCTTTCTCTATTTGGTTGAACTCAACTAATTTTTCAGAAATGATAGTCCATGATATATAGTTAGTCTTTAAGCATCAATACTTCGTTTATAACTTCAGCATCAGATATCCTTCTCTCCAGCTTTCACTTCTGTTTAATTACTGATCCAAAGTCCCATTAAGACAGAAGTAGAGGTGATCAAGGAACAATAATTTTGCCCCACTCTCCCTTTTGCTCTCACCTCCCTCTGTTCAGCTTGGTTGCTTCCATCCACACTTTGTCCAGTAGACGGCCAAAAGTTTTGATAGTGATGGGATAGGAGGCTGGGTAGAGACTAAATGAGGAAAAGTGTGGAAACAAGGGAAAAACTAAAAAAAATACTGGCAGACAACAGTCTGGAAGGCCAAAGGTGCTAGAATGGAGGAAAGCTGATGTATCAGATGCCTGGGCATAGGGCACCCAGCTCAGGAGTGCGGAAACTATGCTGACGCTTAATCTGCCAAGATGTTGACCATGCTTTCACAATCAGAAAGATTGGAAATCCTAAGAGCAAGAACACAACCAGGGAGCATAATCCAGAAGTAGTGAGAATGAGAAGCAGAAGATAAAAATGGAGAAGCTATACAAGAAATATAGCATTAACTGACATACATTGGTCGAATACACAGAGAAGTTTTGAAGGTGATTGGAGGCACGAGGAGCTGCAACAGTTCAAGGAGGATAGCAGAGAATCTTGATGGAGAAGTACTTAACCAGATGAAACAACTGACCAATGAGAGAACTTGCTGGTGGTTCTTTGCTACTTTTTTTCTTTTTGCCAGGTCACCCACTGGGACCCAGAAAACCCAGGGCCCTGCACTCCCCCAAGTAATGAGGGAGCCAAGGTTTGAACTGTGGAAACCCCAAAGCACAGTGGAATGTTTGCAACATACTGCCATGGAAGCTCCTCAGATATGACAAACAGTATGGTATCCATTTAATGCCAGTACTAAACGAAAGTAGATATATTCCAGAGCATATTCTCCAAAATTGGCTGCCTGAAAGGCGTAGACCAGAAAAATTGATGAGCATATTGACATTGATTGTCTCCTGCACATCACGCGTAACGTGAGGATAAGAACTAGAGGAAGTTTTGGGTGAGCATGGAGGTGGAACTGCCATCATCATCAGCTGAAGGAAGTCCTCAAACAATATTGGACAGAAAAGAGGTAGCAGCATGCTACCACCTTCTCCAAAAAAAAAGAAAAAAGCATGCTACTAGCCAAGGGTGGAAGTTGGTAAGGCAGCAAAGATCAAGATGGAGAATGCAGTACCAGGCAAAGATGGGTCGTAAGCTCAACAAACTAAGGATGTTGAATCAGGAGATAATAAGACACCAACTTGAGAAACAGAAGTACCAGAAGACCAGGAATATTATGAGTGACATAGTGAGAACAAGAGGACCATAGCAGGTAGTGTGGTGCATATAAAATTCCCAAGAAGAGGAAGGAGAAATTCAAATCTTGTGTATGGCTCAACACTGCAGGAGCAAGAAAACAGCAGAATGACTGCTAAAGGAGAGGTATTAGGCAGCAAAGATGAACACTGTAGGAGAGCCAATAGAGATCTTGAATCCAGCTTTGTTGGTGATTAGCCACATGAAAACTCAGTAGATCTTGGATTTGCAGAAAAAATTCTAGAACAGGGGTGTAGCACCCCGGAAATTTATTTGGATTTTTCAGGAATTAAATAATTAATTAAACTTAAAAGAAGCTAATTATTGATTTAATGGGTTATTCAACACTTATTTAAAGGTCCAATTACTCGTAGACCATTAAGACCATTTAAAATGGGCCCATAGACCAAATCCCAAGACTTTTAGGCCCAAGCCCAGCCCTAGAGACGTATTAGGGTAATTTCCCTATTTTAACTAGATAAATAAGGATAATTATAGGAGGAGCTTGACCAAAATTCAAATTTCTAGTGCCCAAGCAAGACGCGGACAGTTGCGCGACCGCGACCTGCTAAAGGCGGTCCAGAGGAGATCGCTATTTGGTTCCGTAAACAGAAGGTGACAAACCCAGGAAAGTCTGGACTTTAATCCACCCAAACTGCCAGGGATCGATGTGATCTGGCATGAGAACTTGCTTAAGGACTCTTAGGGATCGATTCTAACTCCAATAAGGACTCTACTTCGATCTAATCCCTCAACCCTAGGTCAAACTCTATAAATAGGCCCCATATTCGTCCTGCGCGAACCCTAAATTTGGATCACATAGTTCTAAGGTAAGACGACATTTTCTCAGGTCCATCCTTTATGATTAATTGTTTTCCTTAGTGTCTTCTAACCCTCTGCAAACTTTGGTACTAGGAGATCAAGCATCTAAGGAGTTAGAGCGCTCGGCAGAAGTAGTTTCTACGTAGGACGCGTAGGAACCAGCACTCTCTTCCAGCGAGAAATTCTCTGAGAAGGAGCAACCCCAGAGGTAGGTTATCTCCTGTTGACTTAAACATCAAGTTAGGAACAAAAGCCCTCTGACCTTACTTGATTTCATGCACTATACGTAAAAAATTTTATGTTTTTCCATGACGATGCAGTTAGGTTGTCATGGCATGTTATCCCTGCACCCTTAACTAAAAAGATGAGAACTTTGGTTTAATTCATGTCCTTTCCATGCATGTGTTTCGTTCTAAACGTATTATCTTGACTTATCTTCCTATTCTCTATAGTTTTCATGCATAATATGCCCTAGAATAGGCTCTGCATGCTAGACTTGGCTTCTGTCTGTTACAGATAGAAGGCGGTCTTGCAGAGACCGCTACTTGCAAGTAGCGGCCCTGGACCGACCGCTATCTGGGTCCTACAACTAGATTAAACCATGTTTAATCCCTATGTATATCTAATAATAATCATGCCTTATTTCGTTATCTCTGGTTCCTAATCATGATAGGAGTTCATATTCATAGTTTCTGTTATATCATGTTGCATGTTAGCATGTTTTTAAGTTTATTTTCATATATGTTAATTTCATGCTAAAACTCTATAGTTTTGTATTTAAGGATTTTTCATGCAAGCTCCTACACATCGATTTATATTTTGGCACGCTCCTTCCTCACCTTATTTTTGTTTTATTATGTCACATATAGCCCGCACTCCGATATAGCCGACCCCATATAATTGGGATAAGGCTCTGATGATGATGATGATGATATAGCCCGCACTCCGATACGACGCTATTAGATCACTTGCACTTGATAGGAAAACCTCTTGGACTTGAGAGCCTCTCCGTCGGATATTCCTTCTGTCGGACTAGATAATCTTGTTTCAAGGCCTCCGTAAGACTCCGCGAGCCTGAGATTCCCACTAGGACGCCGAGCTAGTTGTACCTTAAAAACTCAATGGTCTAGAAAGCACATGAGTTTTCTGCGTTTTCCTGCACCATGTATAAATCGCGGCCATCAAGTGACCACTACCTCCTGATAGCGGTCTTGGAGCGACCGCGTTCTTATAGGCTTGATCATTGCGTCGACCCAGTTTCTTCCTGCGTCGACTCTTCTTCAGTGCCTTGTCAGATAGCGGCCTTGGCTAGACCGCTACTTCATGATGGCGGTCTTGGCTCGACCGCGTTCTGTCAAAGGATGTCCAACCCGTGGTTTGACCGAAGAGTTGATTCTACCCTATTCCTAGATAGTCTCCTGATTATCTGGAGCCCAACACCTTTTTTAATAAGTTATTAATGAATTATGAAACTATGAAAATGTACCGTTATGCTGCCGGAATTCCTCCGTAACGTAATGTCCAATTAATTCATCATTGATCTCATGATTTCATTTTTGGTACGTTCTTGCCTTCGTTTCTGTTATCATGAAGACTATTGTTGAATTTGACATTATTGGCCTACATTTATATTTCTCGTGGAAGTAACTTGATTTATAACTTGAAGATGCAAGAGCGGGTACGGACAGTGTTCAAGGGCTCCACGCTAGCCCCCTCGGCAGATGACCGGAAACATACTATAAACCATGGGGTATGATGAGCACTGGCGTCGCATTGCACTGGGAGTACTTTTTTTATAAACGGGTGAAATCCACGAGGCAATCTTATAAAATTACATGCTTGCTAGTTACATGACTTTCTAGTGCATAGCCATCAAGGTTATGAAAAGTACATTCTCGATACATGCTAGTACATTCTCGTTATTGAAATGCCACATTATATTCTTGTTTGATCATGCTCTCTTAATCACTCGAATTCTCATATCTCTATAGTATATATCTTGTTAATTATGGTTACTTTGGTTTTATTCGCATGTTTCATCGCATTTCCTTTATCTTACCTTCTAGAGCTAAAGTGTTAATTACTTTAACATTGCCATCATGTTGATACGAAGATACCTACTGGGCGAGTGCGGTCATTCCCTACTTTTCCAATCTTTTTCTAGGATCTAGCGGGTCGGATTCGGATTACGCAAGTGAAGGATCCGAGAGCGAATAGAGTTCAAAGAGAAGCCCTAGTGTGTTACAAGAGTCATGAAGTCATATTGTAGTTGTTCCTTCACTGTAATAGGCGGTGAAGTAGATCATGTTATGTAATCTTTTGTTTTCTTGAGTCTAGTTAGGTCAAGAGAGTCAAAGTCAAGTATCAATTTGTAACCTTTGATTTATGAATTAATAAAGTGAAGATTTTTGAGTACATGATATTCTGCATTCATCTTCTATGTGGATGTGTTATTGCGCACTGATTATCTTGCTAGCTTGAGGCTTTATTTGCCGGCTGTTCACGTTCCCGACTTAATTCCGCTGCATATCTCGGGGCGTGACAAGGGGATTACAATACAGGCCCTAGACCATTTTAGAGAATACAAACAGAGCATTATTTGGTCCATCTGGTAAGCAACATGCACAACTCCATGGTCAAGCAGGTGGGCTTTAATATCTCAAGGTGTTGCTGGAGCACTTAGACATCTCATGCACTCAAGTTGTCATAGACCATGAATACAAAGTCTACCCTGACCAAAAATTTTGTTTGAAGTTGCACAAACTCCTGACAGATTTGAGATTTTTGTAAAAATAAATGGTAATGATGTAGTATATCCAATCTGCAGATGAAAAAGATTACCTGGGAAGAATATAGGAGAGTAAACCTGCTTGCTGCAGCGGATAAAGAAACAGAAGTGCTAACCTTATATGAGCAATGTGGATCCACCTGCAGAGGCATGAACATTACAAAATTCACTTGGTGACCTGACCAAAACTTGTGAGTTCCAAAGAACAGCTGATTCTATCATTCATAATGCTATTAGTGTACTACAGCACCAAAAAATCACAAACATCTAGATCCTATAACACCTTCAGTTTCTGTAAACAAAATGTGATGCTCAATGATAGCACACAGCAGAAAGCACAAGAAACCGCATCAGAAAAAGGAGATGAAAACATGTTTAAAAGGGAGTCATATACGCATGCATGCTGGAATTTATTCCCTACCAACAGTAACAAGGTAGTCTTGTCAGACTCTGGACTTGAACCCCATGCTGCAGGCGAAGAATCGACCAGAATCGTTTCAGAATATAAATTTGGAACAACATGTACACCCGCAGTGGAATCCCAAGCTAGGGCCACAGGTGGGAAGCAACGCAGCTTACAAAGTCCTGCAGTTCTAACAAAAGATTTTATCAGTGGCTTTCATGGTGACATTTTCCTCCATGCAAGAAGCAACCATAAAAGAACTTGCTGTAATTTGAAAAAGTGACTCAGAATTTGATGAATGTGACAAGATAAAGCACAAAGCATTCTGTGATTTTCTTTTTCTTTTTTTTTTGAAAGTGGGTCGTACGACTGATGTATTGAAGAAAAACATGGATTTACAAGTGTATGCTATCTGCTTACAAAAGCATCCCTATACAAAAGGCCACATCAAGAATGAGTTACAAAACAATGACCCCAACAAATCCAAAAAGGAGAAGCTGTGATTATCTCTATTACCGAGAATTTTCGCCCATTCTCTGACTCTGTCCACAACAAACTCCCCTATCCTCTCTGGAACGGCAGCCACTTTCCTAAAAATTCTACTATTCCTCTCCCCCAGCAGGCCCACAATGTGGCATGAAGGATCAGCCACCATACATAACTATCTCCCTTAAGGGACCATTCCCTCTGCCACTCTCCGACCAGCTGGAGAACCGCATCTGTAGGTTGGAACTTTGTTACAAATATGGAGCCAGACCTCTTGAGCAACTTGACAGTCAGTGAACAGGTGATCAATATTTTCCTCCTCCCCACACAAGCAGCAAAGGGTTTGGATACCCTCCGCAAAGGGGACCAAGTCCATCACAAGTAGGCACCCTACCATGCGAAATTCTCCACATCAGCACCTTTAACTTTTAAGAGGGCTCTTAGGTTCCCAAGTTTGCCTAACCAGGGGATGGCGCATGCCACCATCTGCAATGACTTTGCAGGTTGATCTAACTGAGAAGTAGCCATATTTGCCCCATCTCCAATTCCTCTCATCTGCCTTGCTTGCGTCTATGTTGTAGTCTTGCAGTAGAGAGAGCAATTCCTCAAGTGGTCTAATTTCCTCATCCTGCAGGTGTCTTCTGAACTTTGGGGTCCAGCTGTCCCCACTTGTTTGGTCCTCAACGACCTGAGCCACCACTGCCAGGGGCTACAAAGCGACTACGTTTAGCCAAGGAAACCTTTTTTTAAGCAAACTGTCATCACACCATCTGTCTTCCCAGAACAAGCATTTCTGGCCATGCTCAACTTCAGTCTAGCTCTCGACCTGATGATGCCCATGCTTTTCAAAATACCCCTCCAGATATGAGGAAGTACAATGTTAGGGAGGATACACTAAAGATTTTCCGAAAATTTTAATACTGCTGAGGAAAGGAAAATCAAAACAAAGTTTCTATATTGCTGTCAAAAGTTAATCATGTTCATTATATTTTGGAAATCACATCTTGCAAATTTAACCATGTGTAGAAGAAAATGAAATATGAAAGAACAACAAAGCAATCATGTAAATCCACTGACTAGACATTCTTGCAGTCAGTAGTCCTTTGTCACTCCATTAGCTGATCAGGATTTTGCCCATTATTACCGAATCGCCAAGAATTTGGGAGCACAAAGATGGCCAAGATGATCACATCATGCACCATTTGAGCAGCTCACCTGCCAATCCTGACACCTTGGCATCCACAGCTGCCTTGTTGCCAAGGTACAGCGTAGGAGCAACTATAAAATCCATGATGATCACGTTGATAGTGACTTTCTTGAGTGGTCATTCCATCGCTAAGTCCATGAAAGGAAGGATCGGATCGGCTGATCTGATCCCGACCCCCCCCCCGGGTCCCGATTCACGGACCATATCGGCTGGGATTGGCCAGGATCAGCCGTGGTCGGCATGATCCGCACCCAGGGAAATTAAAAAATAAAACATGAACAATACTGTTAATTCCTCTCAGAGGAACAGTAAACTGAGGAATGAACAGTATCGTGTACTGTTCAATCCTCACTTTACAGTCCCACCAAGAATGAATGGTACCGACAGAGAAGAAGAAGAAGAAAAGGAACTGTCACCACTGCCATCCGCCGTCGTCGTCGTCGCCGCCGCCATCTGCTATAGCCTCCTTGTCCTCCGCCGGCCTGCAGCAGAGTGGGAGGTCGAGGGGTGCCGGTGATAAAACGAGAAAGAGAAACACCGAGACTCGATGGAAATATGTTAGTTTTGCACAAAAAACCGATTAAAATTTAAAAAATCATATTAACCTCAAAACTAAAAAGGAAAAACAGGATTGGAGGGAATCAGATCGGGATCGGCTGATCCGGCCGAACCGGATCGGGTTAGGACCGGCCGATCCGGTCCCAATTCTTGATCCTTCCTTCCTTGGCTAAGTCGCAGATGGGCCCTCCAACTTCATCATGGACTGTGCTATATAACTGATAGTGGATTTTAACATGGAACTTGTAGTCATTAAATTTACCTACCACTGAATACAACTTAAGAATGGACAGCAACCGGGTTACTTACAAGTTACAAATAGATGCCTAATAGGACAGGTTGAAGTCATGAATGTCTGTACATGGAGTCTCATCTCCTTCCCCACCATGTCGAAATTCTGAACCATGGTGGTCTCTAGATGTACCATTAGAAATAGAAAAACAACTCTAGAAGTGGCAAGAAAACCATGGGTTCCAGATTTTAAAATATGACCAGCAATGCGAGAGGCCAGGAACATGATGTGATCACCTTCTGCAAGCATCAATTCACAGGCATGATCCTGGGGGTGATCACCTTTGGCACACATTTCACCGGCTACATAATGTGGATATACTGGCAGGAAAATGTCACTATACAGCATTTCATCTACGATGTAACTGCAGAGTTTTTTTTACTTACAATTAACATGACCAAGGTACTGTAGCTCCAACGTGACAATAACATAGAGCTAACCCTTTCTTTTCCTGATGTGGTTGAGGGTTGGAGTTAGAAGAAGAGTGGTGATACTGTCAAAATTAAGTTCCCTACAAAAGAACCCAACCACCAAACCGAAGTAGGCATGTATATTTCATGGCACAATACCAAAATGCTATCTCTTCACAAGAGAGATGTACGTATTGTGCACACTGAACAACAGTATTTATGCCATCCTCAAAGGCCCCTATATACCTGTGAGACACGGAAAAAATCTAAGGTCGACTTTTATCGTGGATAAAAGGTAGATTTTAGTTCTTTTTGAAAAGAAACACTCCTCTGCGTAGAGAGGGTTCCGTGGGTGCGCGTCGTATCAGACGATATAGGTTCGAGTGCTGGACCTCTCCCCGCCGACCGGAGTCGGCGTTAATTTACATCGGCTTAATGTCCGAACACCCTTGATTAAATGACAACATGAAGGCTTAAAGTTCTTCCTCGAGGCTCTAGCCAATAGAGTAGGTTTGCTTAAAACAGGACGGGGGAGCTGACGGAGACCCTGACTGAGTATGTTGAGGTGGACCACTGGGGTTTAAGTAGCCATCTCAGACCTATGGGTATTTTAGTAAATAACCAGACCAGAGGGATTTAGGAGTTTCTGGGCTGAGGTAGATATAAAGCCGGGTTACTAACCTTCCAAGACTCTGAGGCCCTTTTCAGAAGGTTTAGGAGACCGTTAGATCACTTCTTAGGTCACAGGGGTATTTCGGTAATTTTACCAAACCCTAGGCCTAGGTTTAAGATGACCCCGAGCGCTGGACTGAGCCAACAGCACTCCCAGACCAATCCGACAACGGGAGTTTCTAGAGAAGACACTCACGGGTTCGATTGGTTGGAAGTAAGGGTAAGTATGCAAGCTCTTAGAGAGTCGGGGTTTATATGCAAAAATGCATTAATGAAATGTGTCGGGCATAATAATGCGCTCTTATAGTTTTGCATGAATACAAAAAAGGGTGTCGACGAATTATCGACTGTACATACATCCGCATCATGGCGGGAAGTAGGGGCATACCCCTAATTACAAAAGTTGCAGGGTAAAACTGTAATTTACAGGACTTAGGCCTTTCATGACCTCGAGGAGGACATTTTTACAATTTGTCATCGTAAAGACATAATGACACAATTGCATAAGTCCGTCACTCCGTTGCATAACACATTACGAACACGGCCCGTTGAAGGGCATAATTGTAAATATACCCCGTAGGGGCATATACACAAAGTCCGGGGACTTACCCCACTCGGACCAAAAGACAACGAACGACTTGAACTTGAAGTCTAGTCAAGTCCACGTCTCCTCTTTCTTTTCCTTTCTCCTCCGTGTGTCCTCGTCAATGGGACCCATGGGGTCTATTTATAGAAAGTAGGGTACCGGCCCGGGGGAAGTGGGACCCGGGCGGGTCAAGACGACCCCGGGCGGGTCCCTTTCCCTCCAAAAATTGAAATTTTTTTGAAAACGGGCGGTTAATAGGCTGGCCCGAGTGCGCAGCACCCCGGGCGGACCGGCCCGGGGGCGCAACACCCCGGACGGACCCGCCCGGGTGCGCAGCACCCCGGACGGACCCGCCCGGGGGCGCAACACCCCGGGCGGACCCGCCCGGGGGCGCGCGGTCCCGGACGGACCCGCCCGGGTGCGCAGCAGCCCGGGCGGACCTGCCCGGGGGCGTATGGCCCCGGGCGGACCCGCCCGGGGGCTCGCAGCCCCGGGCGGACCTGCCCGGAGTGGGCAGGCCCCGGGCGGGTCTGCCAGCCCGCGCGCAGCCGCGGGGAGACCCGCCCGGGGGCCTTATACCCCGGGCGGGTTTCCCTCTCCCCGGGCAGTCCCCTGCTGCTTCTTTTTTTTTTTAAAGTTCTCCGTACGGCTCCGACAGCGACGGCTCCGCATCTGACTCCACGTGGGAGAGGAAAAGCCTTCTCCTCGCCTTGTTCGTCGTCTTCCGTGCCTCGCTCGTCCGTCGGGGAAGGAGTTTTCGATCCTACGAGACGTGATTCACGCCGTCGAGGTACCAAAACAATGTGCATAGCACGTCTTCACACCCTTAGGGTTTGAGTTGATTGATTAAAACCCGGAACCACATGACTATAATAGTCTCCGTGGGTTTATCGCGGGTTCTCCTCGCTTCCGCGGGATAGAACGGGTTGGAAAGAGCCAACACCGTAAGCATCGGCTTTTGACGCATACAGGCGTACATATATAAACGTATATATATACATTCATTTTCTGGTTACAACAAGTGCCCCCCACGGGACATCCGTGACAGTCGGAGGCAGGGGCGGATGGCCCGTGCACTTACATAAATGTTGTAACACGTCCGCTGAGGGACTTGGGCTTGAAGCATAGCTCCTGCATCGAGATAATTTTCAGCATAATCTCTAATGTACATTTTTTTTTCTCTTGGAAACTTCCACAGACATGGCTCGTCCAAGCAGGAGTCGTGCTGCCGCACGGGGGTCGAGGGCGGCTGGCCATAATGAGCATTACGTGCAACGGACTGACAAGTCCATGCCACCTTTGCCTCCTCGCCGCGTCGCCTCTGACAGTTCCGACGCACTTGATCAAGGCACAACTTGGGTCGCTGAAGGCCCAACGGAGGATATCCCTGTCGGCGAGGGCTCAGTCGAGGCTTCTCGAATCAGCTACCGGGGCGGACTTTATGCATACGACCGTTCTGGGGGATACTCATCCCACTACCCGGTGGACCGGCATCTAATGGCCTTCGTGCAGAGCTACATTCCACCGGGGTTTGATAGTGATGACCCTTCTCTCCCAGAGCATCGGCGACGACTGGAAGGGGCTATTTTAGCTGGCAGGGACAGCATGAGAGGTACCTGCACATATTCATATGCCAGCTTTCCCGGGGGATTTTCGCGGCAGCCCCAGTTTCCCGACAGCAAATGGCTCGGCTTCTACCAGGACCCGGATGCTGCTGTGGTCAGGTCGACACCTTCTTCCCCTGCAGTGTGGCACTTGGCGGGGCATCATAAGGCCGTCGATGTAGTGATTGACGGACTATATCTGGCTCCCTCCGAAAGCCGTTTTGCCCATGACGGCTATGACCATCTTTGCATGTTGGAAGGAATCCTTTCACTGAGGGTTCCTAGCTGGTACGGGAGTTGGTCCGTTGTCCCCTCCCATTGCTTCCACAGAGGTGCAGGTGAGTGGCTCTGGGGGATATTGACTGTGCACGGTGACACTCTAGATAGAGCCGGGATTCGTCACGCAGTTACTGCAGCCTTGTATTCATACCCTTGTCACGCAGGATTGCTCCAGGCTGTTGTGGAGAGGTGGAATAGGCGCTGGAACACACTAGTCACTGCTGAGGGAGAGACCTCTCTGGATTTGTGGTCTTTTCACCGGATTTCGGGCCTGCCGATCAGCGGACAGGCTTACGAGGAGCTATGCCTCGATGACGCCCACCTTTACAGTTCAGATGGGGCGGGCCACTATCTTTTACCTTACTGCCTCCGTTATCTTATGAAGACTTGGAGAGATTTGGCCCTGGTGGGCAAGGAGAAGACTGCCAGGACACCCAGGGTTACACTTAACGCCTGGATTATGTACTTCTACAGCGGGCCGTACTGTTTCTACGAGGAATTCCCTTCGTTCGGCGCCACTTGGGACCAATGTAAAGAGGTCCTCATAAAGTTTGCATCCAACCCTCGGCACTTGCCAGCTCCAGCACAAGGTTGGAATTCCAGGAAGCTACCTACACTGACGTACTTGGCTGCATATTTGGCTTATTGGCTGTCTACCTTTGTCTTCCCACATGGGGAAGAGGAGCTGCTCCGGGTCGAGGTGATCTATCCTGCGTGCCTGCTTGCATGTGGACGTCGGCTGGCCCTTGCCCCTGCTGCCTTGGCGAACATCTACCACTGCTTAGGTGCCTTGAGTTCGCATGCCAGCCCGCGAGATAAGAAGCTTTTGCTGCCCACTCATTATTTGAGTGCTTGGGCAGGACTACTTCTTCCAGAGCTGTCCCAGCGGTCCTCCATTCCGAATATAAAGGCTCCGCTTATCTTTGCCTTTGCTGGTCACCAGGATCAGGATGCCGTGACACAGCTTGCAGGTGCCCGGCGAGCACTTTCTTTCCTTCATACGAGGAGGGGAGAGAGCTTGGAGTTTGACCACAGCTCCCGTTCTTATCGCCCGTATCTGGAGGGACATGGAGACTCAGTGGTTTGCAAAGTGTCCTCAAAGGGCATTGTTTCTCCACATGCCTTTGGGGAGTGGGTCGTGTGTATACGACCTAGTGTGCTGGTTTACCGGCGCTCTTACACAGTGGTTCTAGAGCCGTACTACCCGCACAGATTTGCCCGCAACTTTGGCTATGACCAGGCGGTTCCACCCAATGTTGATTTACCTCTGACATCGAGGCAATACAAGCAGAAGGATGTGCATTTGGTTGCCGCATGCTGGCAGGACTTTCTTTACCGCAGCGTGAGGGAGCATATCCCTCTTCCGGCCCAGGCCCGAGTGGGACATTTTGACATCTACTATGCCCGCTGGTGGTTTAAAGCCAGCAACATCTTCAGAGAGCGGGCAGACACTATCAGGGCAGCAGAGGAGAAGCGCCTGAAGAGGGAGGACCTGCCTCCTCTTTTCCTTGATCCCGGCTTCGTCAGGGCTCATTTTTCCAGCTTGGCTGCAGCGGTTCGAGACATCGAGAGTCGATGGCGGGAACAGGGGCATTCATTGCCCATTGACAGGAGTCAGTATACGGGGGCGTTGCGGCCCCTGAGGTCGACATCTGAGGAGGCCTCTACTTTGAATTCGCGCCGTAAAGGCGCTTCTGGCTCTACTCCGCGCTACTCCTGGTGGGGAGACTTGAGGGCCTCTTGTGGTCTGACCCACGACTCCCAGCTGTCGGAGTCCATCCCGGAGGGAGCACTGGTGGGCACGGCCTTCGCTTTCTGGAAGGCCCATGTGATCAATGCCGTGGGCTGTGCAGGCTTGCTAGCCCATATTCCGGCTTTGGAGGTGGCTTCTACACCTCAGGCACTGAGAGACGCCGTGGAGCAGGCCGCTAGAGCTCTCCGGATTGACCCGAATCAACTGATTACCCGCCCTAGTCTTGATGCAGGGGCAGTAGGTATGAATCTTCTGATCCTCCGTCTACATTTATTATCATTATAATAAGATATAAATGTTCTGGAGCTATCAACTGCTGATTGCCACATTTCCATTGTAGGAATTGCTGAGATTGCCAACGCTCCACCTTCAGAGGATGTTCTCCCCGCTCAGCCTCCCGTGGATAATAGTCCGGCGGCGAAACGGCGGCATAGTGGGGGCTTAGGAGCTGAGATTCAGCCTTCATCCCGCCTTCGGGTGGATACCACCCCTGCCAGGGACGGAGCTCCTTTGAGTGAGTTGGAAACTATGAACCCCTTTATGTATGGTTTTGTAATTGTGCCTCTGTTTTACTGAAGGAGTGTCTTGTGTGTAGCTCCCCCAGAGACGAGGCTACTCGGGCAGTTTTCGCCAGGGCCTGCGAATAAGACTCTGCCAATTATACCAGATGCAGATGTCCCAGAGGACCTGACATTGGAGCTGGAGGACTTAGACCACCCCTTAGGGGATTGTCCTTCTGCTAGTATGGCTGGCCAGACTGGAGAGAGCAGACCTTCTCCCATTCCAGGTGAATTTGAAATTCATAGTTCCTCCTTGTTTACTCATGGAATCAAGTAAGGTGTTATATTTTTTTTTAACTGACTCTGCTTTCTCTTTTACACAGAGCCTCCGAGGGAGCACTATACTCCCAGAGAGAAAGAAGGGACTGACCCATCTTCGGATTCCCGCACCTCCTTGAGTAATAGCAGCTCCAGCACTGGTTCTGAGACAGAGACAACTCTTTCCCTTTCGTCTTTGAGCATCTATGAGGGAGGCGACATGGGCATTATTTCTGGTATACCAAGAAACCCAATTGACCCTCTTTGGGGTTGACAATTACTTTTGCCATTGCAACCTCTGACAGTCTTTCTGTGCAGCCACTGAGTTAGCCAACTCCACAGCCGAGCTGGCTAAGTTGATCTCCTCCTCTGGGGCTGGCCCTGAGCTTCCGGCCTATGATGTTGACCCAGAAGTTTCTATTGGGGCCCCGAGCGTTCCAGTCTCAGCCGTCGGGGTTTACCATGCTGGGGTTCCTGATTTTGCTCCAAGCCTGCTCTCTTCCACTGGTGGACGGGCCGAGGACAGAGGCAGAGACATTGCTGGTGTGTCTTCGGTCTGCCTCGTATTTGCCTTTTGTTTGGTTAAACTTAGTCATAGAGCTAACCATACTTTTTGCCTAAATAGCAGCTGACACTTCTGTGGTGGCATCCACTCCCCTGCTTGCTCTGGAGACGATTCCCTTACAAGAGAGTTCTCCTGCCACTGTCCAGGAGGGTGATCAGACAGTGGGGCCAGATGACGCAACACCTCTATTGTCAGGTATAATCAGCATTGAAGCTTGAGTCTTCCTGTGTATTTTCATGTTGGTATCTTATTGATGGCCTTTCTGCCCCTTATGCCACACAGATACAGGTGATGCTGCACTGACTCCCTCAGTAGGGGAGGAGAGCCTTGAGGCGGCTTCTGAGGACTCAGTTGGGCCTTCGCAGGAGGCAGGACCATCCATGCCTGTGACCGGCGATCCGCCTCTGGGGGCAGGGAGTATGCTGACCTCTAATGATCATGCTACACCAGAGGTCGTCTCAGACACGGCCCCGGAGGTTTCTTCAGGTTAGCTATTTGCTTGGCCTTCCTGAGGGGCCATTCATTGTTCCTCTTTTTTTTTTGGAGGCTAATGCATTGTTCCCTCTTAACTGTCTTTTCAGGTGCTGGGGAGGATACCCCGTCTTTGCCAGCAGATTTCCCAGCTTTGGGCATAGACTGGCCAGAAGGACCTCAACTTCTGGTGGCTCCCCAAGGCAGTGCTTTAGAAGCGGGGCTGATTGAAAACCTCGAGCTCCTCTTGCAGACGACCCCGCTTCCCTCAGTTGAGGTCATGAGGGAGCATTTAGCCAATTCCACCCGAGGATATCACGCATTTGGATTTTCCCGAAGTGCGTGGATGCCCCGGCTAGAGCATGCATGGACTGAGTTTGCCCGCCGCCACGCAACTGAGGCGAGACGACTACAGCTACAGGCTCTGCTTCAGCAGGCAGAGGAGACAGCATCTGAGCTTCGCAGCAGACAAGAGCACCTATCCGTGCAGGCGACGGCAGCTCAGGAGCAGTCTCGGGTGGCTTCTTCGCACGTGGACGGGCTGGAGCAGGAGTTGGCGGCTCTGCAGCGACGGCTCCGAGAGGCCCGGGATGCTCACGACCTCCTGAGAGTGAAGGAAGAGGAGTTCCAGCACGAGCTAGGAGGAGTCAGGGAGGCGTTGACACAGCAGGAGACTCTTCTTGCCGGCCTGCGGACTGATCTCGAGCTTTGATAGCTTCTTGTTCCTCTCTTTTATTTTGTGTAGGGCTGCATTCGGACCCCAGCCATGTACATCTTCCCCGAGGGATTGTCTCGGGCTCCATTATTGACATTGGCAAATGAAAGACAGAGCTTTAATATAGCTGATTTTGCTCCCATCTTTCTGTATGTATGTCTCCTTTTTTTTTTTTTTTCACTTTACCGGTCCTACCGCCCTTTCGGGTTTTCGCCAGGACCGGCCCCCTTTAGCTTTTTCCAGTGCACCCTTGCGGGTTTTCACACTGAGGGGTACCCATTTTTGCCTAGGGCGCCCTTTCGGGTTTTCACCCTAGCTGTGTTAGAGCCTTTTTACCCTTGATTGTTCCTTCTAACAGAAACAATCAAGTCCGCTGGGGCCTCAATATTTTTAACCCCATTTTTTTTTATTTTTATTTTTATATATTTTTTTTTTGACCCTATAACGCCCAGGGGGCGAGGAGAAAGTGGCATTCCCGTAGGGACGTATATGCCACACAAGTGGGACAAATGGGTAGATTTGACAGCCCAGGTGGGACGAATGAGTCAAATCTACGAGCCGAAAGGCGAAAATGGGTTGGTAACCCGAGAGGGCATACTGAGACCAAGCCCGGTGAGACAAAGAAGAGTCAAAAGATGACATCGGTTAGTAGCTCGAGGGAGCATACTGAGGCCATGCCCGATGGGACAAAAGGGAGTCAAGAGACGACATCGGTTGGCAGCTCGAGAGAGCATACTGAGGCCATATCCGATGGGACAGAAGGGGGTCAAAAGACGACATCGGTTGGCAGCTCGAGAGAGCATACTCAGGCCATGCCCGATGGGACAAAAAGGAGTCAAAAGACGACATCGGTTGGCAGTTCGAGAGAGCATACTGAGGCCATGCCCGATGGGACAAAAAGGAGTCAAAAGACGACATCGGTTGGCAGCTCGAGAGAGCATACTGAGGCCATGCCCGATGGGACAAAAAGGGGTCAAAAGACGACATCGGTTGGCAGCCCGAGAGAGCATACTGAGGCCATGCCCGATGGGACAAAATATGACAACCTCAAAATGTTGGTAGGACTAGGTGTCATAGACTGACATGTAAGGTATGGCCAAGACATCAATATGATGGGTTGGTGGAGATGGGGTGGAGTCATTGACTTAGAGCCACCCTTGAAATAAATAGGGAGAGGAAATTTTTTCTTTCACATTACCAACCTCACCGCCCTTTCGGGTTTTCGCCGAGGTTGGCCCCCTTTAGCTTTTTCCGGTGCGCCCTTGCGGGTTTTCACACCGAGGGGTTGCCCATTTTTGCCCGAGGGGCCCTTTCGGGTTTTCACCTCGACCGGGTCTGTGGCCTTTTTACCCTCAGCCAACCATTGAAGGCTGACTGAGTCCGCCGGGGTATCAGTATTTTTAACCCCCCCTTTTTTTTTAAAAAAACCCTCACTGATGAGAGGTACTGTCCTGTGAGGACTGCTGTGGAAACTCTTGCGGTGGCGCATGGTAGAGCTTCATGTGCTTGCCATTGAGAGGAGGGAACGGGCTGTTGCCTTTGTGGTCCACCACCGTGTAAGCCCCGCCTTCGAAGACCTTCTGGATGATGTAAGGCCCCCGCCAATTGGGTTGGAGTTTCCCGCTTGGCTTGCCGGCAATGACTTCTTTTTCTTTAAGCATGACCAAGTCGCCTTTCTTGAATGCTCGGTGCTTGACTAACTTGTCGTAAGCACGCGCCATGCGAGCTTGGTAGATCTGCAAATGCTGATAGGCTTGAAGTCTTTTGCCTTCTAAAGAGGATAATTCCTCCAGCCTCCTTTCGGCTTCAGACTGCTCCTGGCCGGGTAGGCCTGCCTGAACTGCCACTCGATATGAAGCCAGCTCAATCTCTACAGGGGTGATTGCCTCAGCCCCGTACACCAGTGAAAATGGGGAACACCCCGTAGGGGTTTTATAAACAGTCCGATAGGCCCAGAGGGCTTCGTGGACTTTTTCGCTCCAATCCTTTTTTCGGCCATTTATAATCTTTGCCATCAACTTGCAAAGTGTTTTGTTGAAAGCCTCCGCTAAACCATTAGCCTGAGGGTTATAAACCGAGGAGGTTCTCCAATCAATGTGGAATTTAGCCGCCAGTGTATACACTGTCTTGTTTCTGAAGGGGGTCCCATTGTCTGAAATAATTCGGCTAGGGACTCCGAATCTGTATATAATATGATATCTTACGAAGCGAGCCACTGCCTCACCTGTAACCTCTCGTAGAGGAATAGCCTCAGCCCAGCGAGAAAAATAATCTGTGGCTGCTAGAATGAATTTATGCCCTTGAGAGGATGGAGGGAATGGTCCCACTATATCCATACCCCATTCTGCAAACGGCCATGTAGGAGCCGTTGGGTGTAAAGAACTTGGAGGCCTCCGAGGGATTGGCCCAAAAGCTTGGCACTGGTGACAGGTGCGAGCATATTGGTTACAGTCCTCGTACATAGTAGGCCAATAGAAGCCCTTAAGTTTGATATTCATCTTCATCTTCGTCCCGGCCTGGTGAGCCCCGCACAAACCAGAGTGGACCTCCCGCATGACGGTCTTGGCTTCCTTAAGTGAGAGACATCGCAAGAGCACCGGGTGGTCCTTTTCCTGGGCGAGCCTGAAGAGAATACCATCAAGCAACCGATATGACGCAGCCCTTCTAAGCAACTGCACCCTTCGAGCTCGTTCCGGAGGAAACTGCCCGTTCTTAATTTGTATAATTGGCTCGCGCCAATCTTCTTCCTCTGGATCATTTCCCTCTTCAAGGTGGTGAACCTCATAAATGGTGAGGCTGATTCTTCATCAAGCATGCTGGGCATGAGCCTTCTGTGCCTGACTGTAATATTCAACTCACCGTCAGGGGAAGCTTTAACGCGGCTGCTAACTTTGCCAACGCATCTGCCCGAGAATTATTGCTCCTCGGCACATGGCTTATCTCAAAGAGATAGAACTTTTCTTTAAGCCTCATAACGGCCTCAAAGTAAGGGATCAACTCCTTTTTCCGCACATCATAATCACCGAGGACTTGACGGACAATGAGTTGAGAATCCCCGTACACTTTAATACATTTGAGCTCCATTTCCAGTGCTAGCTGTAGCCCAATGATTAATGCTTCATATTCCGCCTCATTATTAGTCAATGACTTCATGAGAGCGCAGGAATGATGAAGTACACCCCCTTGAGGGGATACGAAGACTATGCCGGCGCCGGCTACAAAGCTTACGAGGCCGCCTGCCTTCTTAACGGTCCTAGATGCACCGTCAAAATATAACTCCCAACATGGTGTGCTGAGAGACAACACCTCTTGTTCAAGATGGAGTGAGACATCTGCACCCTCTTCAGCATCACGTGGTTGCATCAGCTTCTCCTCGTCTGGTAGTTCGAAGTTGAGGAACGACTCCGCCGGCACAGGGTGTGCAGCAAGAAAATCAGCCATCCCTTGTCCCTTGATCGCCTTGCGTGGGACGAATGTAATGTCGAACTCCATCAAGATAAGAGCCCATTTCCCTAACCTTCCAGAGAGGACAGGTTGACTGAGTAGATACTTGAGCGGGTCCCATTTAGAGATGAGCTCCACTCGGTGCGCTAACAGATAGTGCCGTAACTTTTTGACAGCGAATACCAAAGCAAGGCACATTTTCTCCATAGGCGAGTACCGACACTCGGGGCCGATCAGCTTCCTGCTGAGATAATACAGTGGTTGCTCTTTACCCTCCTCATTAATTTGGGCCAGGAGAGCCCCAAGGGAAGCCTCCATGGCTGCGATGTAAAGAATGAGAGGCTTTCCCCTGACAGGTGCCCCTAAGACTGGTGGAGTTAAGAGATACTCCTTGAGTTGTTCGAAAGCCTTTTGACAGCTCTCGTCCCAGATAAAGGGTGCTCCTTTTTTCATCAATTTGCCAAAGGGCATGCACCTTCCTGAGAGGTTAGAGATGAATCGCCTGATATAAGCGAGCCTTCCCTGCAGAGATCTGAGCTCCGTTATGTTCCTGGGTGGAGGGAGCTCATTGATAGCCCTGATTTTGTCAGGATCTATCTCTATCCCTCGGTATCTGACGATAAAACCGAGGAACTTGCCGCTGGAGACTCCAAATGCGCATTTCATCGGATTCATCTTGAGCTGATATTGTCGAAGCCGCTCGAAGACCCGACGTAGGTCGGCTAAGTGATTAGCTCGCCTTTTGGACTTAACGACCAGGTCGTCGACATAACATTCGACGACATTGTGCAGCATCTCATTAAAGATTTTGGTCATTGCCCTTTGATATGTGGCGCCGGCGTTTTTCAGGCCAAATGGCATTCTCTTGTAGCTGAAGATGCCTTTTGGGGTTCTGAAAGCCGTATGATCCTTGTCTTTGACAGCCATACGGATTTGGTTGTAACCAGATGACCCGTCCATAAAAGACAGGGCCTCATGACCAGTAGTCATATCCACCATTGTCTCGATGATCGGGACTGGGAAGTCGTCCTTTGGACAGGCTTTATTCAGATCCCGAAAGTCGATGCAGACCCGGACTTGGCCGTTCTTCTTTTTGACGGGGACTATATTGGCGAGCCACACAGGATATCTGCATGGCTCTATAAAGTCCACGTCTAACATTTTGTCGACCTCCGCATTCACCTTCACCTCCAGTTCATGGCGCATGCGTCTCTGGGCTTGCTTAACTGGCTTGGCTGTCGGGAGTATCGCCAGTTCATGTTCTGCCACAGATGGATCAAGGCCCGGCATCTCTTTGTACGTCCAGGCAAAGCAGTCTCTGAATTCATTCAAGAGTTGCTGGTATGCCTGTCGTTCTTCCCCACTAAGGAGGGCACTTACAAAGGTGGGCTTATGTTCACCATGAGTGCCAAGGTTGACCTCGACCAACTCGTCAACAGTTGCTTGACCACCGTCTTCGAGTTCAGGTGGAGCTGGTTGGAGGTCAACGAAATCTTCAGCTTCGTCAGGGCTGATCTCGCAGATCTCAAATTCCTCTGGTACCACCAAGTCGCCAGTAGGAGTTGGGGAGATTTCTTCTGTCTGCGAATCCTTGCCGGACGCTGACGGAGGAGCCACCATGGCTTCTATAGACTCCTGATAGAGTTCTTCAGCCGCAGGCTCCTTTCGGGCCTCCTCACGAGAGGATGATAAGGGCCCTATGGCATTAATAGCATAATGGACCCGGAATTCTGGCTCCTGCTCATAGCCCAATCCTCGGGTGTCTTTGTGAGAAAATGGAGGTTGCCCCCTGACATGTGGAGGATTCCAGAGATTAGAAAAATATGTTTTCTGCGCAGAAGTTTGCTGCTGTGGAATCCCCTGCTTCATGCACATGTGTTTGAGCCGGGCGGGCATATGAGCCATGGCCTGGATAGGCTCTGACACCTTGTCGGCTGGCGATGCCCACCCGAAGTCGTCCTCCGGCGGACTTGGCGGTATTTGGTCTCCTCTGTAGAAGACAATCGGCCGAACCGGGTGACGGTCTCTCCTTCGACCTTTGCGTATGTAAGAAACTACAAAGGTCTTCAATTCTTCCACCCCGTGCTCTTCCTTAACAAAGGGAAGTTGAATGCAATTTGGGGGCAGAGGTACACTGCAGTTGATAGCTTGACTGATGAGGTTGGCCTCAAAGTCAATCTTGCCTCTTTCTACTTGCGTAGGCTTCGACGCAGGCTTGAGACTCAACTGATGGAGCTTTAACATCTCACGATTGACCGTGAAGAGTTGGCTTCCTTCTGGTTCAGGTTCGACCTTCTGCTTCCCCTTGTCTTGGACTTTATCGGGGACTGAAATAGTGGGTTCCCCGAAGTACAGGGAGGCATCCGCCAGGTGGCATTCATTGGGGTGAAAAGGAGCCTGGTCTGCAAAGACTGTATACTGCTTTCCCCCTTTTGAATATTTAAGGCATTGGTGCAATGTTGATGGGACGACCCAATTTTCATGCAACCAGGGTCTTCCCAACAACATCTTGTAGGATGTGTCAGAGTTGATGATGTAAAATATCGCCTTGGTGGTGAAGTCGCCCAGCACAAGCTTCACCTCGACACGTCCAAGGGCCTCCTCGGAGCCTTGATTAAACCCCGAAATCTTGACAGCGTTGACCTTTTGCAAGTAAGGTGCCAAATAAAGAGATTTGAATGTCTTTAATGGCATGATATTTACTGCGGCTCCTGCATCGACCAAGATTCGATTCACCTCATGGCCGTTGATTGTCCCTTTCATATATAAGGGACGATTGTGGCAAGGGGAAGCCAGTAGCATATCCTTGTCTGTGAAAACAATATTGGCTGCTAGAGCCTCATATGCTTGGGCTTGCAACTCTGCCACATGAGCCTCATACGCCTCGGGGTCTTGGAGCACCTTTACCAGAGCTTCTCGGAGATCCTTGCTCCAGGCGATAGCTTCCCATACAGTAATGCTAGTTGGGAACCGGCTCATGTGCTGAATAATTTTACGGTCCGCCCTAGCGCGGACCTTGTCAAATGGGGGGATAAGCTCCTCCAGAGTCTTCGGAGCTCCATGGGGCTTCTCTTTTTTAGCCGGGCATTGATCTTCATTTTGCATCTCCGCCGCTTCTTGAAAGAGTGGTGCTAAAGACACATCTGAGGCCAACTGAGATTCGGCTGGCTCGGCATGACCCGAGGGACCTTCTCCCGAGGCACTATTCGAAGGACCCGCCTGCTCAGAAGCCGGAGTTGACGGAGAGTCATCCGCGGGAGCTTCTTCTCTCTCTGAGGAGGGAATTACAAAAGGGACGCCGCCCGTCCCTCGATTCTCCGGGGTTCTATCAACATTCTCCGAGGATATAGGGATGAAGGGAACGCCCCGTACTCGTGGCACAGGAATAGGGCCCGATTTTTCTCCTCTGAACATTATAACCCGGTCGGGAGTCAAAAGACTTTCTCGCCCTCGACCGCGACCTCGACCACGAGCCCGCCGACTCCTCCCTGATCGGCGTTGATATGTAGCCATGGGTGCACCGCCTTCTCCGCCAGGAGCATTTATGTTGTCCGGAGGTGGAATGGCTACCATGTTGCATGACAACTCCCGCATCGCCTGCTCAAGGGCCTCAATAGTAAGCTCTTCGTCCTTATAAAACAGCAAGAGCTCTTCCGGAATTGGAATCCTCTCGCCGTCTTCAAGACGATGCAGAGTCTCCCTTAGCCGGTTGAGGAGCCGGGTCTTATGCCCAAACTTCTCCCAGGGGATGTATTTGTCCAACGTGACCCTCCCAGTGGGGCAAGGTGGCACGTATTCCTCCAGTTGGTCAATAAGCTTTTGCAACTGTTGCACTGGAGTGAGTTGTTTGGAGGCCTCCATGGCGACTGTCTGCTCAGCCTGCTTTTTAAGCCTCCTTTTTAGATTCTTTCTCCGGTTCTTTTCTTGCTTCTTAAGGCGAGCGACCTCTTCGAAAGAAGGAGGAGATGACTTTGCGGAACGAGGTTGCTTAATGCCACCACTGTGACCCCCGCGTTGCACTGGCCGTCTGGCACTTTGGCTTTCGCGGCTCTTCCTTGGGCTCACGCGGGTCCACTCCTCTGCCTCAGGGGAGGGTCGGAAAGTGGCCTCGATCGCTTGAGCAACTATTTCTGGCGGCAACTCCTGGAACTCCATTTGGCCGAAGTGGAGCCCCAAAGATTTTTGCGGAATCGCCGACTCTTTCTTTGCCGCAGGTTGAGGATTTGTTAACTTAACTCCAGGCTGAGTCTTAGGCTCAACCTCTAGAACTTTGCGCTTACCCTTATCATTGCTCTGCGGGCAGCTAGTGGCAACCTTCTCAAGGCGACCGGACTGCAAGGGGGCTTTGGCCGGCCCTTTGACGGGCTGCGCCGGTTGAGGCTTCTCCAGGCTTTGTAGCTTGGCTGATCCAGCCGGAGCCTCACCCTGAGGATTCAGGACCTTGGCCTTTCCTTTATCAACTGGCCGAGGACATCCTCTTATGACAACACCTGGCTGGCTCGGTTTGGGTTGAGCCCCAGGGCTTCGTCGCACAGCGCAGTCTCCCGGGCTCTGAGCCTTAGGCTTCTCACGAGCAGTCTTGTCCCTGGCGAGCAACGGGAACTCCTTATTTTGTCGAGACTTGCTTGAGCAGGCCGACCGGGTGAAGGCCTCATTCTCTCGCCGAACCTGCTGAAGAGTCTCCTTGGCGGCTTCTGCGAGGCATAGCCTCGTCATAGAATTCCCCTGGGTATCTACAACCCCTTTCTGAATGAGAGCTTCAATGAAGTCTTGAACATCTTCACAGTGCTGAGTAGGGTGGGACACCCTCGCATGATACTTGCAATAGCGAGGATGACTTTTGGCCGTCTCGTTGTAATAAGACGGAGGGTCATATGCCAACACCCATCCATCCTCCAGAAGCTTATCAAATATCTTCTCAGTGTCTTCCTTGGGAAAAGAGCACTGGTGGGAAAGTTGCTGTCCTGGGTACCAGAGTGTGGCCTCGGTTCCCGGCTGTCGGGAATCATTCCCTTCAGCAGAAGGGTCAGGCAGGTTGAATGCCAACGGCGTATGGATGACATTAACTGAGAAAGTCATCGCCCCACGCGCATGTGGCTGGGGAGGGCGCACTAAGGAATCACCCATATCAACTATCCCTCGCCTGATGAAATCTTCCGCAAGGTCCTTAAATGGTTGACAGTTGAAAATAATATGACCCGATGCCTCATGAAAAGGGCAGTAATCTTGATAGAACCGGGCTTCAGGTCGTTGGTGATTAGTTGCCACTGACGGGGTTACCAGCTCAGCACGGCAGCACGCGAAGAAAATTTGTAGAGTTTGTTCGCGGTGAAAAGAAAATGGCTTTGCAGGTTCCGCCTCTTCTGACGAGCTTGATGAGTCCTCGGACAGCCAACCATTTGACCCTGATCTCTGTGAGACAGGTGGGAGTGGGTTTGTCTCTGCTCCATGAAGGTTTGTGAGCTGTTCACTCTGGGCTTGGGGAAGAGCAGCGAGCTGATCATCCAAATAATGGAGAAACTGCAGCAACTCTCGCTGTTCTTGTCTCAGCTGGTGGATTTCCCGGCGGACTTTCCAGAGGAGCCTTCTTACAGCAAGGTATTCCGCCCCCGGCCAGCACGACGACTCGGGAATGGCTTGAGGTTGCTGGTTTGAAGATCCAGCCTCGGCGGCGTGCGATGCTGAAACCGGTGCCGCCATATAAACCACATTGGCCGATCGAGTGGATCGACTCCAGTGGTGCGGCTGTGGAGGCTCAACCGCATGGCCTAACATGTTTATGAGACCTTTCTGGATAAGATCTTCAGCTATGTCTTTGAAAACATAGCAGTCTGTAATAGTATGTCCCAACCTCCGGTGATACACACAGTAGTTGGGATCATCCGTCTTGCCTACTTCTGCCGGCCTCCGCGGCTCTGGCAAGGAAAACAGCTCCTCCTGCATACACAAATCAAAGAGCATTTTTGTGTGCTCTTTCCTGAAGGAGTACGGCTTCTTCATATTCTCCGCCAAGGCTTCAGCGGCCTTCTTGACCTCCGACTTTTTGCCATTACCCTTCCCCTTAGCGCCTCCTTTCTCGCCATTTGTCGGGGAGAAATCCACTGCATTGATTTCTTTTCCCCCAACTGGGCGGTCCTTGGGGGCTTTGCCCTTGGCCGAGGAGTGTGTCGGATGGTCTGCGAAGAACATTTCGATCTCCGCGACCACCGAGTTGAGCTGATCAAAGCCCCGGATACTGGAACCCAAGAGCTTTTCACTAACTTCGGCCGCCAGACCTCGGCGACATATGGTAATAGCATCCTCCGGCGTGGGAGGGTTATCACAGTGCATGCTAACATCCCTCCACCTCTTGATGAAGTCAAGGGCTGTCTCACCCCTTCTTTGTTTTAAAGCGCAAAGTTCCGCTAAGGAAACCTTACGCTCAGCGGTTTGGAACCGGTCCACAAACTTCTTCTGCATATCTGCCCAATCGGGTACCGAATTGGGCTTCAAACGGGAGTACCATTGAAAAGCAGAACCCGTCAAAGAAGTGGCGAAATACCGCAAGAGGTAGGACTCGTCCAAAGCCAGTTCGCCCATGGCGGTTACATAGTAAGCCAGGTGCTCATGGGGCGAACCCTGCCCATTGAACTTTTGCAGCTTCGGGGCCTTGGGGCAGTCCGGAGGGAGCTTCTTGAATTGGTGATGGAGAGGGTAGGGCACACTGTACAGATCGACTGTGGCCACTCCTTCACCATGCTGAGCGAACTTTGCTTCTACAATCCGCTCAATCATCTGCCGCTGAGCCGTCAAACTTTCGGCAGGAGTAGCAGAGAACCTCATATTAGGCTCCTGCTGAGGTACCTCCACTTCCAGGGCCACAGGTGATCTGGCCGCCATAGCCGACACATTAATAGTGGCCGGAGCTGGAGATGTTTGCTGCTCAACGCTTGCCGGTGCCGCAGCAGGTTGGGCAGGAGGCTCCTTATCACGCAGGAGTGCTTGCAACAGACCTTTCAACTCCTGATTTTCGCGCCGGAGTTCTTCCAGGGTGAGAGCTTGAATCCCCTCCGTTGTACCTTCCTCGCGAGGGAAAAGGCCCTCCCCGACAGCACCATGATCATTATCCTGGCGCTCCTCCTGTCGTGCAGGGTCAGGCTGTGAAGTTCCTGCTAGAGGAACTGAGTCTAGCTGAGCCACGACCCGAGAGACGTGCTTCGACCTCCTCATAGCTTGCAATGGCTGGGTGAGGTCTTCCTGAGCCGCTTCCGTGTGCTTGTCCGTGGAGGAGGTGTAGCAGGTGAACACCCTGACAGCGTTATCTGCGACACGAGTTACCCGCCTCCTCCTTGGCAGATATCGCGCCGGGGGAGATATGTCCCCCAGCCGGTCGAAGACAGATGCTCGAGGGGCCGGACACTGTCGCGCATTGCCTCCTCTTGAATTGTCTGAGGTAGCCCAGGGGGAAGTCGGACGTACCGGCTTTGGCGGGGCGCGGCACTGCCGCCGGCTAGCGCCTGGCTTGTGAGAGGAGGAGGGCTTAGTCGACTCATGAATAGAGGGGCCCTGCCCGAGTGCGACCCAGACTGGCGTGGGCCTTTCTCAGCCCGAACGCGTTTAATTGCCTGGGCCTCCTCCTTGGTGACCCATATCTTCTTTCGGTGGAGCTGACGCTCCTCAGTTGGGTTGCCCCCAGACTTGACTCTGGGGGCCGCCACCTTGGGCCGGAGCGTGGTGACGTTCTTTGCCTTCGCTCCCTCCTCCCGGATCTTCCGAAGGAGTTCGAATCGGTTGGAGGTTGGAATGGTGGGGACGTGTCGGTCCCGAGGTGCAATCGGCTCGCCTCCATCGAGCCTGACACGGACGTCGCCGACGAGAATAGTCTTGCCGGAACGCGAAGTGGTGGCCACGGGCCGAAGTTGTTTCCTCGCGTGGCGTTGCCCCCGTTGAGCAGGGGCAACCATCTCAGTACGGCTCCCGCGTCGACGAGGGCGGCGTTGTCCCTGTCGGGAAGGAGCAGTCTCAACAGTAATATGGTTGACCGAGAACACTCGGCTAGCTGGAAGGACTGAAGACCTGACATCTCCAGGTGTGGGCTTCGTCGAGGGCCTGACACCCCCGGCCATGTTGTATTGTCCCGCCGACCTGACTCGGCCAGCAGCAGATAAAGAGGGCCTAACACCCCCGGTAGGCATCTTTTGGACCGGGCGGACCCGGCCGGTGGCAGGAACAGAGGGCCTGACGCCATTCAAAGTAGTTGCCTTGGCCGGAACAACCCGACCAATGGCAGGAACAGAGGGCCTGACGCCCTTCATAGCAGTCGCCTCGGCCGGAACAGCCCGACCAAAGGCAGGAATAGAGGGCCTGACGCCCCCGGTGAACACCTTCGAAGCCGGGTGAACCCGGCTTTCAGTACGAACGGAGGGCCTAGCACCCTCTGCAGCAGTCTTCTTAGCCGGAGCAGTCCGGCCAGCAGTTGGCACTGCGTCCACCTCAGTGATCGGAATTACCCCTAAGAAGAAAGGGGAACCGACCACCGGGGGAAAATCGCCGAAAGCAATCGGCGTCGCCAGGTAGCCATACCTGGCGTGGGTAGCGATCACTTGCGGTCCATACGTCACCGCTGCCATTGTCGTGACTGTGACGTGACAGAGCGCTTAAAATCGGCAAGCAAAGCTTTCTTCCCTCGTCCTGTAAGGGGGAGAGCAATAAGAACCTCAAAGAGGTGCAAGCCTTCTGTTGTCAAAGAGAAGAAAGGCGGGAGAGGTCCCACCGGGCGTGCCAGTCTGTGAGACACGGAAAAAATCTAAGGTCGACTTTTATCGTGGATAAAAGGTAGATTTTAGTTCTTTTTGAAAAGAAACACTCCTCTGCGTAGAGAGGGTTCCGTGGGTGCGCGTCGTATCAGACGATATAGGTTCGAGTGCTGGACCTCTCCCCGCCGACCGGAGTCGGCGTTGATTTACATCGGCTTAATGTCCGAACACCCTTGATTAAATGACAACATGAAGGCTTAAAGTTCTTCCTCGAGGCTCTAGCCAATAGAGTAGGTTTGCTTAAAACAGGACGGGGGAGCTGACGGAGACCCTGACTGAGTATGTTGAGGTGGACCACTGGGGTTTAAGTAGCCATCTCAGACCTATGGGTATTTTAGTAAATAACCAGACCAGAGGGATTTAGGAGTTTCTGGGCTGAGGTAGATATAAAGCCGGGTTACTAACCTTCCAAGACTCTGAGGCCCTTTTCAGAAGGTTTAGGAGACCGTTAGATCACTTCTTAGGTCACAGGGGTATTTCGGTAATTTTACCAAACCCTAGGCCTAGGTTTAAGATGACCCCGAGCGCTGGACTGAGCCAACAGCACTCCCAGACCAAGCCGACAACGGGAGTTTCTAGAGAAGACACTCACGGGTTCGATTGGTTGGAAGTAAGGGTAAGTATGCAAGCTCTTAGAGAGTCGGGGTTTATATGCAAAAATGCATTAATGAAATGTGTCGGGCATAATAATGCGCTCTTATAGTTTTGCATGAATACAAAAAAGGGTGTCGACGAATTATCGACTGTACATACATCCGCATCATGGCGGGAAGTAGGGGCATACCCCTAATTACAAAAGTTGCAGGGTAAAACTGCAATTTACAGGACTTAGGCCTTTCATGACCTCGAGGAGGACATTTTTACAATTTGTCATCGTAAAGACATAATGACACAATTGCATAAGTCCGTCACTCCGTTGCATAACACATTACGAACACGGCCCGTTGAAGGGCATAATTGTAAATATACCCCGTAGGGGCATATACACAAAGTCCGGGGACTTACCCCACTCGGACCAAAAGACAACGAACGACTTGAACTTGAAGTCTAGTCAAGTCCACTTCTCCTCTTTCTTTTCCGTTCTCCTCCGTGTGTCCTCGTCAATGGGACCCATGGGGTCTATTTATAGAAAGTAGGGTACCGGCCCGGGGGAAGTGGGACCCGGGCGGGTCAAGACGACCCCGGGCGGGTCCCTTTCCCTCCAAAAATCGAAATTTTTTTGAAAACGGGCGGTTAATAGGCTGGCCCGAGTGCGCAGCACCCCGGGCGGACCGGCCCGGGGGCGCAACACCCCGGACGGACCCGCCCGGGTGCGCAGCACCCCGGGCGGACCCGCCCGGGGGCGCAGCACCCCGGGCGGACCCGCCCGGGGGCGCGCGGTCCCGGACGGACCCGCCCGGGTGCGCAGCACCCCGGGCGGACCTGCCCGGGGGCGTATGGCCCCGGGCGGACCCGCCCGGGGGCTCGCAGCCCCGGGCGGACCTGCCCGGAGTGGGCAGGCCCCGGGCGGGTCTGCCAGCCCGCGCGCAGCCGCGGGGAGACCCGCCCGGGGGCCTTATACCCCGGGCGGGTTTCCCTCTCCCCGGGCAGTCCCCTGCTGCTTCTTTTTTTTTTTTAAAGTTCTCCGTACGGCTCCGACAGCGACGGCTCCGCATCTGACTCCACGTGGGAGAGGAAAAGCCTTCTCCTCGCCTTGTTCGTCGTCTTCCGTGCCTCGCTCGTCCGTCGGGGAAGGAGTTTTCGATCCTACGAGACGTGATTCACGCCGTCGAGGTACCAAAACAATGTGCATAGCACGTCTTCACACCCTTAGGGTTTGAGTTGATTGATTAAAACCCGGAACCACATGACTATAATAGTCTCCGTGGGTTTATCGCGGGTTCTCCTCGCTTCCGCGGGATAGAACGGGTTGGAAAGAGCCAACACCGTAAGCATCGGCTTTTGACGCATACAGGCGTACATATATAAACGTATATATATATATTCATTTTCTGGTTACAACAAGTGCCCCCCTGGAAATCAATCCTAATCCATCTCACCTGCATTCCACACTGCATACCAAATAGAAATCAATCCTACCATAGCTCAATGGGAATCCATCCCACCTGAATTCATCTATTTTCTGTTCTGATGTGATATGTTGTTCACATTACTGAATTTCACCTATCTGTTCGACATCTGAATGAGCATGTAGATAAGAGAGAGAGTGTACACAGGTGCATGCGTGACAAAGAGAGAGAGAGTCATTAAGGAATGTAGTCACAGATGACAAGTGGAAAATGAGGAAAATGAAAGAAACACCAGCATCTGATGGGAAGGAAAATAAAAGAGTATGAAGGCATGATAGGTAAGTCAATGAAAGAGAAATCACCCTAATTGCCTCCCAGTGAGTAACAAAACGGTTAAAGTTGTCGGGGACAAAGAAGTATGAACTGAGTCGGTTGTATAATATGAGCAACCCTAGAAAATGCTCACGAGTTGGGCAAACTATCATTTTGCAACCGCAACTACCTCCAACTGAAGGCTTTAGGGAAAATCACATTTTACAGAGTACGGGGTCATAGAATAATGCAATAGTAGTGGTGAAATAAAAAAGACAGGAGAAAGCAGTGATAGTGTTTCCATGGAAGAAAAAATAGGTAGCAGCAAAAAGTGGCAACACAAAAAGAAAGTCAAGGCAGAATAATGAGTTAAACCACGCTGACAACCCAAAATAAGAGTTAATTTGACTAAACAGCTTTCATGTTCCTCTTGGAACCAAATTTTTTTGAAAAAAGTAAACAAAAATGGGGGAAGGCATACCTGGGCTTAACCCTCCACCCTCTCCCCCAAATTCCCGGTCACCTAAACCCGGGTAGGTCCCATGGGGGACCTACGCGGGGTCAAGTGGCCACCGCCGGCATCAATCGCCCCCTCTAGGGAGGCCGGCCAACTGTGGATAGCCCCTTGGACCTATCCGGGGTGGACAGCCCACTTGTCCGGGGTCAATTACCAGGGTTGATTACCCCCCTCCCGGGGTCAATCGACCCCAAATAGGTTCCTTGGACCTATCTGAGGTTGATTGCATCCCCCTTTGGAGTTAATCGACCCCAGAGAAGTCCCTCCAGGACCTATCCAGGGTTGATTGCCCCACCTATCCAGGGTCAATCGCCCCCAAGTCGTCACTAACCACGCCAGGTTCGGATACCTGACGACCCCACTTGTGTTCAGAGACTTTCCAGCGGTCGTCGATTCGCCCTTCTTCCCGGGCGTCGTACCCGTGATTGGGGACAACTCAGCCATGCCTGCGGCAACAACCACTGGGAGTGTCAGGCCCTCTACTTCAACAACTGGTCGGGTTCGCTCGGCCAACAAGCCCACTGTTGGGGTGTCAGGCCCTTTACTCCATCAATCGGCCGGGTCCGCCCGGTCGAGAAGCCAACTGTCGGAGGCGTCAGACCCTCGACCCCAGCAACCGGCCGGGTTCGCCCGGTCAAGAAAATAACCGTCGGGGGTGTCAGGCCATCTCATGCAACAATCGACCGGTCTTGCCCGGTCGACGCTTCATCAACCAAGGGTAACAAACCCTTTGTCTCAGCAAATGGCCGAGTCTTCTCGGTCAATCAAGTCACTGTTGGCGTCACTCCTGCTCAACAGGGGCAGCACCATCGCCGCAACGACTCTAATTCTACTGCGGCAAACCTCAGAGGTACTGCTCCTGCTCAACGGGGGCAGCATCGCCGCCACAATGACGTCGCGCCTACGGCGGGCGTCACCAAGGCCACCCCTGCTCAACGGGGACGACGTCGTAGCCGCCAGGGCACAAAACCTGCAGCGGCCACATCCTGCTCCGGCAAGACTATACTCGTCGGAGATCTTCGCATTCGGCTCGATGGAGGCGAGCCAATTTTGCCTCGGGATTGGCATATCCCGACCATCTCTACCTCCAACCGTTTCGAGCTCCTTCGACAAGTTCGGGAGGACGAAGCAACATTTAAGAAGTCTGTCGTACCGGCGGCTGTTGCACCCGAAATTGTTCTGGAAATATTTTCGGGAATTTTATGATGCTACAGTCGACGGAAAGATGGCGTATCGTCAACACCGTCAAATTGCGGAGTACCTCCGTGATTTAGGGTCCGCCGGCCCGACCATACAATCACAATCGGCGTCGCAGCAATGGAATTTAAGAGGGAAAATATGCGTACAAACCCGTCAAAATAAGCCGAGCAAGTGTATCACACGGCGCATACGGACGCGAAGAATTCCTCCCCACGCGACGACGCACGAATGAACGACAAAACAAGACGCTCCGCCGCTCCCGCACAAGTTTCCACCGATGGACGGCTGCCACACGGCAAGGAACGGACCTCCACGGGCTATAAAAACTCCACCCCGACTTCTCCTCAACCCAGGTTGACAGAAAGAAGGCAAAACGGCGTCAATAGGGGCCAAAAGAAGTGCCCGGGAGTCAAATGACCCCTCTCGGGGTGCAGTCGGACCGGAGGAGGGGGGCGCACGGCCACCCCGTGGGGCCGGGGGGCCACGCAACCCCGCTGGCCACCCAGCGGGGTCGCGTGACCCCGCTGGCCACAACCCCGCGTGGATCCCAGCGGAGTCGAGCGACCCCGCGGGGGTGCCAGCGGGGTCGCGCACCCCCCCTTGGGCCGCGGGTCCCCTCCAACTCCTCCTCGGTCCCTTTTTTCAAAAAAGAAAAGATAAAAAGGTACAGAGGGGTCAAAAAAATCATTTTGCCACCCCACCTTGACAAAAATAGGTGTTTTTGCACCCCACCCTGACAGAATTGAAGGATTTCTCCACGGTTTTGTCAACCTGGGTCCTTCCACCTTCTATAAATAGACCCCCAAGGGTCCAAGGGAGGAGATGGAGAATCTGGATTTGGAACACTCTACGGCTACAACATCGGCGCAAGGAATTTGTTCTGTTTGTCTCGGCCTGTGAGGGGTAAGTCCCCGGGCCTTATGGATATGCCCCTAAAGGGTGTTTTTGTAATTATGTCCCTCAGTGGGCCATGTTTGTAATTATGCCCCTCAGGGGGCCATGTTTTGTAAGTCTTTACATCCCGGGACGACTAAGTTATATGGTTCTGTCCCTACAATGGCGGAATTACAAAAATGTCCTCCCCGGGACCGTAAGAGACAAAAATCCTATAATCTGCAGTTTTACCCTACGATCTTTTGTAATTGGGACTACGTCCCTACCTCCCGCGTTAATACGGACATTTGTACAGTCGATAACTCACCGACAACCCCTCCACCCATTTGGGCTTTAAATGTGATCTATGACTTTGCATGTCTTCGTTATGCATTGACTGAGAAAATTACAAGCGAACCCCCGACTTGTCAAAATTGCATATATACCCCTCCTTCGGCCAAATTGACAAATGCGAGCCTTCTATGAAGTCCCTTGTCATTCTTTGTGCATTTGCACTTCTCCAGTCGTGCTACGCACCACCACCACCAACAATGGCAACGATGGCCGTCGTTACCTACGGCCCCGAGATCGTCGCCAACCACGCCAGGTTGGGATACCTGGCGACCCCGCTCGTGTTCGGCGACTTCCCTGCGGTCGTCGGCTCGCCTTTCTTTTTGGGCGTGGTACCCGTGAAGGAGACCAGACAGCCGCGCCTGCAGCGGCAACTACTGAGGGTGTCAACCCCTCCACTACAGCAGCTGGCCGGGTTCGCCCGGTCAACAAGACCACCATCGGGGGTGTCAGAACCTCAACCTCGATAATTGGCCGAGTTCCCTCGGCCAATACGGCGACTGTCGGGGGCATCAGACCCTTTGCTTTATCAACTGGCCGGGTCCGCCCGGTCAAGAAGCCGACCGTCGGGGGTGTTAGCCCCTCGGCCCCAGCAACCGGCCGGGTCCGCCCGGTCAACAAGGCCACCGTCGAGGGTGTCAGGCCCTCAACCTCAACTACTGGCCAAGTCCGCTCGGCTGATAAGCGAACCGTCGGGGGTGTTAGGCCCTCAGTCCCAGTTATTGGTCGGGTCCACCCGGTCAACAAGATAACTAACGGGGGCGTCAGGCCCTCGGCCCCATCAACTGGTCGGGTTCACTCGGCCAAGAAAACAATCACTGAGGGTGTCAGACCCTCTGCTTCATCAACCGGCAGGGCTCGCCCGGTCAAGGAAACCATCCGCGGGGGTGTCAGACCCTCTACTGCAGCATCCGACCGGGTTCATTCGGTCAACTCTTCAACTGCCAAGGGTGTCAAGCCCTTCATCCCGATAATCAGCCGAGCTTCCTCGACTGCCATGTCAACGGCCGAAGGTGTCAGGCCTTCCGCCCCAACTATTGACCGAGTTTTCTCGGTCAATCAGGTCACCGCTGGCGTTGCTCCTGCTCACCGGGGGCAATGCCGTCGCCGTAGCGGCACCAAATCTACGGCTGCCGCCCTCAGAGGTACTGCCCCTGCTCAACGGGGGCAGCGTCGTCGCCACAACGACGTCACGCCTACGGCAGACGTCACCAAGCTGCTCCTGTTCAACGGGGGCAACGTCGTAGCCGCAAAGGTGCAAAGCCTACAGCGGCCGCATCCCGCTCCGGCAAGACTGTGCTTGTCGAAGATTTCCGCATTCGGCTCGACGGGGGCGAGCCGATTCTGCCTCGAGATCAACATGTCCCGACTATCTCTACCTCTAATCGCTTCGAGCTCCTCCGGCAAGTCCGAGAGGACGGAGCGGAAAAGAAGAAGCCCGTCGTATCGGCGGCTACCCAGGGTCCCCTGCAGTGGTCCAGGCCTCGAGCTCCCCGGGCTAGGACAGGGGGCAACCCACTGGAGGAGCATCAGCTCCACTTGAAGAAAATTTGGGTCACCAAGGAGGAGGCCCAGATTATAAGATGCGCAAGGGCAGAGGAACCCTTCCGCATGTCGGATCTACGGCATGTGCGGAGCCCGACCAGCACGGAGGCCTCAACATCTCCGAGGTCTACAACTCAGCCTCTACGAGGGCAAAGGCGCCAAGGAGCCGGCAAGAAGGTGCGGCCGACCTCCCCGTGGGCCAGTTCTACGCACACGGAGGATGATCGTTCCCCTTAAGCTTCTACATCCCGAGTGTCCGTCTTTGACAGACTCGGGAGGCCGCCCAAGCCTGATCGACAACCACCTAGGAAAAAACAGGTGGTCCAGGTGACCAATGACACTGTCAAAGTGTTCACCTGTTACGCCACTTCTGGCGACAAACAGCCCGAGGACCCCTCGGAAGAGCTCAACCAACCTATCCAATATTTGAGGAGGTCAAGGCCGGTCTCCCAGATTCTAGCGCAGACGCAGCAGGCGCCGACCGCTGGGACATCTCAGCCCGAGCCGGCACGGCAAGAAGAGCGTCAGGAGGACGTCCATAGCATCGACGGGGATAGCAACCCCGCACGTGAAGATTTTGGGAGAGAGGTTCAAACTCTCACGCTGGAAGAGCTTCGGCATGAAAACCAAGAGTTGAAGAACCTCCTGCAATCATTACTGTGCGAAAAGGAGGTTCATGCTCCGCCCCCGGCGGTATCTACTGGGATGGAACCACAGCATCCTCCCATTCCAGCCGCGGCCAACGCCTCCGCCACTGCTGCAAAATTACCAGTGACGGTGGAGTTTGAAGTGCCGCAACATGAAGCCAATGCGCGGTCGTCTGTGACCCCTGCTGCAGAAAGCCTCAGGCGCAGAAGCAGATGATCGAGCGTATTGTGGAGGCGAAGTTTGCTCAACATGGCGAGAGTGTGGCTCCCGTTGATTTGTACAGCGTGTCATATCCCCTCCATCATCAATTCAAGAAGCTTCCACCTGATTGCCCGAAGGCCCCGAAACTCCAGAAGTTCAATGGGCAGGGCTCTCCACATGAACACCTGGCCTATTACATGACGGCCATAGGTGAATTGGCGCTGGAAGAGGAATATTTGATGCGGTACTTCGCCACGTCATTGACTGGCACCGCCTTCCAGTGGTACTCCAGACTTAAGCCCAACTCGGTAGCTGATTGGGCTGATATGCAAAAGAAGTTCGTCGACCGCTTCCAAATGGTCGAACATAAAATCTCCCTGGTAGAGCTCTGTGCTCTCCGGCAGAAGAAAGGTGAGACTGCACTGGACTTCATCAAGCGATGGAGGGACGTCAGCATGCGCTGCGATAATCCTCCGACGACATCACCATCTGCCGCAGGGGTCTCTCGGCAGAAGTCAGTGAAAAGCTCCTGGGCTCCAACATCCGAAGCGAAGTCCACTTTCTTCTCAAGAGACGGCATGCCAAAAGAAGCAAGAGAAGAACCGTAGCAAGAATTTGAAGAGGAGGTTGAAGAAGCAAGCTGAGCAAGCAGCTGCTACGGAGGCCCCTAAGGAGCCAACTCCTCTACAAAGATTGCAAAAGCTCATAGATGAGTTGGAGAAGTACACTCCCCCTCGTCCCACCAAGGTTGTCACTTTGGACAAATAAATTCCTTGGGACAAGTTTGGGCGTAAAGCCCGGCTCCTTCAATGGCTCCGGGAAATGGCCCACCGTCTTGAAGAAGGTGAAGACTTCCCAATCCCGGAGGAGCTCTCCTTATTCTATAAAGATGAGGAGCTCACTGTAGAGGTGCTCGAGGAAATGCTACAAGAGCTCTCCTGCAACATGGTGGCAATCTCGCCACCCGACAACATTTACTCTCATTCGGCTGATGACACGGGAGGCAAGGCTCCCACTCTCCTCAGCGAGAAAGAAAGGCAGTCATATCGACAACTCTTAGAAGAGTTCAGGGATTGTTTCGCCTGGACTTATAAAGAAATGCCAGGGCTCAACCCTTCTGTGGCTGAACACGAGCTGGCAATACTTTCAACAGTCAAGCCAGTCAAGCAAGCTCAAAGGCGTATGCGCCACGAGCTGGAGCTGAAGGTCAACGCTGAGGTTGACAAGATGCTCAATGTGGACTTTATAGATCCTTGCATGTACCCAGTGTGGCTTGCTAATATCATCCCTGTCAAGAAGAACGGCCAAGTCCGAGTCTGCATCGACTTCAGGGATTTGAACAAGGCATGCCAAAAGAACGACTTCCCTGTCCCGATTACTGAGACAATGGTTGATATGACCACTGGTCACGAAGCCTTGTCTTTCATGAATGGGTCGTCGGGCTACAATCAAATCCGCATGGCCGTCAAAGACAAAGACCATACGGCTTTTCGATCTCCTAAGGGGATCTTTAACTATAAAAGGATGACGTTCGGTCTGAAGAATGCCGGCGCAACCTATCAAAGGGCAATGACCAAGATCTTCGACGAGATGTTACATGACCTTGTCGAATGCTATGTCGATGACCTAGTCGTCAAGACGAAGAAGCGGGACGATCACTTGGCTGATCTGCGACGAGTCTTCGAAAGGCTTCGACAGTACCAGCTCAAGATGAACCCAATGAAGTGCGCCTTCGGCGTCTCCAGCGGCAAGTTCCTCGGCTTCCTCGTCAGGTATCGAGGCATAAAAATCGACCCTGACAAAATCAAGGCTATAAGAGGGCTACCTCCGCCTAAGAGCTTGACAAAGCTCAGATCTCTGCAAGGAAGACTCGCCTATATTAGGCGATTCATTTCTAATCTCTCAAGAAGATGCCTACCTTTCGGCAAGATGATGAAGAAAGGAGCACCCTTCATTTGGGACGAAGACTGTCAAAAGGCCTTCGAGCAAATCAAGGAGTATATATTGACTCCTCCAGTCCTAGGGACACCTGTCAGAGGGAAGCCCCTCACATCCTTGCTGCCATGGATGCCTCCTTGCGGGATCTACTAGCCCAAACCAATGAAGAGGGCAAAGAGCAGCCGTTGTACTACCTCAGCCGAAAGCTGATTGGGCCCGAGCATCGATGCGCGCCCATGGAAAAGGTGTGCCTGGCACTGGTGTTTGCTGTCAAGAAGCTGAGACACTACCTGCTAGTTCATCGAGTGGAGCTCATCTCAAAATGTGACCCACTCAAATTTCTGCTCAGTCAACCGGTCCTCTCTGGTAGGCTCGGCAAATGGACGCTTATCCTCATGGAGTTCGATATTACCTTCGTCCCACGCAAGGCGATCAAGGGACAAGGAATGGCGGAGTTCTTAGCAGCGCACCCCGTGCCGGAAGATTCGCCACTCAACTTCGAGCTGCCCGATGAAGAGGTGTTAGTACCTTCTCAAGAAATGAGGGAACAGTATGAAAAAGTCCCACCACAGATGGAGCCAGGCGTCCTCACCCTCGACCTCCCACACTGGGAGTTATATTTTGATGGTGCCTCTCGGACAATCAAGAGGGCCGGCTGCCTCGCAAACTATGTCTCGCGCGCGGGGGTCGTCTTTGTATCTCCACAAGGCGGCATCCTCCACAACTCTTGCGCTCTCATGAAGTCCCTGACTAATAATGAGGCAGAGTATGAAGCGCTGGTCATTGGGCTGCAACTGGCACTAGAAATGGACATCAAATGCATCAAGGTGTACGGAGATTCTCAACTCATCATCCGTCATGTCTTGGGCGTCTATGACGTCCGAAAAAAAGAGCTCACTCCCTACCATGCAGCCGTCATGAGGCTCAAAGAAAAATTCTACCTATTTGAAATAGGCCATGTCCCCAGAGGCAGCAACTCCCAGGCTGACGCTTTGACAAAGTTGGCAGCAGCATTAAAACTCCTGCCTGATGGAGAATTAAGTATTACTGTCAGGCACCGAAGGCTCATGCCAAGTGTGCCCGACGAAGAATCCGGCCTCACTGTTGTTGTACCCGGACTATTTCCCAGCAAAATAACAAGGAAAAAGGGTTTGGGCATTTCCCCGAACACCTTCAAGGCACGGGCTATCTAGCCCTATCTATAACCCTGTGAGTCCCTATAAAGGCCCTGAACAGCTCGCCGCGACACGCGGCGACATAAGCAACTGTCCGGGGGCAACCCTGGCCACTCACATATGGGCTTTGCCCGTATCCTACATGGCCGCCCTGGACCACCCGGGGGAGCCCCGACATTAAGCCACGCCATGTGGCACCCAGTGAAAGGGCCGTGGGCCCACCCGGGACACTTCTTTCAACCCTCGAAGGTAAAAGGGAGACCCAAGTAAGTCAACCAAAGGCTCTGGAGGCCCGCAGCACGTGCATACGGCTCACACACGTGTGTCCGGCATTTTTCCGAACACCTTGTGGGCGCATATGTTCCAGCCCTTCTACATAAAACCACGGGCCACCCCGTGGTTCCAGCACACTAATTGGGTCCTACAACGACCCCCCAGCAAGCCGGGGCCACCCCCGACCCTCAGATACATGGCAATGAGCCACTTAACTTTAGCACTCGGGCCAACCCGAGGCTACCCTGCCAACTCGCCGTGCAACGCGGCACACAGCTCGAGGCATGACTCACGTCCCTAAGATGCCTCTCCTCAGCTCCCACAAGCTCCCTTCTTCAACCCAAGGCCCACCTTGGGGCCCCCCGGCCAGCTACCCAAGCCGTTCGGCAATCCGAGGTGTGTCGGGCATTTACCCGAACACCTTGCGAACGACTACGACAACCCGAAGGACAACGGCCCCCACGGGTCCATCCCAGTTTCCCGGAGCTTAACGTCCTTTACAGGACGCGTGCATAAGACACAAGGAGACCCGGGGGCCATCCCTCGGGGTCACGACCGCCCCGGGGCCAGTTCACCCCTGGGCGCGGCCGCGCGCCGCCAGGGAGGGGGAACTCCCCGGGGGTCGCGCCCTCCCTCTAGCCCGGTGGTCCCACGACCCCACTCAGCCTCAGTTCGTCCAGTTTGCAGTCCTACGACGCGGTTCGTGTGCCGTACCAGTTCGAGAAGTCGACACGTGGACGCGGGAGCGCAAAGCGACAGCACGCGGGAATTCCGCAAGTCGACGCGCACACAAGCCTCCACGTATCCTCTCAGCCAAGTTGTCCTTTTCTTCTTAGTTAATTTAGGAAGAAATAGACCCAAAAACCAAATTTTATAGTAGGGACCGCCCCCTCTCTCTCCATAGCGACCCAGCCCGCCTAAACCCCCCTGGGGGGGGGGGGGGGGGGGGTTAGGCGGACCAGCCCAGCCCCATGGGCTGGTCTGCGTAAACCCCTTCCCTTCAAATTAAAAAAATTTGCTTTTTAATTAAAAAAGCCTAAACCCAGCCCACCTAAACCCCCTGGGGTGTGGTTTACCTAAACCCCCTTGGGGAGGGGGTTTAGGCGGACCAGCCCAGCCCCCTGAGGCTGGTCCGCCTAAACCCTTCCCAGCCCATCCTTTTTTACAAAAAACACCCTCCGTGAGGGCTTTACGCGGGCTAGCTTCACCCTATCAACCTAGCCCTCCTAAACCCATACTATTCATGGGGTTTACGCAGGCTGGCTTGACCCTATCAACCTAGCCCTCCTAAACCCTTCCTAACCCTTCAACTTCTCTATAAAAACCCCTTAGAATCTCAAGGGGTACATACGACAAGCACATAGAAGCTCCAAGACATCTGGCCTTCAAGCTTCAAGCGGCTCCGGACAACGAGCTAAGGAGAATTGTGTGTGGGTGACTTGTTCGTCGGCTTAGTACGCCGGGGGTATGTCATTTGCACTTCCCTCACGCCGTATTTAGTCGTAACATACAAGTCGACACCCACCATGTGCGAGACGTTATGACAAGGGCGAACGTCCCCTCATGCCGGGATTCCCCCGCGCGTGCCCGTCGGTCCCATCCACGCACGTATCATGACGTCACGCTCTCCCGCAGTCACGAGGCCACGTTCGACCGCTCTACTTGAGCCGTGACCGGCCCTCGCCCAGACACCGGATCGATGCATCCCTCCAGTCGTCCAGTCATAAGCCCCCTCCCTCGACACCGCCACCATGGCCCATGCCACGGGAGGGGCCCTCTGTAAAACACATATGTGTTCGTCTATCACGCACTGACCCGGGGACCGATCATCACATGTATATCTCAAAGATTACACCGCCAATTGGACGAATGCTCTCGCATCCGCGTTCAGGCCCCCAGCTTTCTATCTACACCACTCGGCATCCGTGCCTAACACCCTGACCCAGTAAACGCCCCTCAGTCGAAAGCGCACCCATAGCTGCAGAATGCTCCCCGGCCCTCTACCCACGGCTTCAGATATGTATACAGACTTTTCTTCAGCTTAGAACGAAGGTATTCGGATTCAATCCGATGTAAATAAACACTGGTTGCTTGTGGCCGGTGGGGAAAGACGTCCAGTACACGATTCCCACAATCGCCTACGCACTCGCACTCGTGGAACCCCTTCTCTCCACGTGTCGCCCGATCGCCCGAGCCCACGTGCCGCGCCCTGGTGGTGCTTCCCCGGTCAACCCTTGGTTCCATGGGTGATTGTCGAGAAATCGACTGGCACGCCCGCACCCTGTCCAGTTAATCCGTACTCTTACATTCCCGTGCCATTCGACCCTTTTCGACTTTTCGTAAAAGGAGAGTGCCCGATACCGCCGTGAGAGGCATGCAACTGTAAGGAGGATACCCGAGATATATCACACTCCCTTGTCTTCCTTCCCTGCTGTATCCCTTCTTTCACCCCGATTATTCGGCATAAAAAACCCGCAGCGACAGAGAGGATGGCACGCCCGGTGGGACGTCTCCCGCCTTCCTTCTTTTTGCTGAAGAAAAGTTTGTGCCAGCCCTGAAGCCCTGGTGCCCTTTCCCTGTCCTTATAGGAGAGGCAGAGGAGGATACTCGTGCGCGCATTCTCTAGCAGCTTCTGATTCGCGTTCTGACCGTCGGATCGCGCTCGGCGACTGTCAACAATCGTCGCCTCCGCAGCACCCAGCTCTCCAGCAACCATGACGGCCATCACCTACGGCCCCAACGTCATTGCCACCCACGCCCGGGTGGGCTACTTGGCGACGCCGATCGCTTTCGGCAGCTTCGCCCCTGTTGTCGGATCGGCTTACTTCTTGGGTGTGATCCCTGTGGCTGCTCCTCAGCCAATCCCAGTTTCTCCGTTACCGGTGTCCCGCCTGAGCGCCAAGCACCGGACCACCACCACTGGCCCCTGCAGGGTCCCCAGATCAACACCGACCCAGGTAAGCATTACCTCTCGGGGCCAGTCTTGTCCGATCCCCGGCACGGGCCCCGCGCCCCGGACTTCGGTCACTATCTCAGCACCTGCCTCGGGTCTCCAACCCCGAGCTGCAACAAAGCCGGCACCCAACACGGGCTCCCAGCCCCGGGTCCACGGCTTCCCAGCACCTGCCTCGGGTCTCCAACCCCGAGCCGCAACAAAGCCGGCACCCAACACGGGCTCCCAGCCCCGGGTCCACGGCTTCCCAGCATCCTCCTCGGGTCTCCAACCCCGAGCCGCAATAAAGCCGGCACCCAACACGGGCTCCCAGCCCCGGGTACACGGCTTCCCAGCATATTCCTCGGGCTTCCAACCCCGAGCTCCACACAGGCCGGTACCCAATACGGGCTTCCAGCCCCGGGTCCACGGCTCCTCAGCACCTTCCTCGGGCCCGCAGGCTCGAATCCCGGCAAAGCCGACCCTCGATATGGGCTCCCAGCCCCAAGTTCGCGGCTCTCCGACATCGCACTCGGGACCCCGGTTCCGAGCCCCAGTTGAACCGACGCTCCCCGTGGGTCTTCTACCCAGGGGGCAAGGTTCCTCAGCACCCTCCTCGGGCCTCCCGACCCGAGCCGGGACTATGCCGGCCTACCACGGGTCTTCGACCCAGGGGCGTCGGCACCTCAGCACTTCTGACGACGTCGCTTCCTGGTGCAAGAGTGTCGTCTCGAGCATCGGCGACACTTCTATCGGCGAGGGCAAACGCTCATGCCCGGGTCGCCCAATCATCGACTCCCGGCGTAGGTTTCATACCCCGGGGCCGATCCCGGTACCTCTGACTGACAGCTCCACGCTGTCAGTCGCTCCAGGCCGGGTCTTCTCGGTCTACCATCTTGGGGCGGAGTTTTCCTCAGCTCCTCAGAAGAAGCGTAGCCATGGCCGCAGAGGCAGGCAGCTCACTGCTGCGACTAGCAACTCCGACAGGACGATCATTGTCGGCGACTTGTGGATCTGTCTCGACGGGGGCGAACCAATCATCCCCCAGGAACGGACCGTTCCTACCATCCCCACCTTCAATCGTTTTGACCTCTTGCGGCAAACACAAGAGGACGGGGCGAAGCTCAAAGGAGCGGGTTCCTCGGCAACAGCCCAGGGGTACCCACCACAGCCTGACACACGGCCTCCCAAGACAACTCGTCGGAAAAGCGGCGACAAGGGAGACCAACAATCCGACCTGAGGAGAATCTGGGTTACCCCAGAAGAAGCTCAAGCCGTTCGAAGGGCGCGTATCAGAAACCACCTGCGAGCACTCAGACGCGGCATCAGACGGGATGCGACTGGCTCACAATAGCATCGTCTGACGACGCCCAGTCGTCTAATGTCCCCCGCGCAAGCAAGCGGAGGCAAAGGCGAGCCCGCTCCCGAGCCCTCCAGCAACCTGTCCAGGGTTCTCCTCCGACTGATATCGAGAGTGAGCCCCCTCTGCAACGCACCTCGGTCTTTGATAGACTAGGGACGCATGTCCGCCACAAGCGGCACCCGCGCCGAAAACGGACGGCCCGGTTCATTAATGATACGGTTCGAGTGTTCGCGTGCTACACCACCGGACACTGTTGTGCCTCTGTGGTTTTGATGATTGGTTTTGATGTGAGTCATACACTGTGAGTCACCATGCATTGATGTTCTGTTTTGATGATAGATTTGGTTTTAATGATTGGTTGTTGATGTGAGTTAATCAAATGTTCAGTCATCTTGCTGCTCAGTTTAGTTTAATATATTTTGATGTTCAGTCATGTTAACTGATGCATAAAGCATTCATTGCTACACTCTGTCTGCACAGTTGTCACTGCAGTGCGTCAACTCAGTGTGCCGATGCGTCGACCCCTTGGTCATTTTTCTATCTGTCCATACAGTAGTGCGTCAACTCCTTGAGCTGATGCGTCGACGCTTCAATTCAGTTTCTTCATTTGATGAAGTCTATACATCATCAGTTGATCATCAAGAATATACGTTGCAGTGTCAACTCATTGGGCTGCAGCGTCAACTCAGCAAGTATGCACATCAGTCTTCACATGCTAAGTCTGTACAGCCTACATCTCATGCAGCGTCAACGCTGTGAGCATTCTCAAGACATTAGCGTCAACGCTATAAGTGTGTACATCACTTTCACGTCACCAAGTCCATACATTTGTCCTCCTTCAAAGTCTGTACAGCCGCTGGTCTAGCTTCATGAAGTCTGTACATCAGACTGTTACAGGAAGTCTGTACATTGTCCGTCTTCCTTAGCGTCTTGATAGTTGATGTCTACACATTGGCCTTCATGCTCCTAAGTCTATGCATTACTGTTCATGCATCAGTCTTCATAAGTCTGTACATTGGACTGTCTCTCTCAGCGTCTCATGGCATGAGGTCTGTACACTCGAATTGCCCTTGATCTGGTCAAGTGTATACACTCTCTCACTGTAGCTTTCAGCTATTCAAGTCTATACACTGGACTGTTAGGTCATATCTATACACTGGGTCTCAATGTACACACTTATTCATTGTGCTGCTTCACGCATAAAGTCTATACATTGGGCCTAACATTCCAACTCTACACTGAACCTTCGTTCATCAAAGCCTCAAGTCTGTACAGCGTGAAGTCTACACTTTGGCTTCACGTTTTCAATGTCTGTACAGTGGCTTCGCATAGGCAAGTCTGTACATCGGGCTCCTTCTAACTAAGTCTATACACTCCCTCACACTGTACACACTTAGTCTATACAGCATGATCGTCTTTACAAGTCTACACAGAGTTCTTCACTTAAACTGATGACTTATCCGATACTCTGTCTGACAGGTGTTCTGATCGTGAAGCTTATGGAGGGCACGTGATTCGAGGCTGGAAGGGCAGACAGGATTGTGACACGTGTGCTGAAGCTGGCTGAGAGGCTGACACGTGGACACAGCAAATCAAGAAAGAAGCTCCTGGATTATTCTGGTGCGTCAACGCATTGAGCAAGTAGCGTCGACGCAACAGTTACAAAAAGAGAACCAATGGGTTACTGGGTTACTCAGATGCGTCAACACCACCCACTGGCAGTGTGGACGCAACAGTTCAAGTAACTCCTTGCAACCTCTGGAGTACCTTGGCAGCGTCCACGCCGCAGCTCGTTGGGTCGACGCAGCAAGTTGATGGAACGACACCTTTTAGCTGCTAGTACACACCGATGCGTCAACGCAGCAGTGGAGCGGCGTCGACGCAGCACGCCCATCTGCTAAAGACTTGATCACTGGATCATCGATGCGTCAACGCCATGGGCTGATAGAGTCAACGCAGCAGTCTTGAGTTTTACTGAACGAATGTCCTTGAATTGTAGGGCACGTGATCCGAGGTGCCTGGCTCGTGAACCAGGAAGCTGCCACGTGGTCCGAATTTCTAGGGCTGGAAACGTGGAAGCCACACACGCCAGTGTGTTGCTGCTGCTACTATATATACTAGTCTTCTTCCACTAAAGAAGACTGATCGAAGCAGAAGCCTGAAGAGCAGAAAGCCCTTCGATCCAGAAAAAGAGAAAAAGAAGGAAAAGAGAGGAAGAAGAGATAGAAGAGAGAAGCCGAGAAATAGAAGAGCAGAGAGTGCCTCCACGATACAGAGAATAGAGTAGAAGAAGAAAAAGAAGAGTGGCAGAGTGAGAGAAGCAGCAGAAGTAAAAAGAGAAAGAGAGAGAGCTCGCGAGTGAGAGAAGGAAGCAGAGAAGAAAAGGAAGAGAAAGAAGAAGAGAGAACGAGAGATAGGAAGCTTCATCTGAAGATCTATCTTCACTGGACCGTGGATCAGATCCAGGCCAGTCAGCTCTGTTGAGAGCTATATTGTGCATTTCGTCTTTCAGCTTTCTGTTTGCTGAAGTTATTTTCATTTCGTGTTTTTGTTTCTCCGTTTTCATTTGGTTATCTTGTTCTTCCGATTGCCCTACTGGGGATAGGGTTCCTCCTGTGGATTCAGGAGAAGGGAGACTTGTCTCCGGCTCTGGGCTTGTGGGTTGCAAGTCCAGGGGTCCCTCCGGTTGGGAGGAAGAGAGGTCTTCGACCTCTGGTTTGCTGGTGACTGGAAGTCACTGGTTGGTTCCCTCCTGGTCTGGAGGAAGAGAGACTTCGGTCTCTGGTTTCCAAGTGGCTGGGAGTCACTTGGGGTGTCCCTCCGGCTTGGAGGAAGAGGGGAGGCTGTTCCCCTGGTCAAGCTGTGTGGCAGCAACTGTTTGCAGACTGAGTCTGCTTGGTTCTAGCATTTGCTAGTGAAGCCTCACTCCGGTTGGGAGTGAGGGGTGGATGTAGGTCTGGAGGACCGAACCACCTTAAAATCTTTGAGCAGTGGTTTGCTTGTAGTGTGTTCTTCCATATCTCCTACCATCCTTCACAGATTGTCTTGAGATTTCTTATTCTCATTTGTGCTGCTTCCGCTAGTTGGTTATTTGGGGGCCAGTTACATATTTGCTCTTTTGTTTAAAAGGATTTTCAACTGGTTCATCAGATTGCTTGATTTGCTTCCGCTAGATGCTTGGATAGGCTCACTCCACCTGCTTGTTATTTTGTCTAATCGAATTAGCTTAACTCCGGAACTTGCTTAGCATCTGATTTTTTAAATTGGGCATTATTCGTAGCAGGATACATTCACCCCCCCCCCTCTGTATCCGATCCTAGCACCCTAACAGACACCAGCCGGATACCCAGTCTGATGACTTGAACCAGCCTCTGTCCCACTTCAAGAGGACGCGCCATCAGGCTCCGCCGCCTCCCCCAACAGGTCACATCGGCACTTCAGCCGGACCGCAGGCGTCGGAACGCGCGGAAGAAGTCCCGGTGGAAGACCGCGACCCTCCTATCAACCAACGCAGAGCCGGTCAACAATGACCCTCCTGCGAATGAGGTTCAAGAAGTGACCCTCGATACTCTCGTGAAGGAGAACCAGCATCTGAAGGCTCTCCTGCAAGACCTCCTCCAGGAACAGGACCTTCATGCTCAGCAACCTGCTAGGCTCCAAACCGAGGCACCGGCCCCGCCGGCGGCCCGCGATGTTGCCAACACCTCAGCAGCGATCGCCCGAACTCCGTTGGCAACTGGGTTTGGCACGCCCCCCGTCGAGGCCCAGCAACGAGCCTCCAATACGCCAATGCCGAAAAATCTCCTGGCACAACGCCAGATGATCGAGCGCATTGTCGAGACAAAGCTCGCCCAGTATGGCGAAGGGGTTGTCACAGTAGATCTCTACAGTGTGCCCTACCCGCTTCACCACCAGCTGAAAAAGCTTCCCCTGGAGTACCCCAAGCCCCCGAAGCTGCAAAAGTTCGACGGGCAGGGGTCGCCACATGAACACTTGGCCTACTATGTTACGACCATGGGCGAGTTAGCGCTGGATGAATCATATCTCCTCCGCTACTTCGCTTACAGGAACGGCCTTTCAATGCTATTCCCGCCTGAAGCCCAACTCAGTCATCGACTGGGCGGATCTCCAGAAGAAATTCCTCGACCGCTTTCAAACGGCCGAGCGAAAGGTCTCCCTAGCCGAACTATGTTCTCTTCGGCAGAAAAAGGGCGAGAGCGCCCTCGACTTCATCAAAAAGTGGCGAGACCTCAGCATGAGCTGTGTCAATCCACCCGTTCAGGAGGACGCCATCACCATATGTCGTCGAGGTCTGGCGGCCGAGGTCAACAAAAAACTTCTAGGCACCAATATCAAAGGCTTCGACCAACTCAATTCGACAGTCGCCGAAATAGAGATGTTCTTCGCCGATAACCCGAGCTACACTGCGGCAAAGGGGAAGCAAGTGCGAGAACGCCAGTCCGGTAAGGAGGTGAATATCATAGAGTAAGGAGGCCGAATCCAGTGGCTCTGACAAAAAGCCAGCGGACAAGCCGGCCGTTTCCTCCTTCTCAGAGCGCATGAAGACACCCTTCTCCTTTAAGAAGGAACATACGAAGATGCTCTTCGACCTCTGCATGGCCCAGAAGATTGTCGAGCTGCCAGAAATCCGCAAGCCGGACGAGGCCCTGAAGACAGATGATCTCAGTTACTGCCTGTATCATCGCATGCTAGGTCACTCAATAGAAGATTGTTATGTCTTCAAGACTCAGGCGCAGAAATTGATCCGAGACGGCCTCGTCAAAATGAAGAGTGGTCTCGTCGATCCTCCGCAACCACATATGTGGGCCAGGCCAGCTAAGGCAGCACGCGTGGTTCACCACTCAGCCAATGTCATCCACATGATGGCCGCATTTTCTCTTTCTGATGACGAGTCAGAGGAGCCCAGCGCCGGTCGAAGGGGACGTCCAATCTGGTATCCGGGGTGGAGGCCCTGGCATGATCAGAGACCTCTCTCCTTCCCCAGGGAGAGAACCCGGCGACTCTTCGATATCCTCGTCGAGAGGGGGCAAATCATGCCCCGCGACTCGCCTGCCGACTACACCCATTGGGACCGTAGTCACCCTCAGTACTACCCCTTCCACGCCAGAATCCGCCACCCGATCGAGTCCTGTGAGGAAGTTCAACACCTCATCCAGGAACAGATCCAATGGGAGCAGATCGATGCAGAAGGAAACTCCATGTCGCTCGTCAGACTTCGGCAAGCTGTCGAAGAGACCCTGAGCACTGCCAGGAGTGCGCCAGAGCGGCCAGACTCCCCTCAAGAAAATGGGCACGGACTGCCTTATCAGCATCCTCCAGAATGGCTCGAGTTTCGGACTGACAACCAAGAGGCACTCGAGCGATTGCGGACGCGTAGAGAGCAGGATGCTAGTCAAGAGACGGAGCCGACCAATTCCTCGGTCAACGTCATCCATTTCCCTGCTCCTCCGGCCCCTTCGGGCTCTCAGACATTAGCACCTAGCCAGCCAACCCCAGCCACTTCGGCCGTGCAGTGGCGGTCCTGGCGGGAGCTAAAGTCTCTCCCTTTTCTTGAAGAAGATACCGCCAGGCTCCTCCGGGTCCTTCTCGGACGAGAGGACATTCTGGTGGGCGAGACGACGACGAGCTCTTCAGCTCCCTCTCATCATCCCCCCGTCCTATCTCTGTCTTCGACAGCCGTGGATAGGAAGGGAAAGCAAAAGCAGGGTGAGGTCCCGCCTCAGCCTTGTCACATCCCCTCAGCAGATGGGTCGTCAGATCATCTCCGCTTCCCCTTTAACACAATCCGAAGTACAAAGAAGACATCTTCGGAGTCTTCAGCGGCTTCGATTCAAGTGGCGGGCCCACCGCCACAAGGCTCAGCCAGTCCGCAGAATCGGGATAACTGTGCAGAGCAACAATATCCTGCGGCGCCTTCGGTTGTCCCAAGGCCCAGCCCTCAGCGTGATCACAAAGGCAAAGCTAAGGAGCAGGACAACAAGTGTATCTCTCGGTCCGCTCCTCAACAAAAGTTGTCGCCGCCGCGGCTAAGGCATCAAACCGTGCATACGTCTTCGGACGCCAGCACCAGGCTACCGACTCCTCGTAGGCTCCTGTCGCCACCGCGGGTAAGGCACCAAACCGCGCAAACGTCTTCGGACGCCAGTCCCAGCATTCCGGCATACCAGGAATTGCCGCTCGAGGTAATCGAGCAGGCGATCAACGCCACCTTCCAGATACAACAAGCGGAAGGCGCCTGGATCGAAATCCGGGCGAGGAAGAGTCAACGACCTCGCCCTGCAAAGGCACCAGCTCGGAGATATCCTCATAAAGATTTATCAACTCCGGCCCCAGTACCTCTCCCTCCTACTCCCTTGGAGGCTGCTATTGCCAAGAGACGAGAGAAATAGGAGGAAGAACCTCAGAAGGCGGCTCAAGAAACAAGCTGAACATGCAACCGCCCTACAATCCCCAGCCGAGCCAACGCCTCTCCAGCGGCTCATTGATGACCTGGAGGAATACGTTCCCCCTCGTCCTACCGGGGCTCTCCCACTCGACAGCTATATCCCGTGAGAAGAAATGCAGAAACGAGTCCGCCTCAGAAATTGGGGCCAAGAGACGATCCAAAAGCTCAAGGACGGCGAAAGACTCGTGATCCCGGACGAGTTCTCCTTGTGCTATAAAGACAAGGAGATCACCACAGAGCAGCTGGAAGAAATGCTCCGGTGCTGCACCTGCAACATGATGGCCATTCCAACTCCTGACAATATCAACGCTTCTCGGCGGGGCGAGCCAGTAGCCTCCCGGAAAAGACAAAGAACCGTTGCTCCTCTTAGGCTACAGCCAGCTCCAGAGCACACAGGCCGCGGCCGGGGACGCGGCAGAGGCCGTGGGAGAACTCCTGAGTTACCCCTCTCTCCGTCCACTTTTGACCCGGAGCGAATCATCCTCTTTCGAGGAGAGGAACCAACTCCCATTCCAGAAGTAGAAATTCGGAAGGGACCCGGTATTTTCGATCCTTCCGGCATTGAAGAGGCTACTGCTAGCCTCCCAGCCCCTGCACCAGTGCCAACCTCTGCAGCAGAGCAAGCGGGACCGTCCGGCAAGGACGAGCCACGCCGCCAGTCACCCCCAGAAGAGCCATCATTGGCATCCCTGTTCCAGGAGTCCGCTGGTGATCAAAGTCAGTCTGATCCCGGTGGTAAGGGCAAGGCAGTGCAACTTCCCGACGGGAAACAGCACGGCAGCTCACAGAGGGTTCAGCCTGACATACTACCCTCTCTGGAGAATGCTCGGGCCCGAGCTGACCGGAAAGTCCTCCACCAGATGAAGCGCTTCCCTGCTAGTATTTCAATTTGGGAAGCCATCGCTTGGAGTAAAGACCTAAGGGAAACTCTTATCAAAATACTCCAAGAGCCGGAAGTCTATGAAGCACATGCCGCGGAAATGAAGGTGGCTGCCTATGGGGCATTCACAGCCACCATCTCCTTCACGGAGAAAGACATGCTGCTTTCCCCTCCGTGCCACAACCGTCCTCTCTACATGAAAGGGAAGATCAATGGGCATGATGTGAACCGGATCTTGGTGGACGCTGGTGCCGCTCTTAACATCATGCCACTCAAGACATTCAAGACTCTATATCTGACCCCATACATCCAGAAGGTTCAGGCGGTCAAGATATCCAGTTTCAACCAAAACACCGAGGACGTCCTCGACCGAGTGGATGTTGATCTGGTGCTCGATGATTTCACCTCCAAGGCGACATTCTACATCATCGACTCCAACACATCATATAAGATGCTACTGGGCAGACCCTGGCTCCATGCAAATTGGGTCGTCCCGTCGACGCTCCACCAATGCATCAAGTATGCCAAGGACGGGGAGTAACATACGATCTTTGCAGACCTGTCGCCGTTCACACCAGCAGAATGTAACCTGGCCGACGCTGTGCTCTACTTCAAGGGGATCAGTCCGTACCCCGTGATTAAGAGCAAAAGCAACGGTTGGCTCTCAGAGGAAGACAATGATGATCTCTTCTCTGTTGACGAGGAAAAGGCCAAACTTCATCGGCTGCGCCTCGGCTCCAAGTCAACCTCAGATCGCCCCGAGAGGTGCCAGATCGACTTCGAGGCTAATCTTATTAGCCGAGCTATCGGCAAGAGTATATGCTTGCCACCAGACTGCATCCAGCTCCCATGTGCATCCGAGAAGCACAGCGTCGAGTCGCTGACAACATTCATTGTCACCTTCAAGCGACAACGCCGAAACAAGAAGAAGGCTAACAGGGACAAACCTATTGTCTTCTATAAGGGAGACATGGTCCCTTAAGCCCCGCCAGATGACGACTTCGGCTGGTCCAAGCAAGCCGATGATACCCCTGAAGCAGTTCAGGTGTGGGGTGATCTGTCGCCGCATATTCAAGAAAGGTGTCTGAAGCAACACATTCCCATGTGGCAAGCTTCTGTGCAACAAAGATACTTCCGTCAGCTGTGGACTCCTTCCAACGTCCGGGGGCAACCCCCGTCCTTCCATAAGGATACCAGGGGACTTGGCTACGACCAGGACCCGGACTTTCGCGTCTACCACGCAGTCAACGTCATAGGCTTGGCATAACCAGCCGACGACCGAGCTAGAGTCGAAGCCAAATTCGACAGCTCCGGGGATGAGGAAGAGCAAATTCTGATCCCGATCGCCGTCAAAGCCAGAACTTCGGCTCAAGCCGTCGAGGAACCCTCCTCGCCTCCCTGCCAAGGCATCAGGGACGAAGAAACTCCTCCGGCCTCTCAGCTAGTCGAAGGACCCAATTCAACAAACCCTCCTAAGGGGGGGATATCTCTGGTCCGAGCTGCGAAGGATTATCAGCATCGCCAAACAACCTCGGGGAAACCACAGCAACCCCAGCTGACAACTGCTGGCCAGGAGCCGGCGGTCCAGATCAATCCTCCATGGATCCCAGTGATAACCACTCTCCAGTCCCTTCAGCGCCAATCAGTGGCTTCGAGAACCAAGAAATACACGAAGCCGACACTGATGATGAGGATTTTATCGACCTCCAACCCGCTCCTCCCGAGCTGGAGGATGGCGGCCAGGCGACCGTCGACGATCTCGTGGAGATCAACTTGGGTGAAGATGAAGCTCCCCAGCCAACATTCGTCAGCGCTCGCCTTACCGAGGCAGAAGGCAGGATTACAAGTAACTCCTGCTCGAATACAAAGACTGCTTCGCCTGGACGTACAAGGAGATGCCAGGGCTAGACTCCTCCGTAGCAGAGCACGAGCTAGCTATTTCTCCCTCGGTCGCTCCGGTCAAGCAACCACAGCAGCGCATGCGCCATGAGCTGGAGCTCCAGGTTTCGGCCGAAGTCCATAAGATGGCGGAGGTCAATTTCATCGAGCCATGTATCTACCCGATCTGGCTCGCCAACATAGTCCCAGTCAAGAAGAAGAGTGGTCACGTCCGCATTTGCGTCGACTTTCGGGACCTCAACAAAGCCTGTCTGAAGGACGACTTCCCAGTCCCAATTACCGGGCATGAGGCCTTGTCTTTCATGGACGGGTCGTTCGGTTATAATCAAATCCGGATGTCCCTCAAAGACAAGAACCACACAGCCTTCAGGTCCCCCAAAGGGATCTTCAACTACAAGCGCATGCTCTTTGGTCTGAAGAATGCCGACGCTACTTACCAGAGGGCCATGACCAAAATATTCGACGAGATGTTGCACAACACCGTCGAATGTTATGTCGACGACCTCGTCGTCAAGACTAAGAGGCGCGAAGACCATTTGCGTGGCAATACGGGCTCAAGATGAACCCCATGAAATGCGCCTTTGGCGTATCCAGTGGCAAATTTCTCGGCTTCGTCGTCAGGTACCGAGGAATCGAGGTGGATCCCAGCAAGATCAAAGCAATTCGGGAGCTTCCACCACCCAGCAACATCACTGAACTCAGGTCCTTCCAAGGGAGGCTGGCCTACATTCGAAGGTTTATCTCTAAGCTCTCCGGTCGATGCGTGCCTTTCAGCAAGCTGATGAAGAAAGACGCCCCGTTTACATGGGACTCGGAATGCCAAGCGACTTTCGAGCAAATCAAGGAGTACCTCTTTACTCCCCCAGTCCTGGGGGCACCGATCAAGGTAAACCCCTCATCCTTTACATTGCTGCCATGGACGCTTCGCTAGGAGCTCTGTTGGCACAAATCAATGAGGAAGGTAAAGAGCAGCCCCTCTATTACCTCAGCCGAAAACTAATCGGTGCCGAGTACCGCTACTCCCCTATGGAGAAGGTTTGCTTGGCATTGGTGTTCGCAGTTAAGAAGCTGCGACATTACCTCCTGTCCCATCAAGTCGAGCTTATATCCAAACACGACCCTATGAAGTATCTCCTTTGACAACCCGTCCTCTCAGGCAGACTGGGAAGGTGGGCTCTCCTGCTGATGGAGTACGACATTACTTATGTCCCCAGAAAAGCAATCAAGGGACAAGGTATGGCTGAATTCTTGGCAGCCCATCCAGTGCCAGACGACTCACCCTTCAGCTCGGAGCACCCGGACGAGGAGTCCCTTGCTGCTCAATCACAACAACCAGTTGAACAGAGCGGAGATGTCTTGCATTATTGGCAGCAGAACGCTCTCACAACCAGCGTGCCTTGCTGGGAGCTCTACTTCGATGGCGCTTCCCGAGGGATTACCTGGAGCAACCAGGACCCAGCTGCCACGGCAGGTGCCGGCATAGTTTTCCTGACTCCTCAGGGCGGAGTTCTGTACAACTCTTGTGCCCTCATGAAATCCCTGACCAACAATGAAGCCGAGTATGAAGCTCTACTCATTGGGCTCCAGATGGCTCTCCACATGGGCATCAAATGCCTCAAAGCCTACGGGGACTCCCAGCTGATAGTCCGGAAGGTCCTCGCCATCTATGACGTGCGGAAGCCAGAGTTGGTTCCGTACCATACCGCCGTCACCAGATTAACCAGGAAGTTCTATTTCTTCGAAATAGATCATATCCCCAGAAGCAACAACGCTCAGGCAGATGCCTTAGCCAAGTTGGCTGCGGCCATCAAGCTCCCGCCCGAGGGCGAGGTCGACATCGTCATCAAACACAGAAGGCTGATGCCGAGCTCACTCGAAGGCAGCACCGGTCTCACCATTTACGAGGTCCACGACCTTGACCAGAGCACGCCTCCAGAGGAAGATGATTGGCGTGCGCCCATCATCAAATTCAAGAAAGGGTGGCTTCCCCCTGACCGAGCTCAAAGGGTCCAGCTACTCCGCCGAGCAACCTCTTACGAGTTGATTGGCGACTCCCTGTATAGACTCGTCCACGAGAAGGACAAGTCAATTCTCCTGAGATGTGTCTCCCTCGTCGAGGCTCGAGCCGTCATGCAGGAGGTCCACTCCGAGTTGTGCGGCGCACACCAGGCCGGAGATCGAATGAAGCACAACATCAAGCTCAAAGGCTTCTACTGGCCAACCATGTACGTGGATTGCATCCAGTATGCCCGTACATGCCATCAATGCCAAGCCTTTGGCCCAGTACCCAGAAGACCTCCCAATCCACTGCGTCCTACAGCCCCCTCTTGACCATTCACTGAGTGGGGCATGGACATCGCGGGGCCTTTCCCGCCATCTTCCAAGGGCCATAAATACATTGTGGCCGCCACTGATTATTTCTCTCGCTAGGCGGAGGCTCTCCCTTTGCGAGAGGTCACCGGCGAGATCGTTGCTAGATTCGTCCGGCACAACATCATATACCGATTCGGTACTCCCAGTCGCATCGTGTCCGACAACGGGACACCATTCAAGAATAAGGCCGTATACCAGCTAGCGGCCAAATTCCACATCGACTGGAGAACCTCTTCGGTCTACAACCCTCAGGCCAATGGTTTGGCAGAAGCCTTCAACAAGACCCTCCGCAAGCTCCTGGCTAAGATGGTTAGCCACCGGAAACACGATTGGCGTGAAAAGGTCTTCGAGGCGCTATGGGCCTATCGGACGGTCTACAAAACCCCCACGGGGTGCTCGCCGTTCTCCCTCGCTTACGGGACAGAAGCAGTCATCCCCATCGAAATCCAGTTAGCTTCTTACCGCGTGGCGGTCCACACCGGCCTTGCCGGCCTTGACAAAAGTGAGTACCAGAGAAGGTTAGAAGAGCTTGCCGATCTAGAATGCAAACGACTCGAAGCCTACAAACACCTGCAAGTATACCAGGCCTGCATGGCCCGGGCCTATGATAAGCTCGTCAAGCAGCGAGCTTTCAAGCAAGGCGACCTTGTCATGATCAAGGAAAAGGAAGTCATGGCAGGGCGCTCCAGTGAAAAATTACAGCCAAATTGGCGAGGTCCGTATATTATCCAGAATGTCTACGAGGGTGGGGCTTACACGGTTGTCGATCACAAAGGTCATAGACCGTCCCCGCCTCTCAACGGCAAACATATGAAGCTATACTATGCACCAGAACATGAGTTCGCGTGTCAACCAGACTAAGGTGCACATCTCAGCTACTACTAGTGAGGCCGGTCCTTCCCCGTGAAGGATCTAACCGGCCAGTCCTCCCCGTCAAGCACCCAGCCCAGTTCCCCAGAACAGACGCCAGGCATCCTCGGGGACTAATCTCCTGCCCTCGTTCCCGTCACCACGAGAGCACGGGCACTTCAACACCGGCACCAGTCTAGCCGCCAGGCTCCCAGGTAAGCAAAAAAAAATAAGGGGTTAAAAATAGAGATGCCCTGGCAGACCCAGTCATCCTCACCACAAGAGGGGTGACTGGGGGCAAAAAGGCCAATAACCCGGCTGAGGTGGAAACCCGAAAGGGCACCTCAGGCAAAATTGGGAAACCTCTCGACGTGAAAACCCGCAAGGGCGCGTCGGAAAAAGCTAAAGGGGGTTGGCTCTAGCGAAAACCCGAAAGGGCGGTAGAGCCGATAACGAGAAAATCTTCCTCTCCCCACCAGTCAGAACGGCTTTCCACCCCCTCCTCTGTGGGTCGTTTGCCTCACCCAGAGCCAGCCTCCAATCAATCTAAACTGCTAGGGCATGAACCCTATAATTCCCAATTGGCCTTCCACAACACCCACTCAATTTGGCCGACCTTAGGCCCTTACTTCGACAACGCAGGTCAACCAGTCCCTGTGACAGTCAAGCTCCCAGTCACCCTCCCAGTAGAATTACGTACAGGCACATTCCCAGACACTTATCATTCTACACCCCTACATCCTACATCCTCTGAAAATCCAGAGCCTTCAAGTTTCATTATAATCCCAGTTTTCTCCTACAATCCCTGATCCACCAGCCCTAACTCCAGTCGTATCCGGCCGTAACAAAGTGGCCCTTCCGCACCATGACATGAGGGTTTGTAAAAACCCTTACCAATGGCGGAACAATATCCGACCACCCACACTTTCCAGTTTCAGGTTGCTTCCCCTGACGGCAACACGCTGTGGACGGCAGTCTCAAAAATATATATATATATATATATATATATATAATGGGGTTAAAAATAGAGATACCCCAGCGGCCTCAGTTAATTCCTTCCACAGGATTACTGAGGGTAAAAATTGCCATTAACCCAACTGAGGTGAAAACCTGAAACGGCGCCTCAGGTAAAATCGGGTAACCCCTCGGTGTGAAAACCCGCAAGGGCGCACCGGAAAAAGCAAAAGGGGGTCAGCTCTGGCGAAAACCCGCAAGGGCGGTAGGGCTGGTAAAGAGAAAAAAAACTCTTTCTCCCTCTCTACTCTTTACTAATGAAAGTCGTCAACCGCGACACCTCACTGACGGCGACCTTCGCATCACTCCACAACAATGGTGGCCACTACACCCCCGAGGGTCGGTCATCGCCAATTCCAGCTCCAGTCTCGACTACCTACCCCAATGGTCGGCCGACCAGTTCCAGCCTTTCGGTCGCTGCACATCGGTAGCCAACTGACCAGCTCTAATTCCAATCTCCAGCTCCAACACTCAGCTACACACCTCAACGGTTAGCTGACCAGTCCCTGTATTCCGGCTATAACGCCTTTAAAGGCCAGCCGGCCAGTTCCAGCCCTCAGCTCCAGCTCCAATTCCAGTCCCCGGCTACAACGCCCTCACAGGCTAGCCGCCAGCTTCCAACTCCAGTTTTCGGCTACAACGCCTTCACAGGCCAGCCGCCAGCTTCCAACTCCAATCCTCGGCTACAACGCCTTCGCAGGCCAGCCGCCAGCTTCCAACTCCAGTCTTCGGCTACAACGCCTTCACAGGCCAGCCGCCAGTTTCCAATTCCAGTTTTCGGCTACAACGCCTTCACAGGCCAGCCGCCAGTCACTAGTCCCAGTACTTCGGCTACAACGCCTTCACAGGCCAGCCGCCAGTCTCTAGTCCCAGTACTTCGGCTACAACGCCTTCACAGGCCAGCCGCCAGCCTCTTATGCCAGTTTCCGACTACAACGCCTTCACAGGCCAGTCGCCAGTTTCTAACTCCAGTTCCCGGCTACAACGCCTCCACAGGCCAGCCGCCAGCTCCCAGCTCCAGTTTCAGCCACAATCCCTTCACAGGTCGGCCAACCAGTCCAAGCCCCCAATCCTGGCCTTCGGCTGTGACACCTTCTGAGGCCATTCGGCCAACCCAGCCCCAGTTTCTCAAGCCGAGAAGAGCATGTCGGCTAGCGACATACAAACACCCAACACCCAGGCGTCAACCCACAACCGACGCATTCCAGAGTCAGTTCCCGACTCCAACCCAGTAGGCCGCCACGTTCTGACAGGCCTACGCCAATCCTGCACTAGGGCTTTTCCCCTACTTCGCAGCAACCAGCACTCAACTCCCAGTATTCGAAATCCAGTTACACCGTTCCCCTTACCCAGTCTTTCATTTCGATGTCCAGAAGTCAGGTAAACCCAGTCCCTTGCCCCCTACACCGGTACGTGGTAAAACAACCAAGCACGACCGACAGTAAGTGGCAGCCATCCTCTGTACCCAACCCTGTCCCATAGACTGGGAAGAAGAACAACTCAGCAAACAACACCACCAAAATCCGGAATTTGTCATTGATACTCTATAAAAGGGAGCCCAAGACATGCCCTTGGGGTAACAAAAAACATATAGTCCGGATAACAAAAAAGAAAGGAGAGAGGGAGAGGTGATACAATCATATCCCAGGCTCGCCCCTTTCTAGTGCCGTCAGGCGAGACTCCGCAGCCGCGAGCTTCACCTCCAAGGTCGACGCGAGCTGAACACTAGCCTCGGCCCCGGCTTCGGCAGTCCGCCACTCAACCCAAGCAAGCTCTACGGCTTGCCGCTGCTCCTCCAAGGCCTTCTGCAAGGCCTCAGCCCTACTCTCCGCCTCGCTCAGATGGACAGCGCGGTCCCTAGCAAGTGACACGGCCGCATCAGCGAGCCTCCTCTGCTCGGCAGCCGCTAACGCGAGCCGAGCCCACTGCTCCTGCACCTCTCGAACGGCCGCCAGTCGCCGGGCCCTCTGCTCCTGAGCCTCCAGGCCGCAGGCACTCCGCCCAGATGCTGGCTAAGCCAGACACCTAGAGCTCGCGCGGAAAACCAAGGCCGTGGTAGCCCTGGGTGCAGTCCCTCAGCCGCTGCCGAAGCTCCTCCGGGGAAGGCGAGGGGTCGCCTCCAAGGTACCCTCGGGCTCGCTGGAGCAAGGCCGCACCCACGCTGGTGTCCAGCAGCGGCTCTGGTGGCAAAACAGATGTAGGCCACTCGATCCCCAGCTCTAGGGAAGAGTGACCCATCTCAGCCAGCACACCGGAAGGACCTGTACAATTCCATCAAACAGTCAGCAACATCCAGGATTCCCTGTGACAAGACAAGGTGAAAAACCTGAGAAAGGTCCTAACTCTCACCAAGTGTGGTTCCCGCCGCGCCTGCAACATTCCCGCTCGGGGTCGGGGAGGGTAACCTCTCCCCCATGTCGGCGGCATCCCCTGCCGGAGTCGGAGAGGGCAGGACCTCCCCGATAATCTGGCCATCCCCAGCTGTCATCGGGGAGATGGAGGGCTCTCCCTGGTCATCCTGGACGGGAGCCGGCACGCGCTCCCCCTCAGATTCCAGACCTGGACACAGCACGATGACATCAACACCCCGCTATAAACGCTAAACCAAAGCCAATGGGGAGAAGGGAAGGATCTCTATATACCTTCCGAAACCGTCTCCATCTCGGCATCCCCGGCAGAAGAGGCCTCGGAGGAAGAAGAGCTCGAGCTCGAGCTCGAGCTCTCGTCAGTCTCCATCATTGCCCTGCCACTATCGGAAAAACCAGACAAGGTCTCCGATGAACCCCCGGCCGCAGACAAATCAGAGACACCTGCACATCAAGAAGCCAGGTCAGGCTACCACCAGATCCAGCCTCACATAAAGATAACTTCCTAGCCATAGGTGTTAGGCAAGAAGCTCACCAGCTGGGGCGTCGCCTTCGGAAACCCCCTCAATGTCGACGAACTCCTCGTCGCCCCCAGTAGAAGCTGCGTTAGCAGGCTCCTCTCCTGCTGGGTACCCAGGCCATGTCCCGGGGAAGCTCTCCCTCCTCCAGAGGGGAAGAGGTACCTGCAATCAACCCTGATAAAAGCTTAGCACAGGTGGGTAAAGCAGAGCAATCCACCATGAAATGACCAAGTGCCCCCTGATGGTCCCACACTGGAGGACTCTACCAGCCCCACCGTGCAAGCCGATACCACGGTCGGCATAGGTGGGAGAGGTACCTTTGCCAGCAACGGTGGTAGTCCGCTCAGCGTGTCCTCGACAATGGGTGGGGGCACGGGAGCCACCTGCCCGGGCTCGCCAGTGAAAGATGGCAGAGCCACTGGAGGGCCGGCGTCAACCAGCTCCTGGATCATCTCCAAGGTGGCCGCCGCATCCTCACCTACCAAACAAACAACTCAAATCAAGTCAATAATTTAGGCTTGCTGAAAAAGTCCAACAACAACGGGAAGATCCCCTCAACAGCAATTGGACACTTACCCGGACAGCTACTAGCCACCCTGGGCGCTGGCTCTTCCGCCTGTTCAGGTGCTCTGCTCAGTACCTCAGCAGGGGCCTCGGCCCCCGACGCCTCTGCCTCCTTTGCACAATCCAGACGGTTATGTCAGCAACCGGAAGCAAGCGAAATCGCAGCTCACACCTAGTATTAGAAGCCCTTACTTGAAGGGGCTCTGCCAGTAGCCTTCCACGACTCGAAATCGGGAAAGGTCTCAACATTGGGGGCAGTCTCGTCCATCAGGCGAAGGAGCCCCTCCATATCTATCTCGTACTCGTCCCCCTCCTCAGGTAGAGGGTCCACCTCCTGAGGGGGCAAGAAAGTCGCCTCCACACCGGTATCAAGCGGGGCTGCAGACACATCCAACAAAACAAGATTAGCCAACCACCATGGCTAAACCAAGCAGGAGCAAAAAGGGCGAAGCAACACTTACTCAAGGCCGTCTCCGCCTCAACCTGCCCGCCAGTCTCGGGTCCCCCAGTGGACTCACCAGTCTCAGCGACTGCAGCCTCTACTCGAGGGCATTTTCGCCTAGGCTGCAAACCTCCGTCCCCACTTCCCGAGGACGCCTCAGTGGAGGGGTGATCCCCCTCTGCCGCAGAACCTGTCAACAAACATAGCATTATACAATGCCTCAGTTCTATATCCGAAAACCACAGAAGCAAAAGGGAGGGACGCACGCTAGAAAGAAGATAGCCTTACCTGAAGCTCCGAAAGGGGTCAACGGCAAGGGCACTAACTGCTCCGGTTTCAGCGCCAACGCCCGGGCCGCCTTCGCGACGACCTCCCGAATGTCCCTTAGAGTGCGAGCACACTCGATCTGGGACACGAACTCCACGGGCCCGGCTGATCCGATCGCGTGACCGATGTGCCGCCTCCAGTCGTCGATCGCCGTGTCGGCAAAGCTCCCGTCGGGGAGCGCCCGGTCCAACGAACCTCTGCTCTGGAAGCCGCAGTCGGCCAGGAACTGGGTCCACCAGCTCCTAGGTGCCTTCGGTCGAGGCACCTCCGCCCCAGTTGCTGCCGCCGCCGTTACCACCTGTTTCAGGGGCTTCAGTGCCCCTCCATTGCCTCGGTTCCCGGACGACGAGCCCCCGCTTCTCCGGGGCCACTGCTCCGCAAGTCGCTCGACCTCTCGACGGATCCGAACGCGGGTCCTCAGGTACCCCTCATCCAGCACAATCAGAGGCAGATCCTCCCTCAGCAAGCGACTCTCCTCCTCCTTCCTGATCGCAGAGGCCTTCTGCCGGTATAGGTGGCTGTGCTCGAACCACCACCTGGCATAGTGTACGTCAAATCGCCCTCGACGTCCCTGTCCCGGCATCGGGAGTCGCTCGGGCTCCCGGCGACAGTAAAAGTCCCACCACGCTGCTGCAAGTAGGTGGGTATCTCAGCCCCTGTACTGCCTGCATGTCAGAGGAAACTCTCGGTTCGGCGGGATCCCTTGGTCGTACCCGAAGTTCCTTGCAAACCGATGCGGGTAGTACGGCTCCAAGGAACTCATCGTCGACCGGTGCAACGTCAACACTGCCGACCGGGTGCTCAGTACCCACTCAGTCCGCGGCCCCACCTCTGTCGCCCCCTGACCGAGGTGGGCGCTGAACGCCCCTCCGCCTAAAGCCCCCAAGAAAGGGCTGAGGTCCCTGGCTGCGCTGTCAAAAGGCAATCCCCCCTCGCCTCGGGCAGGCAGGTAGCAAAGAGCTCTCCTGGCCCCCTCCAGCTGTGCCTATGCATCCCCGTCAGGCTGCCCAGTGAAGCTGAAATAAAGTGGTGCCGTCGAGTTCGCCACGGTCCCTCGCGTCACAAGTCTCGGGAACAGCAGCCCGGCCCACACACTGAGATAGTGGGTCGGCAGAAGTATGCTCCTCTCTCTCGGCGCCGGGTGCGCCGCCAGAACTCCCAGTCCCTGATATATGTTGGCAAGTGCAGCAGGAGCTAGGGCCAACTGTCTCCCCTCCGCCAACAAACAGGCTGGCCACAGCAACTCGGCCCTCTACAGACCATCCTCTCCGTGCGGGACCACAAACGTCGCCAACCAGTATGCCAAGTAGGTAACAAGATGTGTCACGTCCGGTAAGCCGTGCGGATTCCACCCCTCCTGCGGAGCATATATGTATCGGGAGTACGTCCGAAATCGTAGCTCCACCTCAGTATATTCCTCCCACGGAGTCTCTCCCTGGCAAATTCCTGATAGAAGCAGAAGAGTCCATTGTAGAAGTGGCGGACCCACACATTCAATGGCACCCTCGGAGTCTGTGTAGCTCTGTCTCTCCCGGCTAGGGCCAGGTCCCTCCAGGTCTTCAAAAGATACCGGTAACTGTAAGACAACCGGTATCGCCCCTGTCCGTCGGTATGGCTACGGTGGAAGTCATCCAGTACCGCCTCTTCATACCCTTCGCCGATGATCGGCAACCCAGAAATCCGGAACAGAGACCACAAGTCAAGGCTGGTCTCTCCCTCTGCCGTCGCCACCGTGTTCCATTGGCGGTTGAAGCGCTCCAGCAATCCCTATAGCAGTCCGATGTAACACGGGTACGCGTACAAAGCGACAGTCACCACGTACCTAATCCCAGCCCGGTCCAGCAGCACCCGGTAGTGGTGAACAATCCCCATCAGCCACTCGGTGGCACCCTGACGGTAGTAGTGTGACGAGATCACTGCCCACCGGTCGTACCAGCTGATGACGGTCTGCCGCATGACTCCATCCAGGATGATGTGGTCGTCATAGCCCTCCCCAGCATACAGCAAGCCCGCCGGCTCCAGCACTAACCCAGCGGTCCCCTCTGTCTCTGTGCGGTGGCGACCGTGCAAGTCCCAGGAAGTAGGGCCCAGCGGCCCGACTCTGACACCAGACTGCTCTGCTCTGCCAAAGAACCCCAGGCACTCAACACTGGGGAACCGACGCTACCTCCAGTAGTCCTCAGAAAAGCTCGGGTAACTGTAAAATGCTACACCATGCAGGCTGTCCCTGCCAATCAAGATAGCCCGCTCAAGCCGGCGACGGGCTCCCGGAATCTGGGTGTCACCCTCCTCCATGCCGGGAGGGACATAGCTCCTGATAAACTCAAACAGATGGCGATCCAGGGGGAACTCCAAAGGATAACCCCCGCTCCGGCCATAGGTATACAGACCGCCTGCTCCCGAAATCTGGACCACCTCTACGGTCCCAACTCCAGCTGCCCTCTCACCAACGGGACCCTCAGCCACTGCTGTATGCCCCGAATCCAGCCGTTCCACACTAGCCGCAGTAGCCATCGGTGGACCCAGAGGAGGCATCGGCCGCTCAGTCCGCCGCACCCAGTGATCCTCCTCCCGAGCCACCCGCCTCGGGACTCGCCCATCTCTGCCGAAGCGCGCCATAACTGCAAGACAGGGCACCCAAAAAATAGTCAGAATACCATAAAATCAACATGTACAGCACAACAAAATAAAGGCACATGAAGTGTCAAAATACAACTACAACAGCCCGGAACAGGGGTCTCACGGGCCGTACGCCCTCGGCTCCGCCTCCGACGCACGCGCCGTGGGGGGCATTTGTTGCACCCAGACTATTTCTCGACAAAATAACAAGGAATAAGGGTTTGGGCATTTCCCCGAACACCTTCAAGGCATGGGCTATCTAGCCCTTTCTACAACCCTGTGGGTCCCTATAAAGGCCCTGACCAGCTCGCCGCGACACGCGGCGACATAAGCAACTGTCCGGGGGCAACCCCGGCCACTCACGTACGGGCTTTGCCCGTATCCTACATGGCCGCCCGAGACCACCCGAGGGCGCCCCGACGTTAAGCCACGACATGTGGCACCCGGTAAAAGGGCCGCGGGCCCACCCCGGGACACTTCTTTCAACCCTCCAAGGTCAAAGAGAGACCCAAGTAAGTTAACCACAGGCTCTGGAGGTCCGCAGCACGTGCATACGGCTCACACACGTGTGTCCGGCATTTTTCCGTACACCTTGTGGGCGCATATGTTCTAGTCCTTCTACATAAAACCACGGGCCACCCCGTGGTTCCAACACACTAATTGGGTCCTACAACGATCCCCCAGCAAGCCGAGGCCACCCCCGACCCTCAGATATGTGGCAATGAGCCACTTAACTTTAGCACTCGAGCCAACCCGAGGCTACCCTGCCAACCTGTCGTGCAACGCGGCACACAGCTCGAGGCATGACTCATGTCCCTAAGATGCCTCTCCTCAGCTCCCACGAGCTCCCTTCGGCCCCCCGGCCAGCTACCCAAGCCGTTCGACAATCCGGGGTGTGTCGGGCATTTACCCGAACACCTTGCGAACGACTACGACAACCCGAAGGACAACGGCCCCCACGGGTCCATCCCAGTTTCCCGGAGCTTAACGTCCTTTACAGGACGCGTGCATAAGACACAAGGAGACCCGGGGGCCATCCCTCGGGGTCACGACCGGCCCCAGGGCCAGTTCACCCCGAGGCGCGGCCGCGCGCCCCCAGGGAGGGCGAACTCCCCGGGGGTCGGGCCCTCCCTCTAGCCCGGTGGTCCCACGACCCCACTCAGCCTCAGTTCGTCCAGTTTGCGGTCCTACGACGCGGTTCGTGTGCCGTACCAATTCGAGAAGTCGACACGTGGACGTGGGAGCGCAAAGCGACAACACGCGGGAATTCCGCAAGTCGACGTGCACACAAGCCTCCACGTATCCTCCCAGCCAAGTTGTCCTTTTCTTCTTAGTTAATTTAGGAAGAAATAGACCCAAAAACCGGATTTTATAGTGGGGACCGCCCCCTCTCTCTCCATAGCGACCCAGCCCGCCTAACCCCCCCCCCCCCCCGGGGGTGGGGTTTAGGCGGACCAGCCTGGACCCCCAGGCTGGTCCGCCTAAACCCCCTGGGGGGGGGGGTTCGCCTAAACCCCCTGGGGGAGGGGGTTTAGGCGGACCAGCCTCACCCCCTGAGGCTGGTCCGCCTAAACCCTTCCCAGCCCATTTTTTTTTTACAAAAAAACACCCTTCGTGGAGGGGTTTATGCGGACCAGCCCAGCCCATTGGGTTGGTTCGCCTAAACCCCACCCAGGGGTGGGGTTTACGCAGCCCAGCTCAACCCTATGAGCTGGTCCGCGTAAACCCTTTCTCCCGTGCACTATTCACTTGGGTTTACGCGGGCTGGCTTGACCCTATCAACCTAGTCCTCCTAAACCCATTCTAACCCTTTCAACTTCTCTATAAAAATCCCTTAGAAGCTCAAGGGGCAAAAAAAAAGAGAGAGAAGGAGAAGATCCAAGACAAGAAGACATCCGGCCTTCAAGCTTCAAGCGGCTCTAGGCAACGAACTAAGGAGAATTGTGTGTGGATGACTTGTTCGTCGGCTTAGTACGCCGAGGGTATGTCATTTGCACTTCCCACACGCCGTATTTAGTCGTAACATACAAGTCGACACCCACCATGTGCGAGACGTTATGACAGGGGCGAACGTCCCCTCATGCCGGGATTCCCCCTCGCGTGCCCGTCGGTCCCAACCACGCACGTGCCATGACGTCACGCTCTCCCGCAGTCACGAGGCCACGTTCGACCACTCTACTTGAGCCGTGACCGGCCCTCTCGCCCAGACACCGGATCGATGCATCCCTCCAGTCGTCCAGTCATAAGCCCCCTCCCTCGGCACAGCCACCATGGCCCACGCCACGGGAGGGGCCCTCTGTAAAACACATATGTGTTCATCTATCACGCACTGACCCGAGGACCGATCATCACATCGGAATTGTCCCATGGCGAGCACCAGTTGTACCCTGGCCACTACGGCCCACCTGTAAAGACATGTATATCTCAAAGATTACACCGCCAATTGGACGAATGCTCTCGCATCCGCGTTCAGGCCTCCAACTTTCTATCTACACCACTCGGCATCCGTGCCTAACACCCTGACCCCAGTAAACGTCCCTCAGTCGAAAGCGCACCCACAGCTGCAGAATGCTCCCGGCCCTCTACCCACGGCTTCATATATATATACAGACTTTTCTTCAGCTTAGAACGAAGGTATTCGGATTCAATCCGATGTAAATAAACATCGATTGCTTGCAGCCGGTGGGGAAAGAAGTTCAGTACACGATTCCCACAATCGCCTACGCACTTGCACTCGTGGAACCCCTTCTCTCCACGTGTCGCCCTGTCGCCCGAGCCTACGTGCCGCGCCCTGGTGGCGCTTCCCCAGTCAACCCTTGGTTCCATGGGTGATTGTCGAGAAATCGACTGGCACGCCCGCACCCTGTCCGGTTAATCCGTACTCTTACAATCCCGTGCCATTCGACCCTTTTCGACTTTCCGTAAAAGGAGAGTGCCCGATACCGCCGTGAGAGGCTTGCAACCGTAGGAGGATACCCGAGATATATCAAACTCCCGTATCTTCCTTCCCTGTTGTATCCCTTCTTTCACCCCGATTATTCGACATAAAAAAACCCGCAGCGACAACTGTCTATGAGGTCGACAATATTCAAGAGGAGAATGCTCCCGAAGAAGAAGATTGGCGTGAGCCGATCATAAAGATAAAGAACGGCCGGTTTCCTCCTAATCGGGCTCAGAGGGTGCAACTGCTACGCAGGGCGACATCCTACCAGCTGATTGACGGTCTACTCTTCAGGCTCGTCCAAGGCTGCTAGTGCGATGGCGAGTCTCTGTCCACAAGCAAGCAAACAGGCCGGGTATATCACCTCCGGCCGCAAAAGCCCCTCCTCCCCATGGGGAACCACAAAACTGGCCAACCAGTAGGCCAAGTAAGCTGCTAAATATGTAATGGCAGGTAGCTTCATCTTGAATTCCACCCCTGTGTCAGTGCAGGCAAGTGGCGTGGGTGAGGAGGAACGTCTACCCTGACTTCCCTGCATTCGCCCCAGGTGGTGCCGGACTGTGCAAACTCCTCGTGAAAGCAGAAAGGGCCACTGTAAAAATGGCTCACCCATGCATTCAAAGTCGCCCGTGGTGTACGAGGGGTCCGGTCTGTGCCAACTTGAGCCAAATCCCTCCAAGTCTTCATCAAGAATCTAAAGCAGCACGGCAGGGTATACCGCCCGGCTCCGTCAGTGGAGCTAAGGTGCAGATCGTCCAGTGACAACTCCTCGCTTGGCCTCCCGCAGATAGGAAGACCCGAAATCCTCTGGAAAGCCCAGAGGTCCAGGGAAGTCTCACCTCCAACTGTGACAAAAGTGTTCCATCGACGGTTGAACCTCTCCACCAGAGCCTGCAGTAGGCCTGTGTGACACGGGTAGGAGTACAAAGCGACCGTCACTGCATGACGGATCCCCACCCTATCCAGCATCGATCGGTAGACAGTCAAGACGTCTCAGAGCCACTCTGTCGCGCCCCGGCGATAGCTATGTGACGGGATGACTAACCACTTCCCATACCAACTGGGGGTCTTCAATGATATAACCCACTCAATCATGCAGTCATGGGCATACTCCTCCTGTGCAAAGCTCGCCCCAGTAGGTGTCAAGAAGAGACCATCTACAACCTGATCCATCGTCTCGTGCTGCCCATGCATGTGCCAAACGACGGGAGACAGTGGTGCAGCCCGAATAGTAAGGCTCTCGTGCCGCTGAAAAGAGCCCAGGCTCTGCTGATCCGGATACTGTCTCTGCTGGGTGAAGGCCTCCAGGTAACTCGGATAAGTCAAAAAACACAGCCCCTGCATGCTGTCTCTCCCTGCTAATATGGCCCTCTCGAGGCGTTGCCTCTCCTCTGGCAGTGAAGGATCATCGGCCTCCATGCCGATCGGGGCAAAGCTCTGAAGAAAACGGTAGAGGTGACGGTCCAAGGGGTAATGACGTGGATAGCCCCCTAAGCGATCATATGTGTAAAGCCCGTCCCGTCTCGTGATCCGAGGCACGTCTACGAGGCCTTCAGTCTCCCCAGCACTCTCAGTCGGGCCCTCAGCGACTGAAATCATTATCATCAATGATGCGGGGAGGGAAAGGCGGCATATGCCGGTCGGTGTGCTCGACCCGGCACTCATCAGCGCCCCTGGCCCTCGACCTCCTCGGCCGATTCCCATCTCCGCTGCTGCAAGCCATGCCTAGAAGCACAGAGAAAAAGAGAAGAGAAGAGGAGCGTCAGGCCAAAATATCATGGGGCAGCAATATAATCATTGAATGCAGTTCCGAAAAAGTACAACGTCTAGGCAAAGGACGTATGATAATATCCCCTTTAAAGAGCACGGGCCATCCGCCCCCGCCTCCGGCCGTTACGGACGTCCCGTCGGGGACATTTGTTGCACCCGAAATTTTCTCGAAATATTTCGAGAATTTTAGCATGAAGCAACCGACGGAAGTATGGCGTAGCGTCAACACCGTCGAATCGCAGAGTATCTCCGTGATTTAGGGTCCATTGGCCCGACAATTCACAACCACAAACGGCGTCGCAGCAATGGAAATTGGGAGGAAAAAACATGCATGCAAACCTGTCGAAGTAGCCGAGCAAGTGCATCACACGGCACGGACGAGCGCAAAGATTCCTCCCCACGCGGCGACGGACAACCCAACAACAAACAAGAAGGTCCTCCGCTCCCGCGCAAGTCTTCACCGACGAACGGCTGCCACGCGGCGAAGAACGGCCCTCCACAGGCTATAAACCCTCCACCACGGCTTCTCCTCAACCAAGGTTGACAGAAACGAAGCAAAAAGACGCGGAGAGGAGTCAAAAAGGTGGCACGGGAGTCAAATGGTCCCTTTTGATGCGAAGACCGAGAGGGGGGTCGCAGCCACCCGCGGGTCCGCCCCCTTTTCCCGGTCCGTGTTTTACCAAAAAAAAAGAGAAGAGAAGAGAAGAAGAAAAGAAAAAAAAGGAGAGGAGTCAAAAAGCATTTTTGCCATTCCACCGGGGTCATTTGACTCCTCTGGGGGTCTTTGACTCCTCTGATAGCCAGAGGGTCCACCGTGTGCCAAAAAAAATAAAAGCATGAGAGAGGTCAAAAAATACTTTTTGCCACCCCACCTTGACAGAAAAATGGGTTTTTGAACCCCACCTTGTTAGAACCGGAGCAATTCTCCACGGTTCTGTCAACCTGGGTCCTCCCGCCTTCTATAAATAGACCCCAAGGGTCCAAGGAGGAGGGACATCGACGGAGATCTACGAGAAGAACACACGCTAGCGCAAGGAGTTGTTTGTCTGTTTGTTCTGACCCGCGAGGGGTAAGTCCTCGGGTCTTGTACTTATGCCCCTACGGAGTATGTTTGTAATTATGCCCCTCAGTGGGCCATGCTTGTAAGTTTCTACGTCCCGGGACAACTAATTAAGTAGTTCCGCCCATATAATGGAGGAATTACAAAAACGTCCCTCCCGGTTTGCGAGAAACAAAAAGTCATGTTGTTTGCAGTTCTACCCTGCAATCTTTTGTAATTGGGACTACGTCCCTACCTCCCACGTTAGTGCGGATCCTTATACAGTCGACAACGCGCCGACAACCCTTGTACCCATTTGGGCTATAAATGTATCCAGTGTGCTCTACGAATTTCCTTTGTATGCCAATCGGGGAAACTTATAAGAAAACCCCTCCAACTTGTGGAAATTATACACATACCCCTTTTTGACAGAATTGACAAATGCGTGTCTTCTATGAAGCCCCTTGTCATTCCTTCAGTCCGAAAGTGTTGTCAGCTCAGTCCGACACTTGAGTGCCATCTCAAACCTAGGTCTATAAAGGGTGCGGTAAAATTACCGAACTACCCTGTGAATTAGAAATGGCCTAGTAGCCCCCGGAACCCTCCAGAAACGGCCTCAACGGCTTGGGAAGTCGGGAACCCGGTCTTACTTTCCTTTCAACTCTGAAATTTCAGAAATACCCCTGACCTGGTAAAATTACCAAAATACCCCTAGAGACGTAAAATTATCAAAATACCCCCAGGGTCCAGGAAACCTCCCGTGACTTCAAATATGCCTATGGCTTACACTAAATCATTTTTCCTACTCCTAAATTCCAGGGTTTTGCCTAAATATAAGGGGCCTCAGTTGAAACCCTAATTCAGTCATTCTGTTGGTCGGTGGTAAGTGAGTGGACACTGTGAGCCCTCCAAATGAGTTTGCCCTCAATATCAGAACTCCCATAGAAGGCTTTGGGATTTCTTTGCCAGTTAAACAAAGATGTTCGGACGTTAGGCCGATATAAATCAACACTGACTTCGGTCAGTGGGGAGAGGTCCAGCACACGAACCCAAATCGTCTGATATTATGCGCACCCACGGAATAAACCTCTACACATAGGGGGAATGTTTCTTTTCAAAAAGAACATTTATTCTATTTTATCTACGATAAAAAATTCAGTGGCCGACAGGCGGCCACTGCAAAATTAGACCTGCCTTCCAAGCCTAACGATGGCGGGGATTTGCCAAGTCTCCAAAGGGGATAGGTTTCCAGGATCGCCATCTGGGGGAGCATACTTCTTTCTTCCGATCTTAATGGAAGACAAGCTATCTTCGATTGTTCCAGGGTGGTCGCATTGTCACCAAGGGTTGCGGAGACCAGTACAGCATTGTGTGGATCGTGATCTGGGAGGCGAGCTGCTGCTTCCCAAACCGGAAGACAGACGATGGGCTTCAAGGGAGGCTGAGACATCCCACTTTTAGAGGTCTGTCCTCCGCTGGTGAAGGATGTTGTGGAGGCTGTGCTGGAAGACGTTATTCTGCCTTTGGGAGAGTGAACATCAACCAAGAGGCATCCTCCGGAGATCCCACCTGTGTCATAACAAACTAAAGGATCAGATCTAGAGTCTCAAGAATGCCTTCATAACCAGAAAGGAGAGGATTTTCTCTTCTTGGAGTAGTGAGAAGCTTGCACGGAAAGCAAGTTTGCTCGGCTTACAAATAGAGGGCAAAGCAGGACAATTCCGAAAACTTTTAAGGAACCTTGAACAAGATGTGGCGCTTCCGCCGAAACCAGTTCGTGGTCGACATGAGCTAGTTTCATTGTTGAAAGAGTCTCAAAGTGCTGGCATTGTTACCTGGCACTTATCAAGTCTGGTTTGTGTCACTGTAGCCCTCATTGGGGCTAGCAGTAGAGGCATTGGCTTGTCTTTTCCTTTTGTGGTCTGTGCTTTTGTAAGGCATTGAACCTCTCCTTTTATTGACTCTACTACGGTACTATCTCTGTTTATCTTTGAATAAAATTGGCAGTATGATCCACATTTCTTTCAAAAAGGAATTTGCAGATGGCACCCTACAATTCAGCTCAGGTCAGGAAGTCATGATTGGTAATGTGAATTACTTCTACCTTAAACAATGTAAAGATGGAAGATTAGATGTCAAAAAAAGAAAGTGGTGGGTCTTAATATTCCTCAAGAAAGCATTATTATATCACTGGAATCATGCAGTGCTGATGGACAAACTTCCCCTAAAATATTTGGAATTGCCATGATAAGTATAACTAATAGTTTGAGAGATTGGGATGATGCCATGACAAAAGAGGTTTGACCATAGGCTTGAATGTTGGAAGGCTAAACTTCTTTCAGCAAGGGCCATGTATGTTTTGTCTACTTCGGTCATTTGTCAACTCTCAACCTCCAAGGTTCCAAAATTGGTGAGAGGTCCATTGAATCTATTCAGAAGCTCATTTTTCTGTTCCAGAGGGAGAAGAAAGAGGAGAGGACTTCTGGGAAAACATGTAAAAGTAAGGATTAAGCAGTGTTTCATTGTTGAAGCTAGAATCATCTGATTTAACAGAATCATGTTTGTAAAATGGCCAGTTAGACTGGAAGAAGAAGGCGACACTTCATGGTGAAGATTGTCAGAATAAATATAATAAAGTTGTCTTTGCCCATCCAACACTCCATGTGTCTCCCCATTTGGAGAAACATAACCAAGGCAGCAGATGAGCTAGTGCTCCCATAACTTATCAGGTGCAGAATGGAAAATCACTTAATATTTGGGAAGGCCACTGGTGTTCTGAGGATCCCTTCTCCTCACAGTTCAGCAATCATCATCATCATCATCATCATCATCATCAGAGCCTTATCCCAATTAATTGGGGTCGGCTACATGAATCCTGTTCCGCCAAAGATTTCTATCAAGTGCAATATTCATATTTAAACTCAAGGAACTAATGTCCTTCCTAATAATATCGCACCATCTCATTTTAGGTCTTCCTCGAGACCTTTTACTAGCATCCACTAAGATTTGGTCACATCTTTTAACCGGCGCTGAGTTAGGGCGACGAAACACATGTCCAAACCACCTGAGTCTATTTTCTCTCATTTTGCTATCAATTGGAGCTATCCCTAAGTCCTTACGGATGCGCTCATTCTTAATCTTGTCTTTCTTAGTCTTGCCACACATCCATCTCAACATCCTCATCTCTGCTACACACATTTTGTGGATGTGTTCCTTTCGTACTGCCCAACACTCGGTACCATATAACAAAGCAGGCCTCACAGCCGTTCTATAGAACCTCCCTTTGAGTTTCACAGGCATACGACGATCACAAAGGACACCTGATGCACTTCTCCATCTTAACTAGCCTGCCTTAATCCTATGCGTAACGTCATCATAAATCTCCCCATTCTCTTGTATGATAGACCCTAAATATCGAAAGCTACTACTCTTCGGAATGTTATGTCCATCAATTAGAACCATGTCTTCCTGAACCACTCTCCCATTACTAAAATTACAGTGCATAAACTCTGACTTACTCCTACTAATTTTAAAACCTTTATAGGGTGTTTGGTTGCAATTTTTTACCTCTTTTCTCTCTCAATTTTAAAAAAAAAGAGGAAGAGATCTTTTAACCCTGTTTGGTGTTCCTCTCCTAAATTTTAGGGAGAGAAGACAGTCTATGTAAATCTTCCTCAAAAAAAAAAACAAGTCTAGACCTTTTTTTTAAAAAAAACACCAACTCGATACTCCCCCTTCCCCATCCACGGCGACATCCCTCCCCTCCCCGGCACCCCTGCGGCCCCCCTTCCCCAGCCACGGCGACCCCCCTCCCGTCCCCGGCGACCCCTGCGGCCCCCCTTACCCATCCACGGCGTGCGGCCCCCCAGCCACGGCGACCCCTGCGACCCCCCTTCCCCAGCCACGGCGACCCCCCTCCCCTCCCCGGCGACCCCTGCGGCCCCCCTTCCCCATCCACGGCGTGCGGCCCCCCTTCCCGGCACCCCTGCGGCCCCCCTTCCCCAGCCACGGCGACCCCGCTCCCCTCCCCGGCACCCCTACGGCCCCCCTTCCCCATCCACGGCGACCCCCCCCTCCCCTCCCCGGCACCCCGGCGGCCCCCCGGCGGCCCCCCTCCCCTCCCCGGCGCCCCTGCGGCCCCCCTTCCCCATCCACGGCGACCCCCCTCTCCTCCCCGGCGCCCCTGCGGCCCCCCTTAGAACAGGTGATATCGTTTTTACCAAACAGGTGATATCAATTTTTTTTAATTTTAAATTTTAAGTTAAAAACGGGCACAACATAATTTTTTAAATAGAAATAGTTTCTATAAAAAAACTGTTCCCAAACACCCTATTAGACTCCAAGGCAAGTCTCCAACGCTCTAACTTAGCATTTAGAGCATCAATACTCTCATCAATTAAAACAATATCGTCTGCAAATAGCATACACCAAGGGATATCCTCATGCAATTGTTTAGCTACTTCATCCATAACTAAGGCAAAGAGATACGGACTTAGTGCAGAACCTTGATGCAAACCTATAGAAACGGGAAATTCACTAGTCTCCCCAGCAATAGTTCGAACACTAGTAATAGCACCGCCGTACATATCTTTAATTAAATCAACATATCCTTGAGAGATTCCTTTCTTTCTTAATATCCACCAAATCAATTCTCTCGGTACTCGATCGTACGCCTTCTCTAAATCAAGAAAAACTATATACAAATCTTTTCTCATCTCTCTATACTTCTCCATTAGCTGCCGTAGTAAGAAAATAGCTTCTGTAGTAGATCTATTTGGCATAAAACCAAACTGATTTTCCGATACAGTAGTCATACATCGGAGGCGTTTTTCAATTACTCTTTCCCAAAGTTTCATAGTATGACTCATAAGCTTAATTCCACGATAATTATTACAACTTTGAATATCTCCTTTGTTTTTATAGAAAGGAACTACAACACTTTTTCTCCAAACTTCTGGCATTCTCCGTTCCTTTAAAATTTTATTAAAAAATTTAGTTAGCAACTGAATACCAATATCTCCTAGGCCTTTCCATACTTCAATAGGTAAGCCATCTAATCCTAAGGCCTTGCCCACTTTCATTTTTCTTAAAGCATCCTCCACTTCTGACATCTTAATACGTCTGAAATATTGATATTTATCAAATATTGTGGACTCTTGGGTACCTTCTAGAGATAAATCCTTGACGGAATCTCTATTAAGTAACTTCTGAAAATAGCTATGCCACCTCCCTTTAATCTCAAGATCCTTAGTTAAAACCCTTTGATCTTCACCTTTAATGCACCGAACATGATCTAAATCTCTAGTTTTCCTTTCTCTTAATTTAGCAAGTTTAAATATGTCCTTTTCACCCTCTCGAGTTCCTAATTTATTATATAAATCTTCAAATGCCCTTGATTTAGCTTCGCTAACTATTTTCTTAGCTCTCTTTTTAGCGATTTTATAGGCTTCTAGGGTTTGGTCATTTTTGTTAGTTTGTCAAACTTTAAAGCATTCCTTTTTTACTCTAATGGTATTTTGGATTTCCTCACTCCACCACCAAGTCTCTTTGTCTAAATTCTTTTTACCTTTAGATTCGCCTAAGAGTTGTTTTGCAACCCTCGTTATACAATTTGTAACATTATTCCACATTACATTAGTTTTTTGTTCTAAATTCTAAATATTTTCCTTTAATAGATGATTTTTAAATGTTTCTAAACTTTTACCTTTTAAATTCCACTATTTAATCTTGGAATAATTATTTATAATGATCTTTCTTTTGAATTTAGGGATAGTGACATCCATTACTAACAACCTATGTTGAGGGGCTAGACTCTCACCAGGAATAACTTTACAATCTTTACATAAGACTCTATCGACCTTCCTAATGAGAAAATAGTCAATTTGACTTATATGTGTTCCACTCTTGTATGTTATTAAGTGTTCGTCCCTCTTCTTAAAGAAGGTATTAGTAATTGCTAGATCATAGGCCACAGCAAAATCAAGAAAAGTGTTACCCATATCATTTCTATTGTCAAAACCAAACCCTCCATGAATCCTCGCATAGTCTCTATTATCTATACCCACATGACCATTAAGATCCCCTCCAATAAAGATTCTCTCTTCACTAGGGATATTTTGGATCAAACTATCAATAGCCTCCCAAAATTGCTTTTTAATGCTCTCTTCTAATCCTACTTGAGGTGCATATGCACTAATTATATTCAAAATATCCTCACCTAAGATAAGTTTAATTAACATTAGTCTATCCCCCAATCTATTTACTTCCACAACTCTGTCTTTTAAATTTTTATCTATTATTATAGCAACACCATTTCTAGAGTTATTATTACCCGTATACCAAATTTTATATCCATCAATGTCTTTAGCTTTATGTCCTTTCCACCTAGTTTCTTGTAGGCAAGCTATGTTAACCCTCCTGTCCTTCATTAACTTAACTAATTCTAAACCCTTACCTGTTAAAGTTCCTACATTCCAAGTAGCTAGACGGATCCTATGTTTTTGGACTTGCTTCTTTACTCGTGTGCGTCCAACCCCACACGAGAACCCTTGCCTATTTGACACCGCAATCGGGCGCCATTGCGGCGCGTCGCTTACGGGGAACGCCCTAGCTAGCCCTTGCTCACTTGTCATTCCATCCGGGTTCCGATGTAACGCGTCGCTTACGGGGAACGCCCTAGCTAGCCCTTGCTCACTTGTCATTCCATCCGGGTTCCGATGTAACGCGTCACTTACGGGGAACGCCCTAGCATTAGCACATAATGTATTTGGATCAGAATTCATGTTGGAGATGTGACAAAATTTTACTGCTGACTGTCGACCTAACACAAACCCTCCTCTTTTCTCATCCGGGCTTGGGACCGGCCATGGCTCTCGACCTAACACCGCAATCTGCACCAGATAGCCTCCTAGAGGGACATCAGTAAGTCAATTATTTCCACTAGAAGTAATGTTCATCAAAATTTACAGTGAGAAAGAGAACCTATTGATAAGTTAGAAGATTCTTAAATTGCACAGATTCTAAATCAGTAGCAGGTACAGTCTGATAGGGAAGACATGAGGAAGTGGAGATGGGAAAAAAAGGGCAAATCTTATGAAAAATCTTTTGTGAGTATGCTTCATGGCAGAGGAGTTGGGGTGTGGTGGAATGCAAATGTACAGTCCACTATACACCCTTTCAAGATGGAATTATTTCTTTGGAAAGGGCAGTGAGAAAAATTCCTACAAGTGACAGAGGTTAAACTCTATTTCACTCATGAGAACATAGAACATCTATTCTGTAAATGAAGTGCTGTTAATGTACAGTGTAAGACCATATCCGGAGCTCTAGGTGTTCAACGGCCACAATTTGGGAGTGTTCATGACCTTATTCAAGGGTGGAAAGCTACCTACCATTTCAAATCTGGGAAAGAGAATGATTCTTACTGCTCCCATCCATGCTGTGGGAAGTTTGGTATTAAAGGAACCAAAGGACGTTAAAGCAAGAGTATGAGAGCCCCTTCAATATCCTTAGAAGAGCAAACAGACCATTAGAGGAAAGGTGCAGAGCAGCGGGAGCTCTATTATCTGAAGTCTCCACACAGAAAGCTGAAAAGTGAAGTCCATTATATGAATATTTTTCTCCTTGTCTAAATCACTCTGTTTATTATCCCAACAGAATAGATGGTAGGTGGAATACCCAGAACTATTTGCAGACAAAAGGCAGCAGCTGTAAAGCATGGATTCAGGAGGAAGCAATGGATAAGCTTTGGCCTTGCAGAAAGACCAAGAGATGAAATGTCACTTTGGTCCCTTCCACACTTCTTTCTCTCCTTTCTAGCAGAAACACCAGAAGAAAAAAATCTCCTTAGCCTACATCCCCAACTGTTGATGAGAATCTGATGAGCAACACCAAACATATAAAACAATCAAACTATAAGTTTTCTACATTTATCAGATGAAATTAACTTTATAAAAGCTTCCAAGATATCTTATTATGTTCTTTCAAAAAACCTACATAGCAAGATCCAAATCAAATGGTTGATCTGTGCCAGGAGAAATCTTGCAATCAGAACCCTGCAAGTGAAAAGATGGTAGGTCTTCTGTATGCTGTCATCTCTTCAGGATCAACCTTTGAGCTCTCTACTTGGGTTTCCAAAAACAAGTTGGCATGTACTACCAGTTAAATCAAAATCCCAGAACAGTGATGGAAAACAGCACCTTTTTTTTTTAATTTTTTTAGGGGAGGGGAAAGCGGGGGCCACACCTCCCGGGGGGAGGTGAGGCTCGATCCCGCGCCCTCCTGCCACCTGCGCAGGAGGGGGAAGGGGGGGTATCCACCCCGCCACGGGCAGGGGGACAACAGCACCTTATTCTCAAAAAAATTCTAAAAAATGACTATCAAGATGAGCAGCAAATCAATACATAATTACAAGAAAGTAATGAATATTGTCCATCCATAGGAGGGAGATGAGATATTACTGTACTTACTGCCATGCTCGACATCTCCATCTTGGTCATTAGGAAATGTTGAACTTTTTATTCCACAATCGACTGTTCTCACTGATAGAGTGACTGGCAGAATTCCTAAACTTATTGAGAACAGCATTTTCAAAGGCAGGGGGTGATCCTCATTTAAAACTATGTCCTGTAGAATAAAGAGTATTAGCCAATCAAAGCATAACAATATACAAGAGAAACATTTAACCTTGGATGGAGGCAGAAAAAGAAACAAAATTATAAGTAGACTATATCAATAGAAAGGAATTGAGGAACAGGATCCATGTCCCAATACGTTACTTGAAATGTGGTAGATGATGATGATGGTATGGGTGAAATATTCCGAAGTGGCTACACAAGAAGATACACTAAACCTAGTGGTAATTATCTGAAAAGGAAAAAAATAACAACCTCTTTATTGTAGGTGCGACGAAGCAGTAATGGAGGTGAAAAATCCACCTCTCCTTCCTTTAGATCAAAGAACTGTCCAACTGCCATTGATGCAGCAGGAGGCGGCCTACCTGAAACAGTCTGTAGATAAATTTTAAGTGATCTTCCAAGAAATGGAAGAAAAAGTATCATGCAGTGGGTGTCAATAAGTCTATGCCACAAGTACTTTGAAAGTAATAATAGCAACAGCATCAATACTGTCTAACCGAAAGGAACAAAGAACCTAAAAAACAACTTGATGGGTGCATTTCTATTCATCTCATGCTGTCTCTGACCAAGAGGGGAGTGAGCCTGATGAGTCAACTCAGTTTTCCAACGTTCCAAATCAGGCCCATGTCCAAAGTAGTTGGATGACTACAATAAGAATTCCAAACCCCTTTCTGCTCAACCCCCATAAACCTTTGCCAAAATTAACATGAGAGTAATATAACTTAACAACCAAGAGCATCACCCATTCCTGGCTCAGCCCAGATCAGTTTTCCCAGGATGAAAGTCTGTGGAGGACTCCTCTCCTCTGTGCAAGAACCTTTTTCTCAGTGGACTGAATTCTCTCCTAAGCCCCATAGCCTGTGCAAAGGAAGTCTCCCTTTTCCCTCACAGCGATTAGTCATTATTTTATGCGGGAAAAATGCAGACACGCTAAAACTTGGGGGGCTTTCAGGTATCATTAGTATGTTTATTTGCATTTATTTATTTCGTGTTTTGAGTTTATCCGACGATTTAATGCTTGTGTTCTAGACTTTTTCCCACCGACTATAGTCGATGTTAATTTACATCGGCATAAAGTCCGAACACCTCTGACTAACTGTCAAACAATGTCTTTTGCCTCTATACATTGTAATATGAATGACCTTGATGATCCCCCTGTTGCACCCCTAACTTGCTCAAATAGTTCGAGACATTTTCCTTCATGATAATTGACAGTCAAACTACAGCTTGAAGTCAGCACCATGATTTTGTGGAGTATCTCCACACGGTCGGGCCCCGGAACCCGATCATGCAATTCGACAAACTACGTCGCAGCAAGGAAGGACGAAGCAACTTCTTATTTGCACTCGTGGATGAGACCAAACGCCGTATATCACAAGGTCCAGACGAATGCAAGCTCCTTCCTCGTTGCCAACGGCACAAAACAAAAACAAATAAACACCGAAGTAGCCCGTTCTCTCCATTGTGTATCCCCACTGTGAAACAAAGAAGCAAAAAAGAGGCTGGAGTAGGGTTTAAGAGGAGAAACTGGCAGGGAGAACTCCACCGGGCCAGAACGGGGGCCGAGCGAAGGGTTTTGACCCCATTGGGACCCGTGACGGGGTCTGTTCACCCTACTAGGTCCAACAGGGACCATCTGCGGGGTCTAATGGACCCCGCTAGACCCCAACGGGGTCAAACAAACCCAGACGGGGTCAATTGACCCAAAGGATGGCAGTATCGGTTTCGGTACCGGTTTCGGCCGGTACCGAAACCGATACGTACCGGTTTCGGTATCGATTTTGGTTTCGGCCGAAACCGGTTGAAACCATTAAAAAAATAAAAAAATAGTAATTCTCTCTGGTTTCGGCCGAAAGTGGACGGTTTCGAACCGAAACAGGTCAGTTTCGGCCGAAACCTTTAATGGTTTCGTCCGAAACCATTAAAAAACTATTATTTAATAGGTTTCGGATCTGCTACAGTGCTAGGGTCCGGTTTCGGATCGGTTTCGGCCGATACTGCCAACGTGGGTTGACCCCGCCTGGCTCTCGCACGGGTCCAATGGACCCCGTCGGCCCCAGCGGGGTCAAACAGACCCCACTGAGGTCTGTTGACCCCGCCTGGGTCCAAATCGGGGTCCACTTGAACCTGTTGGGCCTATCGGCGTCAAACAGACCCCATCGGGGTCAACTGACCTCGCCCGAGCCCGCCAGGTCCAAGTGGGCCTGCTGCCCCTCTTTCTCCCGCTTTTCAAAAAAAAACAAAAAAAGGTGGAGGACCCACATTGACAACCTAAGGTCCAAAATTAGCCTTTCTTGTCAAGGTGGGGGCTAAAAAACACCTTTTCTATCAGAATGGAGTCCAAAAACCCCTCTTTTTGTCTAGGTGGGTCTCGCTACCTTCTATAAATACCCCCAGGGTCCAAGGAGGAAAAGAGAGACACAAAAAAGTAGACACGAAGCGACTGGAGGACAAAGACGGAGAAGACAGATCGTTTGTGTGTTTGTAAAGGCCTATTAAGGGTATGTTTTATAAATACCCTTGGTCTTACACTTATGTCCTTAAGAGGCTATGTTTGTAATTTTCTATGCATTCTGGGCGGCCAAACTACCTAATTCCTCCGGATAACAAGGAATTATAGAAATGTCCCTATGAGAATTGCAAGAAAACCTAAAGTCATGTAAACTGCAATTCTACTCTACAACTTTCGATAATTAGGGTTATGCCCTCATGTCCCACGTCAGTGCGGAGACCTCTTATGTACAGTCAACAATTTGCCGACAGCCCTTGTACTTACATAAATCACGAGTGTATTCAGTTGCCTTCTCTAATGTGTGCCAAGGAAAATTATGAATAGACCCCGACTTTCAAGAAATTATGCATATGCCCCTGTTTTGAGAATCAACACACGCTCGCCTTCCGTGGAGCACATTATTCTTCTTCTGCTTAGAGATCTTGTCAGCTCAACCTTGCACCTAAGTGTCATCTCAAACCTAAGTCTACCCTGGGTCTAGTAAAATTACCACAATACCCATGTGACCTAGAAACTGCCTAACAGCCCCCAGAACCTTCTGAAAACTGTCTCAGCGCCCTTAAAAGTCAGAGATTACACCACAGTCTCCCTCCAACCCAAAAATTACATAAAAACCCCTGGCTTGGTAAAATTACCAAAACACCCCCAAAACCAACAATAACCAAAATACCCCTGGAGTCCAGAAACCTCCCCGACAATTCAAAAACACCTACGACTTCTGTAAAATTACATTCACGCTCCCAAATTATAGGGTTTTATCTAAACCTAATGAGGCCTTTGATAAAACCCTAATTCTGTCAATCCCTCGATAGTGAATGAGAGTCAATTATGAGCCATGCAAATGAGTCTGCCCTCGGTATCAGAGCTTATGTAAAAGACGTTAGGATTTCTTTGACAATCAATCAAGAGTGTCCGGACGTTATGCCGATGTAAATCAACACTGACTGTAGTCAGTGGGAAAAGGTCCAACACTCGAACCCAAATCGTCTGATACGAAGCGCATCCACGGAATAAACCCTGCACAGGATATTTATATAGCCTCTATATGTGATTTCTTTAACAAATTCTCCTTTTCCTCAAAAGGCTTGGTGAGAAAGTTATAGAGGCCAATTCTTTAAAGAATATTCTGTGACCAACAAACTGGTACACCCGATGGGATCTTTTCCGCCTTTCTTCTTTCTGTCAAAGAAGTCCCAAACTTTTTTTTAAGGTCTTGATTGCCCCTTTTCCTTTTACAGCCAGGAAGAGAAGGGCATCCCCCTTACTCACTTGCGTGCTCTTTTGTGCATTTGCAAGCCTTTTTGCTTATGCTACGCACCACCACCACCATCCAACAGAGGCGTGATGGCTGTTATGACCTATGGACCGCAGATCATTGTGAACCATGCCAGGTTTGAAGACCTGGCAACTCCGATCATCTTCGATAACTTCCCACTGGTCGTCGACTCGCCCTTTTTCTTGGGCGTGAACCCAGTGGTCGAAGACAAATCGGCCACTTCAGCAACTCCAACGACGGAAGGTGTCAAGCCTTCCGCCCCAGCGACTAGTCAAGACTGCTCGGTCAACAAGTCAGCTACCGAAGGTGTCAGGCCATCAGCGGTCAGGAAAGTAGAAGTCGTGCCTTTCTTCTTTTTTTTCCTTTCATTTTTTCACATTGCCAGCTTCATTGCCCTTTCAAGTTTTGTCGAAGCTGACCCCCTTTAGTTTTTCCAGTGTGCCCTTGCGGGTTTTCACACCGATGGTAACCCATTTTTGCCTGAGATGTCCTTTCGAGTTTTCACGTTAGCCGGGTTTAAGGCATTTTTGCCCTCAACCACCCCTGTGCAGGAAATGGCTAAGTCCGCTGAGGCACCATTATTTTAAGTCCCTTTTTTTAACTTTGAACTTGAGCTCTGACAAAGTGATCATCTAGTTGAGATGAATCATGTCACATCCAACATCAGCTTCGAATGCTTTTCCTTGAGTAGGGAGAAAGATAGCTCCATCTTTTGCCATTCTTCGGAGATAAATTTCCCTTTTTGGGGATTTCCATGGCAGCCCCCTATTCAGCTTTGCTTCTTTAAGTTTTTCTTCGAGCGCTTCTTTTATTGTTCTTCTCCTCCATAGCTCGTACTTCATTTCAAGAGGACTAAACATTAAACGACCGGGCTAGGTGGAATATCCCCCCCCCCCCCGAGTGAAATGTTTTTCGATTTAAACTTTCGCCTTGAAGGGCTTGGGCCGTCATTGCTCCTCTTTTTCTATCTTTCTTTCTCATTTTTTCTCTTTCTTTTTTTCCATCTTTCTTTGGGATAAAATTTAGTGGGGGATTTTACAGCTTCCATACGGACAGTGGAGAGAGAAGTTGACGCCCGAAATTGGTTTGATACCTGTTGGACGCACTCTGGATTACGTGTGCATCTTTTTATTCTTTTGATCGTTCTTTTCGTTCTATGGGTGGTTCATTCGGTTTATTATTAAGTCCGTGGGTGTGCCAGTCATCGAAGTGACAATTTATTCGGGTTTCAAGACTGGGAGGGTCTGAAACCACAGGTGCGCTCTGTCTGACTAACCAGACGGTGTGGGTATCGGGTCGAACCTAAAACCCACTGTGCCATAAAGGTCACGGCATTAATTGCATCCCCTCGAAGAGAAGAAAACATTTGATTAAACGCCAGGAAGAGGGGCCCTTGGGCCTAAAACTGATATTCATTACAGAAAGTAACGAAAATTCTGTATTTCAGTGAAAACATCCCCCATTGAGGGGTAAACATTCTGAATAAAGCCGGCCATTAATTGACCAATTCATATCCGGACGAGAGTCCCAACTTATAAACATATGTCTGCCGGAGATATGGCAAGTCTGATGTTCGAGAGCAGATCCCAATGGAAATATATTTAAACACAGCGGGCTGTTGGCCCATAACAGGGTCAAGCTATGACCATGATGGGATAATCCCAAGGTTCAAGCATGACCCGTAGAGGCCTTGTTGATATCCCCATGCATAGGGTCCAAGGGAGGTGAGAACTTTATCATTTTTTCTTTCGTTTTGTTGTATGTTTATTATGCATTATCATATTTTTTTATCAAGGTTTATGCCCTCAATATTATTGTTTTATTATCTTGTTTATCGTTTACTATTTATATGTATTTATTTTTGTTATCATTTCTTTCTTTCCTTTTATTTCTTTTAATACGCAGAGGGGGGCCAGGGGGCAGTGCGTCGACGCATGGCCCAAGCAGTGTTGACGCACAGGCTCACGTAGGGGGGTGCAATGCCCATGCAAGGAGGCTGGCATAAGCCACGGCACCAACGCAGGAAGGCACTACGTCGACGCATGAGGCCTGCTAAGGCTGGCACGACTATAGAATCGACACTAGGAAGGGCAGCGTCAACGCACAGAGGGGAGACTACTGAAGGCTGCGTCGACGCAGCTTCCAGGCTACGTCGACGCAGCTACTGTCAGCGCCCACTCTAGCCTTTCTTCTTTAACTGTTCGTTGTTTGTTTGTTTTATTCATTTATGGATTGATTTTGGAAGTTCAAGGGAGGTTAAACTCCAACCTTTCTTAGGTTTCAAACCCTATTCTTTTGATTCTCTTTCTTTTATTCCTTTCACTATTCTTTAAATTCTTTCTTTGTGTGTAGCATGCATCAATGCATGAATTGTTTATGCAGGGAGTGCAAGGAAGGTTTTGCAAATGCTCAGATGGCAACATGCAGGGTTCATTGATGCACTGAGGGTTTGGTCAACCGAAATTGTGGATTGGTCGACCGAATTCAACAAATGGTCGACCGAAAACGGCTGACTAACCATGAGTTACAAGCATGCATATGAGGTCTATGCACATGGCTTAATTCGCACGGAAAATGCATGTATGTTCCAATGCAAGTGTGGATATCAATGAACTACTCAATGCTAAAAAAATGCATGAGAAAATGATTTGGTTGCACTCTTGGAGTTCGAGCAAACATGGATAGTAATTGCATGGTATACACAAGGTGTATGATTTTGTTCCCAGCAGGACACTATCACTAGACAGTGGCCAGATTCAAGGGGGGAGTCGACCCCTGATGCAACAGATGGCGGGCAGAGCCCGGCCAGAAGGGAGTCGACTCTGGTAATCAACTCTGGGAGTCGACTCCTCCCAGAGCAGGTCCCAAATGGTCTTTTCTTTCAGAAAACATGCAAATGTATATGCAGAAATGCATGTTTGCTATATGACCCTGCAGTGTCATATCCATTTGATTAATTCATTGATTGCCATCAATTTGTTTTATTATTCCTTCTTCTCTTTTTTTCTTTGAAGCAGGTTGTCTTCTCTTTGTTTCTGTTGCCAGGACAACGTTTCATTTGGTCACCTTCTTCATTTTAGCATTGTTCTGTTTAGATTTGTTCTTCCCAGCATTTATTCTTTGCGTCTAATGCATTTATTTTAATATTGAATCAATTGTTCAGTTCATGTTTTTGTCATTAGTTTGTTTTTATTAAGTCCATAGTCCTGGCGAAAATTGGACAACACCTCCCATAGACCATAGCTTCGGGGGTGAGAAATAGGAAGTGCATCCACGGAGGTTCCGAGATGGCACCAAAATAAGAAGGATGCCCACGGAAGCAGCAACATCCAAGGATGCGCACGGAAGTGGCAACATCCTAAAACCCGAATTGGGCACGGACACCCCGAGGACTAACCTTAAAGGGGCTCTGCTGACCCATAGGTTAGCTGCATTTCCAACTCCGAAGGTTTTTGCTGGTTCCAAGGCCATTAATATCCATCCCTTCAATGAGAAGTCTTCCAGAGATCATGCTATGAGGCAGCAAATCCCTAGAGACTTGAGGGTGGTCAATGGAATTCCGATCGGTATGAAACCGAAATGTGCCCCTTCCCCATGGAAGGTCCTTAATTAGGAAACATACAATAGAATTAAAGAAACATGGATTATTGCCCCAGCATATGAGATCACAGGTCATGCTTAGAGATTTAGCAAACCCGTGTCCCAGGTGGAGACATGAAGCTATAATGCTTCGAGCATTGACATGCTGTTGACTACGGAGATGCATGAACGGAACAAAACATGGTTCATATGAGATGCTAGCCCGCGCAAGGATAAAAACCAGAGTCTGCTGTGGTGCAAGAAACAAAGGGGGGAGAGAGCTTGTTGTAGACACGCAGGTGTGAGAGCTCTTTGAGCAGCATTTCGCTGGACATTCACATAAACAGAATAGTGCATATGTGTGGCTGGCGTAGAAGCCAGGGTGACTCTTATGCAACGAACATCAGCCTCTTAATGAGCGAAGATTGGGTAGAGGGGTAGCAGGAGAACTATAAATCCCAACGATGTTTAGGACTGAGCCAAAACCTCAACAACTCATGGCGTGAGTGAAAAGGCAAATGGCCGTTCCTCCAGTAACATTTCAGCGAACAGAAAATAGCATGCACCTTACAAACTCAAAACATGTGGATATCGGACGCATGGGGGACGGCCTAGACCCGCCTGAGATATTGGGGAAGGGACTATGAGATTGATGTTGCCCATAGGGGCTTGAATCCGCTGCGAGGGTTAGAATGCCACCCTGATAGCAGTCTGGTGCGCCAGAAATCAGAACGAGGTCCGACTGGGGAGCCTCATCCAGGGAAAAGGAGATTGGATTCAGAAATCCCACCCATTGTGCCTGAGTGGACCCTGGACCCATATCATCCTCAAAGCAAAGCATCATTTCACCCAAAAAAAATGAATAGAAATAGCATAGCTGCAATGCGATCATAGGGTTGGGATAAAGAAAATGAAATTTACAGAGATGAGCATATATGTGCCTAAACACGAAATGAACACTTTCATTTATTGCTTCTGTGTAGAAGGAATACATCACCCAGCACCGATTTATCTGGAAGGCGAACAAACAAAAAAGAAAACGAAAATCATACATAGCAGAGACAGAAAGAAAGGAAAGGGGGGAGCATTGACTCTACTCCCTCCCCAACCAGCACCGTCTCTCTCTCTCTTCTCTTCCTCTCTTCTCTTCACGCTCAGGAGCACAGCAGAAGAACTCTGGAGAGAACCTCACTGGAGCTTCGAACAGCAGCCAGCGGAGGAGAGTTTCATCTGGGCAGAGCCCCCTTTTTATAGCAGCAACGTAGGGTTTTCTTTTCCCCCAAGGCAGGGAAAATCAGGAATATTCTCCAATCATTGGAGACCATCAATCCATGTGCTTTGTACGACCTGTACGGCCTTCTAGAAGCCACTTTTCAGATCACGCGCTGTGTTCCATTCTCCCCCCCCCCCCCTTTTTTTGCGCTTGTGGGTGTGCCGACGCAGGTTGGGAGGCTGCGTCGACGCAGCCTGTTGTCCTAACAGCGTCGTTCTGCTTTGTCTGCAAACGCGTCGACGCGGCTGGGGTCCTACGTCGATGCGGCCCGTTGCCAAGGGCATTTCTTAAGCTCTTTGTCTTCAGTTGCGTCAACGCAGCTGTTACAGTGCGTCGACGCAGCCTGTTGCCAGGAGCGCCTCTTTCCGTTTTGTCTTCAGGTGCGTCGACGTAGGCTGGGAGCTGCGTCGACGCAGCCTTTGTTCATAGTCTTATTTTTTTAGCTTGAGCAGTGTTGTAGGGTCGACGCAGTGCTGTGGGCTCGACGCCGTGCTGTGGGTGCATCGACGCACCCTTTCTTCTTTTCCATGGCTGACCTTGCTTGGCCTTTTGATGCCGAATTTTAAGCGTCCAAAATACCACAAGCATAGGTTTAGGTTTGAAGCTAGTTTTGTGTATCAAAGAAGGGGCTTAATATCAAAGGATGGCTTCAAGCCCAAAGTGAATCAAGACCTGAAAATGGCATATCGAAGAATAAGTTAGTGTTCAACACCGATTTGATACCAAAACAAGGGTTGGATCCCACGCATAGATGGTTTGATGTCAGAAAGACATGTTTGAATCCATAAGAGATTTGACATCTCAAGGTTTTGATGCAAACTCCACTGAGTAAGTGTTGAAATTGGAAGGGGAAAGGACAATGGTCCTCCTTAAATTTGCTTTCTTGGCTATGCCTGTGATTTTGCTTCATCTTTTTCTCCTTCGAGCTTGCCTTTGTGACTTCGCCTAGAGTTTTGCTTGGAGCCTTCTTCCTTGGACATGTCTTTCTAACTTTGCCTGGGACTTGGCTGGGAGCCTCCCGCTTTGGGCTTCTGCTTGGGCTTTGCTTGTCAGAGTTAACTTGCTTGAGGTTTCGCCTGAGATTTTGGTCAGAACACTATTTAGTGCTTTGTCCCTACCTTTTCCTGGTGTTTTCATCGCCAAATATGCTCTTTTGACTTTTTGAGATGGCAGCCTAGCTCTTCAGCAATTTTTTCCTTCTTTCTTCCTTTTTCTTTTCTATTCTTCTTCCTTTTCTGACTCATGTCATGTCTTAAGGGAAAGGACTATCTAGTTTGGGGCTGATTGAAACATACCCTCAAGGTTGAAATTCCAACCTCGAGTTCTTGTCTTAGAAGACTTAGATTCTGCGAGACCTCTCTAACCCTGCTAGCCTCTTGTTACCGCACTTATACAATTGGTATTGTTTCATTGCTATTGACTTTTTTTGGCAATTTCTTAGTCAAGATTGACTTTTTGTATCTTTGGATCAGCAATCTATGTGGGATGACATGCCTAGGCATGTTGTTTGAAGAAAAAACAAATGCCCCATGTCTGCTTATGTGAGCGGTTTTGGGGCATGTTTGATCTTTTTCTTTTGGGGCTTTGAACACGAGTAAGTGAACACCCCTAGACGATTAAAACGCGACACCTGGGACACGGAAGTCTCAAGATTATCAATCTCCTTGGTTCAGATTGCTTATGAAGATTGAAGGACTTTCTTAGACCCCTTTTCCTTCTACCCCAATGATGGAGGATTCAGGGATCTTAGATGGTCGGCTTCTTGGCTTGCTACTAGGATAACAACTGGGTAGATTGAACTACCCTTGCCTTTTCGATTGCTCAGGCCTCCTCCTTGGTCACCTATATTTGTTTAATACAAAGTTGCTACACATAATCCCCCCCTCGCTTGGGCTTACGAGCTTTGGCTTTCCACCGGCACACCCCCCCTCTTTTTTCTACGTGAGGCTTGGATGCCAACTTCTTTCATTTCCGCCTTAACTTGATGTAGACGGCAATAGGATTGGCCCCTTGCTCAAGCGTAAAGGCTTTGACTTTCCACCAGTGTGCTGGCTTCGGAAACGAAGTTTAGGCGCTGACTTCTTTCATTTCCGCCTCAGCATGATGTATTCAACAAAGCATTGTTGTGAGATTGGCTCGCCTCCATCTAGCCGGTTGTATTCTTCTTCTCGACAAGGACCAATCTTGCTAGACTTAGATATAGTCGCAATAGGTTTTCTACCATGGCGGCGACATTGCCCCCGACTAGTAGAAACAACACATGGATTTTGTTGGCACTTAGTCTTCATAAAGAAACCTTCACTTTGATGTACCGAGCAACGACAGCCACAGCTAGGGTCGTGCTGTGGCCTACTGGCAAGAGCAGTTTTGGACAAGTGTTATATTGACATTTAGGCTTCACAAGGAAGCCTTAACCTTGATGCCCCCAGCAGCAGCAATAACGGTCGGAATGGCGTTGTCCCCTATCAGCGAGAGTAGCTTTAGATGTGTTTTGTGTCAACATTAAGCTTCAAAAGGATCCGCTTAACCTTGATACCCCCGACAGCCTTAACCTTGATGCCCCCAGCGATAGCTTTAACAGTGAGAATCCTTTGAATTTCTTGCAAGAGTGTGAAGCAGTCATAACCTTTATAGAGACGAGGCTATTGTTTGACGAAGAGATGAAAGGCAAGAAAAATCCCACCAGACGTGTCAATTTGTTTTACATACGAAAAATGCAGACACGTTGATCATAAATTAAAATTTGGGTGGTTTCGACTATCACCATCATGTTCATTTACATTTACTTATTTCACGTTTTGGATTTATCAAACGATTTAATGTTCGTGTTTGGGACTTTTCCCCACCGACCGGAGTCAACGTTAATTTGCATCGGCATAAAGTCCGAACACGTTTCATTAACTGTTAAAGAACATTTTTACCTCTATACGTTGTAATATGAATGACCCTGATAATCCCCCATTATAGGTACATACTCTTGCATAGAAATTTGAAGACTTTAACATATGTAATTTCCATTACAATCAGTCTTTCAAGACCTTTACATATTGTTCGAGATTACATTCGTTTGCAACTAGAGCCTTTAAATTTGCTTCAACTAGCATTTAAACTTTTGAATTTGCTTTTATCTTGATCGGGTCATTAAATTTGCTTCTATCCCCTGATCAGGTAGTTGAATTTGAATTCTGCCATGATCAGACTGTTAAATCGCCATAATGATCACTGTCGCCCCGTCGGAGTTGCTTCATGGTCATGATCACTCTCTTGATTGTGTTCGGACCCTTAAGTTGACTTGGTGTCCATGAAGAGATTTCCACACAATGTGGGGTATATTTATAATTTTTCCTCCATCAGGGTATTTCTATAATTTTCCCAATCATTGGGATATTATTGTAGTGTCAAATAAACTATGGACATTTCTACCCTTTCTAACCATTTCTGAGTATTTCTACAACTTCGTACCCTTTCTAGGTATTTTTTAAATTTTCTATTTCTCCTAAACTTATCTGACATTTCTTGACTGTTCAAGACATTTCTACAATTTCTCGATTGTCTTGGACATTGCTATCATTTCTTTGATTGTCCGGGATGTTTCTGCCATTTGTTTCTGTCATTTGTTAACCTTTCGGAGATAGTCCCGTCGTTTCTTAACTTTCTGGGCATTTCTGTCACTTCTTGACTTTTTAGAGATAACCCCGTCGTTTCTCGACTTCCTGAACATTCATGTCATTTTTTGACTTTTCACAGATAACCCCGTCGTTTCTTAACTTCTTGGGTATTCCTGCCATTTCTTGACTTCACGGATATAGCCATGTCGTTTCTTGACTTCCTGGACATTCCTGTCATTTCTTGACTTCTCGGAATATTTTCGTCACTTCACGACTTTCCCAAGAATTCCTGTCATTCTTGACATTCGAGGTATTAAAGTTCTAGGTCATGAAAAGATGGTGGATTTGGCTGGCTAGTCTTAGGTAAAGTTCAGGAGAGCGCACGCCGCCTTAGAGAAGTGGCATGGTCTCGCTCCACCGGGCCGAGCAAACGGCTTGAACCGGAACAAGGACATTTTGGTAATTTCTGAACATGCCAAGAACTTTGTGCAGTTTCTAGACTGAACAAGAGCTTTTATGCAATTTTCCCGCAAGTGAGGGCATTTTTGTAATTTTTTGGTACATCAAGAGTTTTCTGTAATTTATGGACAGCATATTTTTTCTACAATTTTTGCACACAATTGAGTTCTTCCCATGATTTCCAAGGTTTTTTCGTGGGCTTTGGTAATTTCTAAAATTTAGATGATTTCTTCGTCGTTTCAGCAACTTAGCTTAACCACACGGGTGTATCCCCAATGATAGGGGCATCTATGAAACTCTCTAATTGGGTTTTAGCAAATCATAAAAGCTTGCAAGCCTTCAATCCTTCACAAGTAAGGTGAGCCTCCTCCCGCCTCCTTGATCTTTACTCCCGTGGATGGTTAGGGAATCAAGCATGGCAATACCGGTTTCGGTCTCGATTTCGACTGGGACCGAAACCGAAACATATTGGTTTCGGTTCCGGTTTCGGCCGAAACTTGTTCAAAACATTCAAAAAAATCAAGAAAATTTTGTAAAAATCAGAAAAATTATAAAAAATAGAAAAAAATCTAAAAAACCAATGGACATGCATCTGAGTGTGAATAAATTAGATTAAGTGCTAGAAGTAGACATTAGACATGTTAAACTAATATTCTTGAATACATATTAAGCATGAAGTAGGTTCAAATAGTACAATAAACATTACAAACACAGTAAATGTTACAGAAAGTAAATGATCCTTACCCAAATGATGATGCACTAATATGGATAATAGCTAGAAGAACATTCTCCCTCATCGTCTGGCTTCTGATATTGATACTCATAAAAAGGCTACATATATTTTGTATATTCATTGTAACCAAACAATGATACAGCCAAGTCATGCATCCCACTTTGGATCCCTCTTGGAGTATAAGCTTGTTGGCTTGATTGGAATCCAAAATCAACATAAGAAGTAAAACCTTGAGGATGAGAAGAGGATGCTAACCCATAATTGCTACTGGCTGGAACTGGATAGTCTGGATGGAATTAGAATTCTGACTGATGGCCCCACCCATACATGCCTGCTTCGTATTGGCCACCTCCATAACTTGATGGATATCCATGTTGGCTCTGTAATTCATATTCTCATTCACTATGACCATATCTTTTGCATGTGTCAGCGTGGAAGGAGGAAGAAGGTGGTGCATACATGCCAGCACCAGTAGTAGCACCTGTAGTTGCACTGGGATCATCACTTGATGCATCATCATCATCAGTACCATAAGAAACCAATCGCCTTTTAACCTTTGGGGGTGTTTTTTTTTCTTTTGGTGTAACTTTTTCCTTTATCTTTGAAAATAATCCTTTCTCCCTTGACGTGTGTCTCACATAAACTTGCTTCAACAGCTCAATTGTCGGGTCCTCTCAAGGAGCAACAATAGTCCTCTCAGTCATCTCATGTAATGATGTACTTCTTCTTAAGGATAGAGGTGGCTTGACCATTCTAGGAGTGACTGACCTGTTATAGGATTCTGAGTATCTATCTGGCTCAATCTCAGGCCGCTGCTCACGTGAACAAACAAAGTTGGGTCCTCTCTCTGGTGCGCTCTTAGCCTCTTGCTTGATCCTCTGAATTCTGGATCCCTTAACTCATCTTCATCCAATATGTCCTCTGCCCATGTTTTATCATCAACATCAAAAACGAGCTCATCAACCTGCGCCCGTACCTCAACCCAAGATTGTAAGAGATTGTCATCATCAAATAATGCGTCCACATCAATTTCTAGAGTTGTATCCTCCGCGACGTGTTTGTCCCTTAGTTGTTGTCTCAGCTTCATGTTATTTATTCTCAACCTCATGTTGTAGTGGCCGTAAACTAATTTTTCTAGCCGTTCAGCCTTTAGTCGATTGCGAATCTTGGAGTGTATAAGACTGAACGTACTCCAATTCCTTTCACATTGACTTGCTGATGTTGTTTGACTCAGCACCCTAATTGCAATGTAAGCCAACGCATTACTGCCCAAATCCCTATTGTTCACTATTATCCACTAGTCAGTTGTCCCACCAACCATAAACAAATAAATGAAGATCATTTCTTCATGATGTACTAATATATATTGACTCAATTTAAGCACAAACATTTAGTACACTTGGGCTCACTCTTCCCACATCGTATTACAATTGTGAGTCAGAATATGTCCCAATCCTTAATCTACAATTGTCCATCTATAAGGATAAAGTAACAATTAACATAAGTAATTAAGTATTTTTTTCTCTTATTGATAAAATCAATAAAGGCCAACCTGTAGCTCGAATTGAAGCCTATTTTCTAGTGTCCTCGATAAACGACCAATTGAAGAACCTCGCCATCAACGTTCGCATTGGCATTGTACATAAATTGAGGGTTGAAGAAATAACATGCATTTGTGTATAATTAACTAAATGTAAGATGTAAATTAACCTAAAAAATAATTAACTTTATATCAGTACAATTAATCACTCACCAATTGCATGCAATTCATGGTGTAATGTGTTGTCCCACCTATTGTCAACAATTTTCCACCACTTTGCATACTTTTGGAAAGAGATTTCTGTAACGCTAATTTGGCACGGTCCATGGCCTCGTATAGATATCCCATGTCATTCTTCTCATCGCCATCCACCATTCTTAAGACCTTCACGAGAGGTGTGCCAACTTTCATGTAACGTGAGACTATGTTCCAAAATATGTTGTCTTCCACGATGTGGCACACATCCAACTAATACATCTGAGTATCAACATTGGATTTGTCTACATAATCACATATACAATTGCAGTACATGAAAGACTTGAGCCCATTCTTATAAATGTGCAAGAACTCCAAAGAAATGAAATTCGATGCAAATCTTGTTGGCCCTGTACGGATGATATCTCAACCCCTACTTGCATGCTCTATGAACATGTTCAAGATCTTAGGATGGCCATAAATGTACTGAGTGATTTTTTGTGCCCTCTCAATTGTCTTCACATTATTTTTCTTTCTAATGTCTTCAAGTATCAAATCCAAACAATGTGCTACATATGGGAGACTATATAAATGCTTGCGCTTCTACATCAACTTCTTCCCTACAACTTTATAACTGGCTTCATTATCGATGACTACTTGGACAACATGTTCCTCTCCAATTTGTTCTACCATGTCATCCATCAAATGAAACAAATAATTTATATTCTTTTCATAATTTGATGCATCCAGTGATTTAACAAATATTATACCTTTGATGCAATAAATCAGAAAGTTGATCAAGGACTTCTTCGTGGTACCAGTCCAGCCATCACACATAATAGTATATTCTCTCTTTCGAAGCTTTCAAGCCACTGATGGAGCTCCTCAACCTCTCCTTCAAAGCCACGCCCGTATATGTCTCAACGTGACGGGGCCTTCAAGCCAGGGCCAACATCTGCTATGGCATCAAGCATAGACTAGAAATAGTCTGATTCAACTACATGTGCAAGCATACCTACATCGAAAAACCATTTGTAAATACTTTTAAATGCATGCCCTATAACTTCAGCTGATTTTTTAACCTCTCTTAATGCTTGCTTGTTTTTTGGCTGTGTAACACTTTGCCTTCTGTGCAGATAGCAGTCCATGGGGCCTACTCTCTACGGGACTACACCAGTGACAAGACGTCGTGTTACACCAGTTCTACTGTAATGTCCCTAAACCTATTGGTGCTTTTCCATTCCTTCAAGCCGCTTGTTCACGTTCTACTACCTCAATCAACTCTGGATCTAAATCCTTGGCACCTTCCTCATCATCATCATCCCTCCTTCCCCTTCTGCTTACTCTGCCTAATATCTCTTCAACAATTTTAGCCTGATCTTCAGCCCTTCGTTGCATCCTGTCTTTTCTGCCCAGAAGACATTGGCACATTTCCTCTGCCACCTGTCGGGGACATCTGTCACATTTCTTGACCTCTCCTATTATCCCTACCAAATATTGCTTTCCTCTAATAATCTCGCCAAATAACTCCTTACCACAATATTTACATTTGACTTTTCTTCTTCCAGTATCAAGTAACGTGAGGTGGGCCCACCCTGGATCATCCTACCCTTGATGCTTCTGACTTTGTTCACGTCTAACCATGATGCTGCATTAAGAGAGTCAAAGACAAATGATTGTAAGTACAATGAAAAAATGCAATGAAGCATAATTGAACTTCAAATTACACTGAATTGAGGTAATTAGACGAAAGCCCCAATTTTTAATAGCTAATTAGGGTCACATTTGTGAGTTTTGCCTAATTACCCTTCATTCAATATATTTAATAACATACTCCCGCCCTAAAGTATTCAATAAAGCTTAATTAAACTTCAATTGACGCTAAACTTATCTAATTAGATAAAAGTCTCAAATTTAAATCACTAATTATACCCTAATTTGGGGATTTACCCTAATTACACTGTGCGTATGTGGACCACGGAATTTTTCAAAGAAAAATAAATATTTAACGTTCTTTTTGAAAAAGAAACAGTCCTCTATATATAGAGGTGTATTCCGTGGGTGCACATAATATCAGACGATTTGAGTTCGGGTGCTGGACCTCTCCCCACTGACCGAAGTCATGTTGATTTACATCGGCCTAACGTCCGAACACCTTTATTTAACTGTCAAGGAAGTCCCAAAATCTCCTCTGCAGGGTTCTAATGTTGAGGGCTAGCTCGTTTGAAGGGCTCATAAGGACCACTCACTCACCACCAACCGATAGGATAACTGAGTTAGGGTTTCAACAGAGGCCCATTATATTTAGGCAAAACCCCAAAGTTTAGAAGCAGAAGGGTGATTATGAAGGAGCCATATGCGTATTTGGTGTCACAGGAGGTTCCCTGGACCCTGGGGGTATTTAGGTAATTTTACACTTCCAGGGTATTTTGGTAATTTTACCAAGCCAGGGACATTCCCGAAATTTTCGAGTTGGAAGGAAAGTGGGATAAAGTTCCTGGCTTCCCAAGGCATTGAGGCCTTTTCTAGAGGGTTTCAGGAGCTACAGGCCTTTTCTAAGTCACATGGGTAGTTTGGTAATTTTACCAAACCTTGCACGGACCTAGGTTTGAGGCACCACCCAAGTGTCGGACTAGGCTGACAATGTCCTCAGACCAAAAGGATGACGAGGGGCTTTGTAGAAGGCTCACGCAGGTCAACTTGGCCGCAGGAGGGGTATATGCGCAATTTTCACAAGCCGGGGGTTTTCTTGTAATTTTTCCCGATCGGTGTACATGAGAGAATTGTGAAATACACCAAATTCATTTTATAGTCCCAGTGGGTACAAGAGTTGTCGACGAATTGTCGACTGTCCCGGTCGGTGTACATGAGAGAATTGTGAAATACACCAAATTCATTTTATAGTCCCAGTGGGTACAAGAGTTGTCGACGAATTGTCGACTGTACAAGGATCTGCACTAACGCGGGAAGTAGGGACATAGCCCCAATTACAAGATGTTGCAGGGTATAACTGCAAACAATAGGACATTGGTTTCTCGCGGACCAGGGAGGACATTTTTCTAATTCCTCCATTACAGGGACGGAACTACGTAATTTAGTCGCCCCGGGGCTAGAGACTTACAAACATGGCCCACTAAGGGGCATAATTACCAACATACCCCTTAGAGGCATATACACAATACCCGGGTACTTTCCCCTCACGGGTCAAAACAACGAACAAATTCCTTGTTGGATGCTTCAAGTGTGTAGGGAGTGCTCCGTAGGTTGCCGATGCTCTCCTCTTGTGTCCCTTCTGGACCCTTGGGGGTCTATTTATGGAAGTGGGAGGCTACCCGAGGGCATTTGAACCCGTACGGGTTAAACGGGGAGAAAGTGACCCCAGGGAGGTCATTTTCCCTCCTTTTTTTCTTTTTTTTTGTTCCGCGCGCGGGAGGGGGAGGCGGCCCGGGGTGGATGACCCCGGACCCACCCAAGGTCGAATGACCCCGGGCAGGTCCGCTGACCCAAGGCAGGTCCCCCCCGGGGTCAGTTGACCCCGGGAGGGTCCCGCCCACTTGCGCGCGGCCCCGGGCGGCCCTGCCCTCCTGTGCGTGGGCCCACCCAGGGTCGGGCGACCCCGGACGGGTCCCTTGTCACCCCGGAGAGGTCCATCCGCTGTCGTTTCACCTCGGACAGGTTCCATGTCACCCGGATAGGTGCTTTTCACCCCGGATGGGTTCTTCTCAACCCGAACAACCAATTTCACCCGAGATGGGTGTTGGCGGGACGTGTTTTTGCAGGCAAAATTTGCTTCCAACAGCGTAATACAATTAACAGTATGCTTCCGCCCTAAAATATTCAATGAAACTTAATTAAACTTGAATTAATGCTAAAATTACCTAATTAGACAAAAATCCCAAATTTAAATCACTAATTACACTCTAATTTGGGGATTTACTATAATTACCCGACGGGTAATACAATTAACAGCATGCTCCCGCCATAAAGTATTCAATGAAACTTAATTAAGCTTCAATTGACGTTTAATTTACCTAATTAGACAAAAGTTCCAAATTTAAATCACTAATTACACCCTAATTTGAGGATTTACCACGATTATCCGACGTGTAATACAATTAACAGCATACTCTCACCCTAAAACATTTAATGAAACTTAATTAAGTTTCAATTGATGCTAAACTTACCTAATTAGACAAAAGTCCCAAATTTAAACCACTAATTACGCCCTAATTTAGGGATTTACCATAATTTACGTATAAAAACTAATAGAATCTATTATAACCTTACCTACAACAAGAAAACCATCAATGAAAGAAAAAAATACAAAAACTTACATCCTCCTTGAGAAATCTTTTGCACGAAAGCTTCAAACGATGACAACAATGGCAGCTACGCACTCTAAACAGGAAGAAATGGCGGCGGCGGCGGCGGCGGCGGAGGAGTCCTCCTGACAGCAAAAGCCCCCCTCCCAAGCTCCCCCCTAAGCTCCTCCACCTCCCCTGGCAACAGCACCCCTTAGATATGAGATCTGAGGGGTGGGGCAGAACTGAACTCCCCTCTTAAGGGGAGTTTGGGTCCGGTATCGCCCTGTTTTGGCGGTATCGAGCCGAAACGCCCGAAACCAGGCGAAACCAGTTTCGGTTTCGTCCGAAACCATAAAAAAATATTTTTTTAAGTTTCTTAGTAGGTTCGGTTTCTTACCGATTCGGTCCGAAACTGCCAACCATGTGGGGAATGCTCTTCAATTTTCTCTAGAATAAAGGCGTATTTGTAATTTCTAAGCTCCTCGAGGCTTTTCTATGATTTTCTTGAACACCAAGGTTTTTCTGCAATTCTTTGTATGTTTTCAGACCCTTGTACATTTTTGGGACTTCACCTCATTTTTCTTGTAATTTATACGGATTTTGCCAAGGCACAAGGCATTTTCTTTCTCATAGGGGTGTTTATGTAAACATGCCCACGATTGAGGGTCTACTTTACGAGAACATCAAGGTCGTCAAAAAAACCCAAGCCTTCAAGCTCTTGCACCCTGCTCCTTTCCTTCTTGCTCCAAGCTTCCAAGTGGAGAAATGCTAATGAGGAAGTCCCCAATGTTATGGACGTATGCAACATACCCTAATTGGGTTTTAAGAAAGTCCACAAGTTCTTCACGTTTCTTCAAGTTCTTAAAGTTCCTCAATCCTTTAAGCCTTCAGTAGCTTTCAAATCTTCAAAAGCTTTCAAAAGATCCCTACGCAGGTTCCTCCTCGTGCTCCTTGAGTTGTCTTCCTCCAAGGTGTGAGTAGCCCCCTCCCTCTTTGGCCAAGCCCTCCTATTTATAGGAGTTCGAAGAGGGAATACGGAGGTGAAACCTCCTGGTTTGTTCTTGTCCTTTCGCCTCCCCCCTTCTTTTCTTTTTTGTTTTACGGAGAGAGAGCGCAGCAAGAGAAGGCGGAGGGAGCTCCAACAGGTTTGCAGACCCTGGGGCCTCCCTCCTGGTTGTTCTTCCTTTTTTTTTGGTTTTTCTATGGTGGACAGCAAAGAATAGAGGGAGAGAGACCCAGGGGTGATCCCTCCCTGGGCTGCACAGCCAGAGGTGATCCCTCCAGTTCTGCAAGACCCAGGGGTGCCACCTTCGGGTTGTGCCTCTTTTTTTCCCCCATTTTTGGCTTCACCGCCCAGAAGGGAAAGAGAGAGAGGGAGACCCGGGGGTGCCACCTCTGGGTCTGCATGACCCGGAGGTGGCACCTCGGGTCAGACTTGTGCAGATTAAGAGAGAGGGGAAAAGGAGGCAGTCCTTCCTGGTCTTCAGTCCAAAAGGGTATAAAAAACCATGGATTTGTCCTTTTGCCATAATGCATTTTATCTTTTCTGAAAATATCGAAAGGATACTATGATTTTTTCTGGGGTTCAACAGTCATCTACCCAACTGTGTTTAACCAATGAGTTTAAAGAGCTAACTCAGATGCTCATCTCTTTAGTTACTGAAACAGATCTCATTATGTTGCTACTAGAACTAGTACATAAAAGGTTTCCTATGAATCATATAGGGATGTACAAGATGCCAAAACTTTATATTTAGATTTAATGGCAATTGACCTTGGGGAATTCTTTTTCTAGAGATATGATGGGGCATACTCCAAAGTTTGCTAATATAGAGCTATGTATTAGTAAACATCAGGAGATGATATAACCTATCAGTACAGGAAGTACAAAAACTCTGTTCCAACAGATAACGTACTTGCAGTCTCTTCGGAGACATCCGATAAAATTGGAACAATACAGAGAACAGATAACGTCCTTGTAAGAACACAATGACAGTGAAAACAGGTCTATAAATACATAAGGAAAAAAAGAAAAGAAACTATATGAAAGAAGGACTGTACTGCTTATTGGATCATGTGTTTTCCTCTCACAATAGATGCACATGTGACCCTTGAGTAATAATTATTTCTGTTTATTTAAATAGACTATTTATATAAGATCTTGATAGATTAATTGGGTGAAAGATAATGATAAGTTTTCAGTAGAATCTATACTTATGTTGAAGGTAGTCTACCAAGTTCAGAAGTTCAGTTATATGGTCATTGTTTTTTTTTTAAAAAGAACGAGTCAATAAGGTCTACAGAAGAAATGGCATGCAGATTGTGATGTTTCTTTGCTTGTTTTTGTGAATTTAAGGATGTGGATGCCAATCACCTGTTCATCAATTGCTCATTTAGTAAGGAGGTGCAGAAATTTTCAGCAATCCAGTCCAGCTGAACTTCTGTTTCAGGTTCGTTCAAGAAATATGGTCTCATTTTCTCAAACTCAATGATCAGTGCAGGGATGGCAGCAGAAGAAAGATACTTCTACACACCATGCTGGGGCGCATGGATGGAGCACAATGATAGTGTATCCCAAGGAAGTAGAAGCTATACAAAGAACATCGGTCTTAGAGCATTTACATTTTACAATTGGTGCAGATTTATTCTTCATATTTCCATGGAAAGGTGCAGAAAAGTGATGAAAGGCCCGTAATTTTCTTTTGTATATGTTGGAGTGGAGCATATGAATGCAGCACAATGATTGTGAATTCCAGGGAAGTAGTTGTATGGAGTAAGGTTGACCGACTTGCTAGGACGGAGACGGACAGGCTAGTTCCATCCTCGTACAGTACGAGTCGGCCCAAGTCAGACCCCTCGTGCCGACTCAAACTGAGTCACCCAGTGAAGTCTTAAATGACATGGGCCGACTAAGACTGACTTGGTCGATCCAGACCCACCAAAACTTCCCCAGGTACGGTACAAGTCGGCCAATCATGGTATAGAGAACACCTGTCTTAAAGCATTACCTTTTTCACTACAATCTGTGCACATTTATTATTCATTTTTTTGGAAGGTGGTATAGACCACATTTAATTGAAGGTAAGAAAGGGATACACGTCCCAAGTAACGAAAGACCCACAAAGATCAAAGTCCCAATTGTAAGCAAAAGAAATAAAAATTTCTACCAAGAAGGTAGAACAGCCTCAAACCCCAGTACCCCACAACATATTGAGAAGTGGAGAAGTGAGATAATAAGCATATAATTTCCTCCCATATGCTGTGAAGAGGGTTGTTGGGGGAAAGGACCCTCTCTTGTCCCATTTTTTGTTGTAGTACTTCCTTTTAATTGAATAAATATTAGTACATTAGTGGTACAGATCATCAACACTTTCAAAAAAAATTAAAACTAAAATCAATTGCATTTTTACACATAATATTGTTATATATCAATAGTTTATAATTTATTTTGGTCAATCACAAAACAAAATGCAAAGCTCAAATGCTTTCTAGACTGTAACTCTAGATTTAAATTTCTAACAAGGATACTAACTCACTAACCCACGAATTGAATTCACGATGAAAACAGACGAAAGTTACACCTTTTTTTTTGTACACGAAAGTTACACTTAATTCACCAAATTGTGAATTCAATTCCTAGTGAATTCTCATAATGTGAATGATAGTTCCCGATTAAAACCCCGATGAAATACTTTCACTAATGAACTACAAATCACGGGATGAGTCCAATTACACATTTTACTAACCTTCTATCCCATGGTTTCACACATAAAATTAATTTGTATATCCATTTATTGGATAAATATGGACATATTTTAATGAATTGATTACATGTATATTATTAATTCCGCAGGTTTAATTTATCAAACGATTTAGGATTCGTGTGTTGAACACTTCTCCATCAACCGTAGTTGATGTTTATTTATATCAACGTAAACTCCAAACACCATTGATTAATTGTCAAAAACACTCACAGTCTCTACAATATCTGTTGTAATATTGAGAGATTTATCTAATAGATTTGATCAAAGATACTATGCCATGACCCGGATTTTCAGATTGCATCTCCAGGGGTTTCAGAGCGATTCCACGGGTCTCGAATCACATTTTAAAAATAAAATAAAATTTATGAATATCAAGTCTTCAGACCCCTAAATAAGAAATAATAAATTATTTCTGGGTGCCGTAATGTGACGAATGAGTAACGCATTTTTCGAAGATTGCAAGGTCAATTTCTCATAATTTTCTAATTTGTAAAATTTTTAAATCCCAAATAAACTCTTTAAATAAACCGCCAACCCCCTTTCTCTTTTTCTCCCTCTCTCGTTACACTCCCTCACTCTCTCTCCCTTTCTCCCTTTCTCTCCCGCGTTCTCACTCTCTCCTCCTCCTCCTTCACCCCCAGCGGCCGACGGTGGCGTGGAGGCAAGGTAGGAGTGCGGCGTGGGCTACGGTCGGCGCGAATGAAAGCAAGTGTTGGGCGGTCGAGAGCAGCGAGGCGTTTCACGGGTTTCGTGAACCGGTCGCGGGAATCGCGACGTTTTGTGCCTGGATCGACGTCCATTCTTCGTGGATTCTTCGTAAGAGGTAAGGGATGGATTCCTACCCTCCTTGCGTGATTCCCTCGCGATTTAAGCCGAATCAGGCGAGATAGAGCGAGTTTTCTTTATGTTATGGCAAATTACATGTTTGGGGACGAGTGGCGATTTTCGTTGAATTGGACGGTGTTTCATGTTTAATTTCATGCTTTGGGTGGTTTGAGACGCAAGGAAAAGTCCCCGATGTTTACCCCCTCGATCAGGTTCGAGTGGGGCGAGGACGGGCACCCTACGGTGGAGTTACGTCGGTGCCCGACCGGAATCGGTCGACCGATCAGTCGGATCGGTCGACCGATCCACACCCGCCGTGGTGCAGGCAGGGTGCCCGCACCGGTCAACTGAAATCCTAGTCGGTTGACCGACCAGAGCAGGTCAGTTGACCGCCAAGAGCAGGTCGGTCGACCGACCCATGGTGTTGGTCGACCGACCCTGGGTATATGACGTGTCGTTCGCCCCGGGATTAATAATTAATGATTTTATGAGTAAAAATATACTTATAAATGGGCCGTCCCAAGCCGACAGCATCTAAAATTGTGGTCGCCAAGGTGCGGTGACTCGGGGTTCTACTTTTAGGTGTAGTTGAGTCAGAGGTTTCCCCGTGTGGGTGAGATAAGCCGATATGAGTTAAGCAGGCCGTGTGTGTGTGTAAGCGGATGAGTTACCATGAAGCACTCTTAAAATCCAAAAATCGAACAACTTCCGTCTCTCCCCTTGCTGGAGCACGCCCTAGGGTTGCTGCTGGCCGCGGCCCTCTCCAGCCATGGCTGGCCCCCGGGGGGGGGCCTCTCCTCCCCCTCCCCCCACGGCTGGTCCCTCCTCCTGGTGGTGCTTCTGTTGCTGGCCAGCCGATAGCTACATCTGCCCACGATCCCCTTGTTTCAGCAGGTGCACCATCATCCAACAAGGCTGCAGATCGTGCAGGTGCACTACTGGCTGGTGGCCCATCTTTATCCTTGGAAGCTCCTGTTCGTGGCCATAAGGAGCCACCTCCTGCGGACGCCCCTACTGCTCTATGCAGATCTGGACTGCCCTCTACGGGTCCCCCTTCAGCTGATAGCGATGCCCCTCCTGCTCCTTGCAGATCTGGTCTGCCACATTGCAGATCTGGTTTGCCCTTTTCGGGTCCCCCAACAGCTGGTAGTGATGCTCATCCTGCTCAAAGCAGATCTGGTCTGCCCCCTTCGGGTCCCCCTACAGTTACTAGCGATGCACCTCCTGCTCATAGCAGATCTGGTCTGCCCTCTCCGGGTCCCCCAACAGCTGGTATGCTAGAAGATGATAATGGTGGCCCCTTGGTGTCCCCTCCGTCCCACCATGCTGCTGGTGCTGCATGTGTTGATGGCCTGCTCACAGTTGCTGGTGGCTCCCGCCCTTGTTCTTCTCCGGATGCATCCAACCAGGCCCTTCCAACCGCGGGAGCAGCATATGCTAGTGGCCCACAGGCCAGGGACATCTCTGCTACAGACCCATTGCTAGCCCCTTCTAATCATGGTGCGGTGGCTGCAGATCTGGATGCTAGCAGATCTGTGGCTGCAGATCTGACTGTTCATCTTGCTGGTAGGAAAGGTGCCTCCCGTGCTGCTATTTCTAATGTTGCTGCTAGTGCCTTGCAGCCCCCTCCTGCTAGCGCCTCACAGCATCCTCCTGCCCGAGATGCATCTCGTCCTGCTCATGCCAAGGATTCTCCCCAAGCTGGCGTGCAAGGGGATGCTCCTGCCCGTGCTGCTGCGAGTGCTCGTGCTAGCCATGCTGCGAATGGTGCTGCTCCGGCTGCGGTTAATGCTCCTCGTCCACCCCATGCCACAGGTGCCAAGGCCACGTCACCTTGGGCTGCTGCATGCATATCTGCTCCTCCTTCGACATCACCTGCAGGGGATGCCTTGCCTCATGCTGCAGCTCCTTCTTTCGCTCAGGTGCTCCTTAATTCTGTCCCTCCACCGGCCATCCCTATTGCTATCCATTGCCCCGCCTCCACAGATTCGAGAGAGCCAGCAGCCTTCTTTACACCGGAGGAAATCAACCTCTCTTGCAAGCTGCTAGAGCATGCTATTGTTGCCAAGACCCCTCTGGGCAGGCCGGCATTCCAAGACATCAGATTGCACTTTGTCCAGCGATTTCAACTTAAGCAAGATTTCCTCCTTAGTGCATTGGATGGCCGCCACTTGTTAATGCGTTTTCAGAATGAGGAGGATTATTTGCAAGTGCTGCTTAAGGAATCATTGTATGTCAAGGGCAAGCCGTTCTAGTTTTCTAAATGGACGATGGCATTCTCTCCGGATGAAGATTCCCCCATTGTCCCGGTATGGCTGGAGATGCCGGGTCTGCCAGCCAATTTCTATAGTGAAGCCATGATTCGTTCCATTGCTGGTAGCATAGGCCCGGTCCTTAAAGTCGATAGAAACACACTATGCTTGATTCGCACTCTCGCTGCTCGTGTTTGTGTTCAGCTGGATGTGTCCAAGAAGCTCCCGCACCGGGTGTGGATTGGCACTGGGAATGGTAGTGCGTGGCAGCCCCTTCTTTATCCTGCCCCTCCATTGTTTTGCTCCTCATGCAATCGGCTTGGTCATCTGCCATCCACATGCAAGAAGAAACTGGCTGCTAATGCTGGCCCCGCTGCACCTTTAGCTGAAGCTCGGGGAAGTGTTGCTCCAGCTGGTCCTCAAGATGGCCCTCCACACCTTGCTGCTCCTGCAGGCACCAAGCGTGTGTGGCGCCCTGCCATGCCAAACGAGAACACTACTGCCCACTCCACTGGCCCACCAACTGCAGCCACGGATGCTATACAGCAGCCTCCTACACTTGTTGAAGCCTCGGCCCCTCCTGGCTTGAAGGATGCTGGTGGCTCTCAGATCATACCTGCTACCCAGGCCGAGTAATCACAAACGGCTGCACCTGCTGGTCCTAAGCGTGCTTGGCGCCCTGCTAAGCCTTCGTTGATTGCTTTTGCTCCCTCCAATCCTCCTCTAGCAACATCTCGGGTCCATGTCCAGTTGCCTCCTCCATTTGATGGAGCTACGGACCTTGCTGGCTTGCAGGATGCTCCTAGGTATGGCAACGCTCCCTCCCATAATGCACCTCCCATACCTAAGTGTGCTGATCAGCAGCCCCCTCCCACAGCTACCTGTGCTGCTCAGCAGCCTCTTGCTAGTGTTGACAATCAGGTTGGTGTTGCCCATTATGCTGCTGATACACCAGACATCCACCATGCTGCAGGTCACTCATCGGTTCAGCTGCCTCTTGCTCATATTGATGCTCAGCCTAAACCTGTCATGAAGGATTTTGGTGCCCCCCGCCAGGATGTTGGTGCTCTCGACATACCCCAAGCTGTTGTCTCCCCTAATGCTTCTCCTGTACATCAGACTTCTATCCAGCTGCATCAAGCTGGTGTCGATGCCCGGCCTGTTTCCGGTTTGAAAGATTTTGGTGGGCCTGAGTTGCCCCCTGCTGCTGGTGTCCCTTGCCCACAGCCCGCAGGTCTTCTATCTCTTCTGAGTGATACTCCTAGCCAGCCTTCCCCGGTGTCTGCCCGCTGTGGCAATATGAGCGCAGCTGCTACCTCCCCTGTCCGCAGCCTCCATGGGTCTGAACTGAATGCGAATAATTCACCTATGCTACCATCCATTCAAGCTGCTGCTATTGCTCCAGCAGCTCACTCCGGCGATGATGAGGGAGGCCTGCCCAATGCTGCTAGCGCAGACCTGCTGCCCCGTGTGTCGGCTGAAGCTGGAGATCCCCCCTCCGTGGATGAACAATCTTCGCCTTCAGCCACAAGCTCTCAGCCTTTCCCAGTCATTTACCAAGCCCTCACTCTACCAGGCTCTGAACCAGCACCCCGGGTGGCTGATTTCACAGATATACACACCAAGTTTGTTGGCATGGATCCTCAACCGTCCACCCGGGCTGTTTGTTACCGGCCTAGACGCGGGCTTCGCAGATCTGCATCCGTCAACCTTCATCATAATTCTGACAAATGAAGGCTCTCATATGGAACATCCGAGGCATCTGCAATGCCCAATCCATTAGCCGGCTGAAACTCCTTGTCCGGAAGCATAACCTTGCCTTTGTTGCTGTAATTGAACCGAAGGGATCTACCTCCTTGCTTGAGTCCTACAGGAAGAAGCTTCGGATGGCCTCATGTCTGGCTAATTCCCCAACCAAAGCCCAGATTTGGATCTTCTGGAGAGATCCATTGGATATCTCCATGGTCTGCTTCTCGGACCAGCACATCACATTGTCCGTTGGATCAACTCTCCCCGGAAAATTCTTCATCACCGTTGTCCATGCTAGCTGCTCTTTATCTGAGCGCCGTTCTCTATGGGACAGCATTGTTGATTTCTCTGCCGCTTGTGATGCTCCATGGCTGGTGGGGGGTGATTTCAATAGCATCCTTGAACCTTCGGAGAAGCGCGGAGGCAAGCGAGCTTTCTCGCTGTCCATGTCGGACTTCCAAGCATGTGTTTCAGCTTCGGGACTGCAAGATGCCGGGTTCCTTGGCAGCAGGTACACTTGGTACAATGGTCAGCGAGCTAATGGTATTTGGGCCAGACTTGACAGGATTCTTGTCAATGACGAATGGTCGGTCTCTTGCCCGACGATCTCCGTGCAGCACCTATCCCGAGCTTGTAGTGACCACTTCCCGTTACTTGCCTCGATCAGCTCGGATACTCCACAGGGCCCTTGCAGGTTCTGTTTTCAGCATATGTGGACTGCACATGAGGTCTTCACCCGTGACTCTAGCCTTGCTTGGGCTGCTGCCCCTCTTTCATCTCTTCCTCTGCTCACTATAGCTCTAAAGCTGAAGCACATGAAGGATTTCTACAAACACTGGAACAAGGCTACATTCCATAATATTTCAGCCAACGTGTTGGCAGCCGAGGCTTCCTTTTCTGCTGTCCAGGAAGCCCTTGACCTGCAACCCTCCGACTCCTCCCTCTCGGCCTTCACTTTGGCCAGAGATACTCTCGACCGCGTGCTCATTCAGGAAGAGATGTTTTGGAGGCAGAAATCGAGGATTAAATGGCTGAAAGAAGGCGATCGGAACACAAAATTCTTCCATGCTTTTGATAAATCTCAGCAGCGCCGTGCGTCTATCTTTGAAATCCGTCTTGAAGATGTTTCTATCGTGACGGGGCAGCAGGCCATTGCTGAACTATTTATCTCCCACTTCTCTTCGAGCTTCTCCTCCTCTCCTCATCGTATTGATCAGGAAATGCTGGCTTCTATTCCCATGGTGCTGCAAGGGGATCACAATGACATGCTATGTGTCGTGCCATCTTGGGCTGAAATCAAGAAAGTTGTGTTTAGCATGTCGCCGGATAGTGCCCCGGGTCCGGATGGGTTTACGGGTCATTTCTTTCATGCTTGCTGGAATTTTATTGAAGATGATGTTTGTGCAGCTGTGCAAGCCTTCTTTTGTGGTCATCAACTGCCGAGAGGACTCACCTCCTCTCTTATTGCCTTGATTCCGAAGGTGGATACTCCAAAGTCCTGTGCGGATTATCGCCCCATCAGCCTCTGCAATTTCTTTTACAAAATCATTGCTCGAGTTATTAGTGACCGGCTGGCCGCCCTTCTTCCTCTCTTAATCTCCGAAGAACAAGGTGCATTTGTGCAAGGCTGCTTCATTATTGAGAATGTCTCATTGGCCCGGGAGATGGTGCAACACTTGGGTAAGCAATGCAGGGGTAATAATGTGGTCTTCAAGTTGGATAAGGCCAAGGCCTACGACCGTTTGGAATGGGATTTCCTATATGCTGTCCTCCGTCGATTTGGCTTTTCGTTGTCTTTTATATCGCTGTTGGAGCCTCTCCTTTCCAATTGCTGGTTCTCTATTCTCCTCAATGGCAGCATCCATGGTTACTTCAAGTCCACAAGAGGCCTTCGTCAAGGGGATCCCCTTGCCCCGGCACTATTCATCCTTGCGGAGGAAGCTCTTAGCCGGGGGCTGTCCTCCCTATTCTATCGCAGCAGAGGGGGCTGGTTTTCTACTCTTCGGAGGTGTCCTCCTATCTCGCACTTGCTCTTCGCCGATGACACACTTATCTTCTCTAATGGTTCTATTCGCCATATTAGAAATCTTATGAGGTTTATCAAGAAATATGAGACAGCTTCGGGACAGCTTGTTAACACTTCTAAAAGCTCCTTCATTGTCTCCGATCATGTGCCCATTGCTATGTGCCGATCCATTGAGGAGGCTACCGGATTCATGAAGTGCAGGCTGCCCATCAAATACTTAGGGATTTCACTCTACTCTGGAAGGCAGAATTCATCATACTTTGCTAATATTTTGTCCAAGACCGCCGTCAAGCTACAATCTTGGAAGTCCGGTTTTCTAACCGCCGGTGGACGACTTGTTCTCATTCGGCATGTGCTTTCAGCTCTCCCTATTTATACCATGTCCGCTCTCACCATTCCAGCATCTATTATGCGTTCCTTCAACAAGTTATTAGCCAACTTCTTTTGGGGTTCTTATGAGGGATCACCGAAGAAACATTGGATGTCTTGGGACGTTATCTCGCAGTCGGTCGATCGTGGTGGCCTGGGTGTCCTTAATCTTCAGCTTTTGCAGGTTGCTTTGAGGACCAAAATGCTTTGGGCTGCCATCACTTCCCACTCCCTGTGGGCCCGGTTCTTCAAGGCCAAACACCTCCATTCTTCTCACTATTCGGAGGCCAAATTCCAACTCATGTTAGCTGCGGACAGTCGCCTATGGCAGAGGGCTGCACAATTGGTTCATGTGAACCATAGGGTGCTGATTTCTAGGAATTCTCCTCATGTCAGTTTTTGGTTAGATGTATGGGCTGGTGCAATGCCCCTTCGTGACTTTCTGCCCCGCAATATTTGATCTTCTTTGAGTGATAAAGGCTGCACTGTCCAGCAGATTTTTTCGGACCCGCAGCACCCTCACCTCGATATTGTTCGTATGCATTGCCCGCCCGGCTGCTTGGACCATGTTCTATCTGTTTTGGGCAGCGAGGATCAATGGATTTGGTGTCCCACTAATGACGGTAAATTCTCAACCAAGTCTGTTCACAGACTGCTGCAAGGTGTGGCTGCCCCTACCTGGTCTTCGCTTTGGTACGTGCACATCCCTCTCAAGTGGTCTGTCCTTGCTTGGCGATTAGTACGCGGCTGCCTCCCCACCGATGACACCATCATGGCCTGCCGTATCCCATTGTGCTCCATGTGTAGCTGCTGCCAGCCCCCTCACATTGAGACCGGGCTGCACCTTTTTTTCCATGGGCTGGTTGCTAAACATGTGTGGACTGCTTTGCATGACTTTCTTCAGTTCGACCACTTGTCGGTCTTGACGGCTGTCGAGGGTGTGGCTGATTTCTTAGCTGATACACATCTATCCTCCATGACTGGGACCATCTCCAGATGTATATTTATGGCTGTCATATGGGAGGTTTGGTGTTGCCGGAACATGTCTCGTTACGATGGCCATCTCATGACCGCTCGGCAGGTTTTGTGCAGGGCATTGCTTGTTGTCCGCCCTATCGTCCAAGCTCTTCCTTTTAAGGGAAGGGATCTGTCCACGTAGCAACAATCCATGCTTGTCTCCTTGGGGATCTCCCCCCCTACTGCTATTCCTTCCCCTCCAAGGGTGGTTCGCTGGTTCGCCCCGCCATCGGGCCGGCTGAAATTGAACGTCGACGGAGCGTTCAAACGCAGCATTGGTGCTGCTGGTGATGGTGGCATTGTCAGGGATTCCAGTGGTGGTTTTGTATTTGCCTTTGCTGTTGCGTTTCATGGGGTTAATTCCAGCCTTGAAGCCGAAGCTTTGGCGCTCCGTCAAGGGTTATCTTACTGCTGCGACAGGGGCTACCATTCGCTGGATGTTGAATCTGATTCGCTAGCGTTGGTACAGATCGTTCAGGGCCGCTTCCATCGCCCATGGCGACTGTCTTATATCCTTCATGATGTATCCACTTATTGTCAGTCCGTGCAGGTCTCTTTCACGCATATTTATAGGGAGACTAATCAGGTTGCGGACAGCCTTGCTAGACATGGTTGTTCATTGTCTTTGTCTCCCATTGTCCTTGTCTCTTGGGCTGATCTTCCCACTTTTGTAAAAGGCCCCTATCGTCTTGATAAGATAGGGTGTCCTTCTATCAGGCCCTAGTGTCTTGTTGCCCTTTGCTATCATGTTGTTGTACCTTTCCTTTCATGTTGATCATTAATAAAAATCTTGCCTGTTAGGTGTGTGGTGGCGGAGCGGCCTACCCATCCCCTCCTTGAGGGGGTGGGCGCTCTCCTGCTTCCCCTATCGGGTATTGCTTTAGTTAAAAAAAAAGAAAAAAAGCGGATGAGTTAGCGACTCTGTTCTGTGTTGGTTGTGCCTGTGAGGCTTGTCCCTTGTTGAGACCCTAGCACGTTGAGGAGTCCGCCTAGGGTAAGGGCTTTCTATGTTGTTCCCGTGAGACGGTTTCGAGCCGGTTGCCGTGGGCCCCTGCGTACGTAGTGCTGTGAGGACTCCACCTACGTTCCCAGAGCTAGTGCGTTGAGAACTCCGCCTACTCTGGAGCCCTAGTCCGGGCTAGGGGAAAACCGGTCATTAGAGCCTAGACATTAAGGAGTCCGTCTAGTGTGTACACACATGGTTGGGGGCTCGGACACCGTGTTGACGAGCACGGACCCCAGCTAGTCCACTTGTTCTGTAAGGATGCGTGCGTGACCAAGGAGGAATGTGTTCGGGCAGCGTCTGTGAGTTCCGTGTTGGCCGACAGTGTTGTGGTAGCCCTTCTGGTTTGTGGCCTTCTTTCTGGGTTGAGCCCAGGGTTTACTGACTTCGACGCAATGGTCCTCCCAAGGGTGGAGGTTGCGTTCTTGACCATGTGGTCTCAGTTGTGGCTCCGTTAGTGAGGACGGGCCATCACTATAGAGGCGTTACGATGTTCTACGGACTAGTTCCTTCACAACAACGAGGTCGTGAATTCCTGACGGGTAGTTGTAGTTCCGTCTTGAGGTTAGAACCTTCATGGTATTGAGGGCGTGGTTTCTCCCCGACCTCGAGGGTCCTAGGGAGAAAGTGTGTGTGAGCCACTCAGCAGAATAGTTCCTTGGAATAGGTGAGGGCATGAGGATTGCGGGTAGCAAATAAGTTGTGTTTCATCTCGCCGTTTATCTGCTATTGTTATTGTTGTTCTCATTATTGTTATTACTACTATTACCGTTGTTATTGTTATAATCGTTGTTACTGTTGTTGTTTATCGTCGTTGCTTGTGGTGGCGATCCGTGGGACCCCTACTGAGCCGATGAGACGAGACTCACCCCTTCCTTTTTAGGTACGGCGTTTCCTCTCGGAGTTCGGTGATCCGGAGCAACATCCGGAGAGTTTCATTGCTAGCGTGGTAGAGCCAAGATATGCCACATATGCTGTGTATTTTTCTTTCCTTTTTCACTGTACCTTTTGGACATTGTACTCTAGACTGTAAACTGTGTTTTTTTTTTTTTTTTTTTTGGGGGGGGGAAGAAGAAGAATGTGTATATAGATTTAATTCATGCACTTTAATTTCTATATTTATTCTAGATTCCGATGCATCTCTACAACACTAATTCACCCTTCCGAGCCCCGTGGCTCGTGGGTAACAGGCTAAGATTCGACTTGCATCGTTCCTTTCCAGTACTCAGATTCTAGGTCGTGACAGATGGTATCAGAGCAGGCTGTGGACGTGCATGGGAACATGGAATAAATATAGAGTCCAAAAGTCCAGTGTCTAGTACAATTGGCAGCTACATAGGGTATCGTGTCTTAATTGCCGCATTGTTTTATGTGTGTATGTGCCAAGGAAGCAGAGATGACGCCGAGAAGGAGGACTCGGCCTGTATCAGAGTTGGCGAGTAGAGATCCGAAGGGACAGCAGTATGGGTCGCCGCCTCCAGTTATAGCAGAGTTTTTGACAGGCATGCAACAGTTTCGCGCTCAACAGCAAGATCGGGACACTAGCGAAGGTTCTTCAGGTCGAGGAGACCATGTGCAAGTATTGAGGGAGTTTCTGCAATTTCATCCACCTCGGTTCAAGGGCCAGCATGATCCCGATGCTGCGAAGTGTTGGTTGGATGCCATGGAAAGAGTGTTTCATGCTATGGAATGTGAGGATGACGATAGAGTGCGCTTGGCAAGCTATCTATTGCAGGGTCCGGCACAGCTATGGTGGAATTCAAAGTGGGAGACGACCTTCCAGTCTCGTCCACTTCGACTGATTTCATGACAGAAGTTTGTGGCAACTTTTGAGCGTGTGTACATACCTGATTGCATCAAGGCAGTAAGATCTTGCCAGTTTTTGGAGCTCAGGTAGAGAGATATGACAATGCTCCAGTATCGGGCGCGATTTGTTGAGCTGGGCCGGTATGTACCGCAAATTGTGGTAGATGAGATGTTGAGAACCAGACAGTTTACCAGGGGCTTGAGGCTAGATCTTCGTCGGGCTATGATTGTGGGCCGCGTCACAGATTTGGATGCGGCCTATCAGACAACGGCAACTTTAGAGGCAGAGATATTGGAAACCCAGGAGCAGGTTGGAGCTGGACCGTTTCAGCAAGGCCATTCTCAACAAGGGTTTTTACAGTAGCCTGGCAAGATCCCGCAACCCCCGAGTCAATCAAGGCCAATCCTGGCGGCGTCCACTGACTCGGATGTCACTTCCTTGAGATCGAGATTCAAGTAATTGTATCGGAGTGGCTCTCGTAGGAGATGTCACTTCCTTGATGAGCCTTATGCGGCGAGCGCAGCAGATTTGAGATGCTTCAGGTGCGGTCAGGTGGGACATTTAGCTCAAGAGTGTCCCCTTGGTCCCCGTAAATAGCCATAGCAATGTCAGTCACGATATCAACAGGCTAGTGATGTCACACCTTGCGAAAGGTACGATCTGTGTTATGATTAAATTATGTGTTGTATGTTTTGTGGGAATTCCGTCGTTTCTCGTTTTATTCATCTTATAACCTTCCTTAAGAGTGTCGAGGAACCCGTGTGAATGCCTTGCGTGTCGGCAGTAGAGCCGCCTGTAGGCGTTTTGTGCTCATTTCTCGCTATGATATGAAGCGCTGGTGCTGTGCGGAGTTACCAGCCGAGTTAGGTATGCTGAGTTGTAAGGCTGGGGCCATGATTTCTGTTATATTTGGAGCTGAAGTCTTCAGTGTTGTGGGCGGTTTGCCAGATTGAGAGAGAATGCATGCTCCGGAAACAAGATGCTCTAGTTTACCCTCGCTTATATCTAGATTTGACCAATGGTCTTGGAGGTGATGGCAGACCGAGTGCCTAAACTTTGACTACCTTGGCTATTTGGACTGTGCAGAGTTGCGTAGCGGAAGCGTGGTGGGCCCACAACCCACGGGCCCAGAATCGGAATAACAGTAGAAATGAGAATGTTTTGGGGATTAATAGGCTTTTGGAGAATTTGTGGCCATTTGACGAGAATTGCTTCCCCAATGTGAGATCATTGTGACCAAGAAAAAAATCAAGTAACTGTTGTGCCAATAACTGGCAGCATTGGGTTGTGTAGCACTAGCAGAGTTACGAGTGGGATGGTATGGTAGCGGAAGCCATTGGATGAAGATCGTGATTGGGTTAGTTCCCTCCGTAAAGAGTGTGGTATGGCGTGTAGTGTAGCGAGTCGATGGTAAAGATTGAGTGTAGACCTTGGGAAATTGGAATTGTCATGGGGCAAAGTGAGAATATGTTGCCCGGAAACAAGGGATTATGAACCAGTTGTGATTGAGGACGGTATTCCCGAGGTAGATCGGAGATACAAGAAATGTGTTTGTGTGCTGAGAAATAGAAGATGGATACCCGTGGTGGTGTTATGAGGAATCAGGGAGGCTAGTTGAGCCAACTGGCGCCTTAGTAAATTTATGGACTAGTGTGTCGAGAGTTTAGTGGCGCTGTCATTTCAGGCTAACAAGGTTCACATAACCCTGGCGGGAAGAAGTACCTTGCTTTCGAGTGTGAGAGTCAGATCAGTGATAGCAATAATGATGAAGGTGCCCCAGGTCTTCCAAGCATTAAAGGAGGAGTGCGCCCCAGTATTTGAGCATGGTGTACGGAAATGGTCGTCAAGAGACCACTAATGGTGTGCCAAACCTGGTATCGTGAGTTTTGCGGTTAAGAAGTGGGCGTCGTGAGACAGTGATCCTGTAGGAAGGGCCTGAACATGCATTCTTAATTGGAGGTTGAATGGTCGTCTAGAATTCTGTGATAAAGTTGCATGGTTGACTAAGCAGGCGTCAGAAGGCACGTCTTAGTTAAGTCCAATCGGTGTTGTAAAGTTTGTTGGAATACGGGGTTAGATGTTGTTCCAACCCTGTGATGTAGCCAAGACAAGGGACTAGTGGCCTATGAAAATATCTAAAGAGGAGTCGTGATGTTGAATCGGTGGGACTTTGAAGTGTCCTGAATGTCCTATTGGGGAATAGATGGAGGTGGTCTCTATGTGGGTGGTGCCTGGTGCAGGCATAGTGTATTGAGAGTTGGCAGCCAGTTAGCATGTAGCGGTTTCAGAACTCAATGTTGGGCTGCCAGGAGCTTCAAAGTGCGTAAATAACATAATGATAATAATAATACGATAATGATAATAATAATACTAATAGAACATGATAACAACACTAATAAGAAATATATCGGCCAGATTTCAATATGGAATGGATGGTTCCTTGGCGTGGGGCCCTGGAGATATTGGCATGATTCGATGCTCCTGCTTGTTTCTGGCCGGAAACTTTGCAACTCTGAGGGTAGAGCTCGAGTTGCTGTAAGATTTTGAGAGATCACGTAGGTGGTTGTGTTGTATTTCCCGTGAAAGGTTGGTTTTTGGCAAGAGGGCCAAGATGTCACCAGAGATGACGACTGGATGGAATTCACTGCATTGAGCAATAATCTTAAGCGTTAGAGCCAATGGGGAAGCGGTTGATAATATGACATAATTGATTTTGGCCCCTGTAGAGAAATGGGAAGGAGAATGGAGCAGGACAGGAATTCCAGTCAGTCTGAAGCCGGTGGTTAGCAAACGGATTTCTGCTGCCAGCATACAATGGACCATAAGCGGTCCGGCAAGAGATTGGCGTCAAGACCAGAGATGGTCCGGTGAGGCTTAATAGTGATACGATTTTAATCGAGAAGATGTCGACGTTGCAGAGCTAGCAGAAGTATTGTTGTTGCAGTCGGCTGAGAGGACTGCACAGGTTAAGCCGAGTAGGACATGATTTCTGTGGTCCCCGAGTGGCTGAGGTGACGCCAGACGTTGTTTCTATATATGTCACGATCATTCCAAGATTTGACAAGAGTGGAGACAGGAAGCGACATGATTCCATTGGATATGATGGTCTGGCTGCGTCCCTCGGGAGATTTTTTATTTAAGAGTAAGAAATTGTCCTGGAGCAGTGAGTGCAAGGCCAGCTAGATGAATTCTTCTCCCCCGATGACTTGGTATGCATCATTCTAAATTTTGAGGATGAAATTTTTGTAAGTGGGGAGGACTGTCATGACCCGGATTTTCGGATCGCATCTCCATGGGTTTCAGAGCGATTTTGCGAGTCTCGGATCACATTTTAAAAATAAAATGAAATTTATGAATATCGGGTCTTCGGACCACTAAATAAGTAATAATAAATTATTTCTGGATGATGTGGCATGACAGATGAGTTACATGTTTTTCGAGAATTGCAAAGTTAATTTTAGGTGGTTTTCTGAGTTCTGGAATTTTTAAATCCCAAATAAACCCTTTAGATAAACCCCCTCCCCCTTTCTCTTTTTCTCCCTCTCGTTACACTCCCTCACTCTCTCCCGTTCTCCCTTTCTCTCTCACGTTCTCACTCTCTCCTCCTCGTTCACCCTCGGCGGCTGACGGTGACGTGGAGGCGAGGTAGCGGTACGACGTGGGCGACGATCGGGGCAGACGAGAACAAGCGTTGGGCGATGGAGAGCGGCAAGGCGTTTCGCGGGTTTCGTGAACCGGTCGCGGTAATCGCGACGTTTTGAGCATGAATCAACGTCTATTATTCGTGGATTCTTCGTAAGAGGTAGGGGATAGATTCCTACCCTCCTTGTGTGATTCCCTCACGGTTTTAAGCCGAATCGGGCGAGGAAGAGCGGGTTTTTCATCATCATCATCATCAGAGCCTCATCCCAATTTTTGGGGTCGGCTACATGAATCATGTTCCGCCAAAGATTTCTATCAAATGTTATATTCATATTTAAACCCAAGAAACTAATGTCCTTCCTAATAACATCGCACCATCTCATTTTAGGCCTTCCTCGAGCTCTTTTACTAGCATCCACTAAGATTCAGTCACATCTTTTAATCGGCGCTGAGTTAGGGCGACGAAACACATGTTCAAACCACTTGAGTCTATTTTCTCTCATTTTACTATCAATAGGGGCTATCCCTAAGTCTTTACGGATGCACTCATTTCTAATCTTGTCTTTCTTAGTCTTGCCACACATCCATCTCAACATCCTCATCTCTGCTACACACATTTTGTGAATGTGTTCCTTCCGTACTACCCAACATCCTCATCTCTGCTACACACATTTTGTGAATGAGTTTTCTTTATGTTACGAAAAAATACAGTTTGGGACGAGTGGCGATTTTCGTCGAAACGAGAGGCGTTTCTTTGTTTAATTTCATGCTTTGGGTGCTTTGAAATTTGAAGAAAGGTCCCCGATGTTTTCCCCCTCGATCGGCATCGAGTGGGGCGCAGACGAGCACCCCATGGTGCGGTTCCGTCGGTTCCCGACCGGAATCGGTCAACCGGTCCACACTCGCCACGGTGCAGGCAGGGTGCTCGACCAAAATGCTTGGTCGTTCAACCGACCAGTGCACCAGTCGACCGACCAGAGCAGGTCAGTCGATCGACCCATGATGTTGGTCGACCGACCATGGGGGTCGATCGACCAAATTGCAGTCTGAACTGCCCTTTTGGGCCATATGTGGCGTCGTTCGCCCCGGGATTGATAGTTAATGATTTTATGATTAAAAATATACTTATAAATGGGCCGTTCCAAGCCGATAGCATCTAAAATTGTGGTCGCCAAGGTGTGGTGACTCGGGGTTCTACTTTTGGGTGTAGTTGAGTCAGAGGTTTCCCCGTGTGGGTGAGATAAGCCGATATGAGTTAAGCAAGCCATGTGTGTGTGTAAGCGGATGAGTTGGTGACTCTGTTCTGTGTTGGTTGTGCCTGTGAGGCTTGCCCCTAGTTGAGACCCTAGCACGTTGAGGAGTCCGCCTAGGGTAAGGGCTTTCTATGTTTTTTCCCGTGAGACGGTTTCGAGCCAGCTGCCGTGGGCCCCTGCGTACGTAATGATGTGAGGACTCCTACGTTCCCAGAGCTAGTGCGTTGAGAACTCCGCCTACTCTGGAGCCCTAGTCCGGGCTAGAGGAAAACTGATCATTAGGGCCTAGACATTGAGGAGTCCGTCTAGTGTGTGCACACGTGGTTGGGGGCTCGGACACCGTGTTGACAAGCACGGACCCCAGCTAGTCCACTTGTTCTGTAAGGATGCGTGCGTGACCAAGGAGGAATGTGTTCGAGCAGCGTCTGTGAGTTCCGTGTTAGCCGACAGTGTTGTGGTAGCCCTTCTGGTTTGTGTCCTTCTTTCTGGGTTGAGCCCAGGGTTTACTGACTTCGAGGCAATAGTCCTCCCAAGGGTGGAGGTTGTGTTCTTGACCATGTGGTCTCAGTTGTGGCTCCGTTAGTGAGGACGTGCCATCACTATAGAGGCGTTACGAGGTTCTACGGGCTAGTGCCTTCACAACAACGAGGTCGTGACTTCCTGACGGGTAGTTGTAGTTCCGTCTTGAGGTTAGAAACTTCATGGTATTGAGGGCGTGGTTTCTCCCCGACCTCGAGGGTCGAGGGTCCTAGGGAGAAAGTGTGTGTGAGCCACTCGGTAGAATAGTTCCTTGGAATAGGTGAGGGCATGAGGATTGCGGGTAGCAAATACGTTGTGTTTCATCCCGCCGTTTATCCGCTATTGTTATTGTTGTTCTCATTATTGTTATTACTACTATTACCGTTGTTGTTATTGTTATAATCGTTGTTACTGTTGTTGTTTATCGTCGTTGCTTGTGGTGGCGATCCGTGGGACCCCTACTGAGCTGATGAGACGAGACTCACCCCTTCCTTTTTAGGTACGGCGCTTCCTCTCGGAGTTCGGTGATCCGGAGCAACATCCGGAGAGTTTAATTGCTAGCGTGGTAGAGCCGAGATATGCCACATATGCTGTGTATTTCTCTTTCCTTTTTCACTGTACCTTTTGGACATTGTACTATAGACTGTAAACTATTTTTTTTTTTTTTTTTTTTTTTGGCGGGGGGGGGGGGGGGGGGGGAAGAAGAAGAATGTGTATATACATTTAATTCCTGCACTTTAATTTCTATATTTATTCTAGATTCCGATGCATCTCTACAGCACTAATTCACCCTTCCGAGCCCCGTGGCTCGTGGGTAACAAGCCAAGATTCGAGTTGCACCGTTCCTTTCTAGTACTCAGATTCTAGGTCGTGACAGATTTTATATTAGAGATACACATTTGCTGGAGAAAAGTGAATATTTCATTTCTAGAACTCATTATACATAACACATGACACCCCAACTACATGATTAGGTCATTTGACTTACATTCGGTCCTAAATCCACCATTAGATCTATATTCGGTTACGATCAAACCGTTAGATTTTATATTCAATCAAGATCAAACCATCCTATTTTCTTTTCTTTACAACCGGACTCTCGAATTTTGTATCCCGTCGTGATCGAGCCATTGGATTATGTTTCTAGATGAGATTGGACCATCGGATTTGTTCCGACTCACGATCAAACCACTAGAATTGAATTGTATCGCGATTAGACCATTGAATTGTCAATATGATCACTATCAAACCGTCAGATTTAATTCCGATAAAGATCAAACCTTTGAATTTGCTCCAGGTCAAGATCTAACAGTAAGATTTAAATTTAATCAAGATCCGACTGTTGGATTTGCTCCAAATCGAAATATGACCATTAATTTTGAATTTTATCCCGATTGGACAATTGGATTTAAGTTCGATCGTGATCGGACTGTTGGATTTAAGTTTGATCCCGATCGGACCGTTGGATCACCATGATGATCACTAACAGACCATCGGATTTGATTCCGACCAAGGTTTAATAATTAGATTTGATCCCGATCAAGATCGGACTATTAAGTTAACTTCTCCACACAAGGCAGGGAATATATTTGCAATTCTCAACTTCTCTTGACAAAATGTAAGCATTTATGCCATTTTCATAAGCATGTGGTATTTTTATAACTTTCCCATCATCAAGGGTATTTCTATAAGTTTCCCCCCATTGGGGGTGTTTTTGTAATTTTAGATCTTTTCTGGGCATATTTGTAATTTCAAACCCTTTTTAGGTATGGTTGCTCTTTCAAACTCTTTTTTGCAATTCCAAACCCTATTTGGGCATATTTGCAATCTCGAACCATTTTTGGGTTCATTTGCAAATTGTGACATGTTACCGGGTAAAATTACAATTTCTGAGCAGCAATCAGTGTTATCAGAACCGGATCGAACCGGCCAGTCGAACCGGTCCGACCGTGAACCGGTGTAGTTCAATTAAGGCCGGGCCGGTCTAATGTTAAAGAACCGGACGAACCAGACGAACCGCGGTTCAACCGGTGAACCGGTCCGAACCGGTCCGACCCGATTCACCCTTTAAAACAAAAAATAAATGTAAAAATATTTAGATATTCAAAATGATATTTATGTGTGAACAAAATTATCTTATTATTATTGATTTGTTATTGATTATCATTTTATTTTAAATAAATTTAAAGTTTAAAAAATTAAAGGAGCATAGATATTAATTGTGAAGAGTGAAGAGCAATGAAATATTACAAAATTTTAAGGTAAGTTTATTTAACCATGTTATTGTTATTTTTTTACTTGTATAGTTACATAATCATGACTAATAAGTATACACGTATGTTTTTTATTTTAATCATTATATCTTATTTCTTATTGTCTTAGGTTATAGAATCGGGTCGGACCATGTATCAATATTATAATGACGTCACGGTTCAAACCGGTTCGATTGAACGGTCTAACCGGTTCGAACCGAACCAGCTCATTGGCCGGTTCAGGCACCGGTTCGGTTCTGATAACATTGGCAGCAATAAAATTTTAATGTAATTTCTGCAATTTTAAGATTTTTCATAATTTTCTTGGGCATTTTTACATTTTCATAAAACTTCAGGGTAAAACTGCAGTTTCTGCACAAAACAGGGCCTTTTTGCAATTTTTCCACAACTTACGAGAAATTTGCATACCTCGGAACATCACATCATTATTCTGAAATTTACATCAATTTTACAAAGGCACAAAGCTTCTTTTCTTGTCATGGGGTATCATTGATTAAGAGTTCTTATTTTATACAAATTTAGCAAAGTCTTCAAATCAAGAAACTCTAAGCCTTCAAGGCCTCTCTTGCTCAGGCTCCTCCAAGTTTCCAAGGCTCCAAGCTTCTCCAAGGGGGCGAGAGATGGAAGATTGAAAGCTCCAAATTCCACCTCTCTCCCATGGGCACTTCCTCCTTTTATAGGAGTTGGGAGCTAAGGTAGAGGGAGCCCTTCCGGTTTGCTGCAAGGTGAGGGGTGGAGGGAGTCCCTCCGGTTACAAGAAGAGCATTTAATGCCTTGAATTAATTGGCATTGGGTGCTTGGGTAGAGAAGGTCCCTCCGGTTGATTGCACAAGGAGGAGGAGGAAGTCTCCCCAGTGTGCTTGTGCAAGTTGAGAGGTAAGGTGGAGGGAGTCCTTCCAGTTATCCCCTCCCTTCTTTCTTTTCTTTCTTCTTTCTTTTTTCGGGGGAGGGATCGGCGGGGGGCCCCATGCAGGTTGACCGGACGGGGGTCCCTCCGGTGCAGGATGACCGGAGGGGGTCCCTCCGGTTTGCTGGGATTACCGGAGGGGTCCCTCCAGTTTGGGATTACAGAAGGAGGTCCCTCCGGTTTGGAAGATTTTCAGGTTCAACACCCATATACATCAACTAGTAATACAAGGCAAAGAAAATGCAACATAGGCAAAGAGTAGAGATTATTTGGGAAAATCACCAAACAACATACTTCACCATAGCAACCAAGTGAAAAAGATGTAAGATGATATGGTCATAGTACACCTCCTAAAGCTTGTGGATATGCTCAGTTAGATCCTATTGTCCTTCCCTATGATTGTAAATTTTTGCTTTTTTGTAGGCCTATATGCCACTTATTTCTATCTACTTACTCTTTTCTCTCATCATCAATAAAATATTGGCTGGGCAAATTTCCTACTTAAAGCCTTTTCTCTTTTTTTAAAGAAGAAATGACATGCTCATGACAGAAGTTTAATAAAACAAGCTCTTGGAGTAAAGAAAGAAATGCAATACCGGACGTGGTGCAACTGAAACAGTTAAGAAATGGAAACCACGCATTTCCTCGGGACTCAACTGAATAACAGCAGATGGAGGTGCCTGTTCAGTCTGGCTACCAGGTTCAATCTGGCAGAACAAGTGCAAATTAAAACTATATGAATTTCCAATAAGAAATTATTTAACCAATGCATCAGATTCTCTACACAGAGAGAACAGTGTTAAGTTTTCAACATAAGTCATATCCGATGGAACATAAAATCTCATAAGCAAAGAATTTATAAATAAAACATCTAGAGAAGAATTTATACAAAAGGTGTATACCTGCCTCGGAGCAGGCCCAGCAGGGATCTGAACCATCTTTGCTGTCACTTCAACAATATGCCTTCTCATAGGCATTTCCACTTCTGACCTATTTTTTTCTGGCCAAAGATGAAGCCTAATCCCAGAACAGGGAGCAAGATTAGTGACGAGGGCAAAGTGGCCTCTACCATTTGATCCCTAAACATGAGATCAAAATATATTAATTTTATGAACGTGAAGAGAAAACTAATAATTAAAAGTTGGAAAAGAAAAGTAGACAAAGCCATCAGTAACCGAGTGTCAGACGGAAAAAAGATGACATCTTGGAATTTTGCAAATATTTGCAGTAAACCATCTTGGTAGGTTCATTTCTAGATAATCGAAGATATTATGAAGAAAAACATTTAGTGTAATAAAACCACATCAAACTCAAGCTAATATGTGCATTGCTCCAACAAACTGAAAACATCTATAAGGGTCTAGTAACAGACCAAAGATTTATATCGCTACCCACTTTCAAAATGGTTCACCCTATCCATTCTCGAATGGTCTTTCCAAGGAATGTCAAATAGTGTCATCTAACAATAAAAAATGAAGCCTCAAACTTCCCTAGGTGAACCCTACATGAGATGAGAAATTTTGGCTATCTCTAAGGGACAACAAACTATCATCCAATCAAGTTTAGCACTCTAGTCATCTTCTCAACAGAACATTGGGAGTTGAAAATAGAGAAGATCTTGGAGAGATGTTGACCACAGGCAGATTGGATAATTTTCTAAAATATGCTGCCATCTCAGAGCGCACGTGGGGTGTGGGGGGTGGGGAGGGATAGAGATCTCAAGAGATGGCAAACCATTTCGCCCATGGATAAATGGAAACAGAATCAAGTCATATGATTAATAAACTGTAATGGTAAATATCAGTAGCTAAGGCACAGATTTCATTATCAGTGAGCAGCCCTAGTACAACTTTCAAGAATAGATGCTTGTACGTCATCAAAACAAGAACGGAAAATGAAAACCTAAGGACCAATATAATTTTATCAGTAAAGAAATTAACTACAAATGCAAAGTAGTTTCAGAAGCCCACCAGTTTGTGTATGTCTAACCACCTCCTCCTCCCATCCATTGCCAAAACAGTGACAGTCCGTGATTGAATATACAGATCTTTCTCAAGGCCATCATCAGGCCATTGAACTGATGATGGGCAAGATGTATAACCAAGTAACTGGGATCCTGCAAGAAAATTACAAAACTTTCCTGTTACTTATCATCTGGAAAATTAACTAAAGAAAAATAGAAACCAAGACATCCAGTAAGGGCTTAAACAAAAAAACAAATGTCAATGAAGTGTAGCAGGTGCCCCTGCTAGATGTCTAGCAATCTAGGTTCTAGTTCGGAACCTCATATTAGATGAAATAGTATCTAAATTCACGTGTATATGTACAATTCATGTATACATTTTATCTTCGGATCTTTGCACAAATAATCCTCTTACATGCATAATCACAGAAATGCCACTCTTAGATACATATTGATTAATATAACCTCACCATGGTTGGTCATCTCTTATGAAATCTACAAAATTCTGTCTCCTGAAGGGTTCCGAGATGAATCTCTACTGAAATCAAGTACAAGAGGGAGATAAAGGACTATTAGGGGAAGGAATAGGATAAAGGAGGAGGAGGGAACAAAAGAAGAGGAAGAAGAGGGAAGAGGAGAAGGATGAAGATATGAAGATGATACAGGAGCTCTCTAATATATTAAGATGGCACTGAAATCCGAAAAAGCAATTCTTGTTTGTGTAAATATGTTTTGTGGTATTCTTACAATATTGTGTAAATTTAAGGGTTATTTACCCTTGTATCCTGAAATCTTTATTAATAATCCTTATGCCCCAACCTTTATTTAATTTACCTATATACCATAAAAATCTACTAACTAAAGTTCTTATGCCCCTAATTCAAGAGTATACAAGTATTATTTTGATGGTACAATATAGAGTTTAGAGGTATACAAATGAATTCTTAAAGATTTCAGGGTATAAAGATAAGTTAGATAAAGATACGGGGATAAAGTTATTTATAAATACTTCGGGAGTATATAGGTAAGTTTCCTTTAATTTAATTATATACAATGGCTAAATGACATTTTCTTAGTATAAAATCATTACGATTTTTACCCACTACTCCCCATCTCTTGGAGATGTCTTCTCTGACTCTCAAGCCTGCCAAAAAAATGTCTTGATCCAATACAATATCTTGATTCTTACCATAGATATATCTATACATCCATTTTTGCGTTCTCCCGATCTCTCGAGATCTCTCCAAGATCTCTTCTATCTAACCCCCCTCAAGGTGAAGCGAAGATCCAATATGGCAAACCTTGAACCTTGCTACATAAACATACTAGCAAAAGTACCCTGTGGTGTGCACCTGTTTGAACTAAAAAAAGGAGGGAAGCCTTGTGCACAAAGAGAGAGAGAGAGAGAGAGAGCTAAAAAAGGAAAGAAATAAAAGAGGTGAGGAAAAGTCCATCGGACCGTTTCTTGTGCAACAAAGTGAGAGAGAAAGAGAGAGTCCATCAAAAGGAAAATAGAGAAAACAGAGAACCCAGGAAAATAAAAAAAAATCTCTCTCTCTTTTGCGCAAGAAACAAGAGAGAGAATAGGAGTCCATTGGACTCTCACTCCTTTCCTATTTTTCCTAAGCCTCCCCATTTTCTCTCTCTGACACCTGGCCCCTCTCCACACTGTCTCTCCCCCTCTCTCTCCACCCATCGGATGGCCTCCTACAAAATAGGAGAAGAGAAAGACCGTGATGGCACTTTCTCTCACCCACAACCTCCCTTTCTCTTTCCTGTCAAATGAAAGATGGGAAATAAAATAGAAAGACAATTAAAAAAGAGAATATGAGAGTCCAACATGGACTCCAAGAGAGGAAAGTGGCTCTCTCTCTCCCCTCATTTATAGGAGATACTTGGGGATTTAAGAAGAAAAGGGAGAACAAAAAGAGCCCGACGGCTCTTCTCCTCCCTCCTATGCTCTCTCTCTCCTCATTTATAGGAGGCAATTGGAAGATTTAAGAAAAAAAAGAGAAGAACAAAAGGACCATGATGGCTCTCTCTCTCTCTCTCCAGTGTTCTCTCTCTCTCTCCCTCTCTCTCCTCATTTGTAGGAGCTAATTGGGGGATCTAAAACAAAAAGAACCTGATGAGCCTTTTTCTCTCTCCTGCGGTCACTCTCTCCCTCTCTCTCCTCATTTATAGGAGGTAATTGGGGGAATTAAGAAAAAAAGAGGTAGAAGAATAAAAAGAGCCTGATGGCTCTTTTTCTCTCTCTCTCTCTCCTACAGTCTCTCTCTCCACTTCCTCTCTCCTCTCTCTATTAATGTGTATTTAGAGAAAGAAATGAGCAAGAGAAGAAAAGGAGTCTGATAGCTCCTTCCCCTCCCAATTGCCTCTCTCCCCCTTAAATCTGGTCCGATGGGAGTTGGGGCAAGGAGAGAGAAGCAATACCCATTATCATGGGCGGTTGTTAAAAATTCCTTGGTTAGCCCCCACTCTCAAAATCAGCCCCACAAGGGTTTAAAAAATAAAAAAGATAGCAGTTAACAAGTATTTTTTTCTTAAAACCTGCTAGAAACATCCCAATGAGAGGTGTGCTCAAAATTTTTCAGCCTCCCCTGGAGCAAGGTATCCAGTACCCTGGAGCAAGGTGTGCAGCCACCGGCCCAGCCGTCCATAGCCCCCTTCGCCACCATGCCTTTTGGATTTTTTTTAATGTGTACCGGCCGATACCGATACCAAACTATCTGGACCAGACCAGTCAAGGCCGGTGCCAGCACATACCACCCAATACTGCAGACCCTACCCTGGAGCCTCTAAATACCCCCACGGGGGCCCCACTTGGAGAAAAAAAGAACCTTTGGCAAGGTTGGCCTCCTGCTCTCTCTCTCTACTTAGGTGAGCGCCATGGCCCACCAAGACTAAATCTAGCCAATGGTCTATGTGGCTCAAACCACTTAGACCTTTGCAATCATGTGATTGGGGCCATTGAGTCCAAATGTCCAATTGACTGACTGTTGAGTCCAAACACCTAGTTAACCCCAATTGGCTTGGATAAAGCCCAATCTCCCTTAAAGCTGGCCCGATGTGTCTTGGGGCAAGGAGAGAGAAGTAATACACCATGTTCTTAGGGGTTTCTTAAAAAAAATTCCTCGTTAACCCTCACTCTCAAAATCAGCCCAATGAGGGTTTTAAAAAAAAAGATAGTAGTTAACAAGTATTTTTTCTTAAACCCTGCTAGAAACAACCTGATGGGGGGCAGTGCACAAAATTTTTCAGCCTCCCCTGGAGCCTCTAAATACCCTCACGGGCTCCCCATTTGGAGAAAGAAAGAACCCTTGGCATGGTTGGCCTCATGCTTTCTCCCTGCTCAGCTAAGAGCCATGACCCACCAAGACTAAGCCCAGCACATGGTCCATGTGACTCAAACCACTTATACCATTGTAATCATGTGACTCGGACCATTGAGTCCAAATATCCACTTGGCTCAGACCGTTGAGTCCAAACACCTAGTTAAACCCAATTGGCTCGGACCATTAAGTCATGTAGAGAAGTAAACAGTTAAAGGTACTTTTGGGTATATCCATAATTTTCAGTCTTTCAGGGTTCATTCTGTATTTTTCTCTTTTCTTTATGGCTGCCCTGTTTGTGAGGGGTATTTTTGTACTTGTTTTTTTTGTCAAAGAAATAGAGAATATAAGGGAAAACGTTTGGCCTGACAAGAAGGATCAAACTCTTCTCTCTCTTTCTTAGCCTCTCTCTCTACCCTGCTCTTTCTCTATTTATCATGGTATGAGAGCATACAGTGCTGGGATCTCGCCAGAAGCCACTCTTTCTTGGGCCACACCTCTTCTAAGGGTTGCTCCTTGCTAGTGCAAGGCATCCTCTCTCTCTCTTTTCTCCTCTCTCTAATCTACGTAGACCACTGTTGGAAGCAAATTTTGCTTTGCAAAAACACCTCTGCTTTTATTTAGTTGGAGCAGAAATGGGACAACTTGGAGATGGAAGACCCGTCCGGGGTCGGAGGGAGCCGTACGGGGTCGGAGGGAGCCGTACGGGGTCGCCCTCACCCGGACGGGTCCGCCCGGAGGTGGGCAAACCCGCGCGGGGCCGCCCGGAGGTGGGCAAACCCGTACGGGGTCGCCCTCACCCGGACGAGTAGACCCATTGGAGGGAGGAAGAGGTCCATATCCCTGTTGACAAGAGCCAGTATGCAGGGGCTTTGAAGCCCTTGAGGAGTGCGCCTACGGTAGCTTCCACTTCTGGGTCTACTCGTCAAAGGGCGGCCCCTGGGTCTTCAGCACCTTACTCCTGGTGGGAGGATTTAAAGACCTCATGTGGTTTTAGAACCAAGTCTCAGCTATCAAAGCAAGTTCCTGAGGGAGCCTTTGCCGGTAGCACTTTTACAGAATGGAGGGCCCATATCATCAATGCAGTGGGCTGTGCAGGTCCAGTAGAGTACATTTCAGATTTGGAGGTGGCTGCCACCCCCAATGCCATTTTGGCCATCGTCAATAAAGTGGCTCGGGTGCTGCGGCTGAAGCCCGAGCAGATCATCCTGAAGCCCGAGAGGATCGTAGGGGAGCCAGGTATAAACCGAATTGTTCAGCTCTATCCCTCTCTTTGTTCTGCAATTTAAGATGCTTATCATATGCAATCTTCTATTATCTGCAGATCATACCAGTGGCCAGGAGACTCATGCTTCTGGAAAGAGACCTCGGGCTGAAAACCAAGAGGATGACCCGCGGCCCACCGCTCGCCTGCCCTTGGAGTTGAGTGGCCTGACACCCCTACGCTTGGGATGGCATTGAATGCTGCCATGGCTGACCAGCTTCTCCAGGGTCTTGATCAGCTGATCCAGGTTGACCCCTTGCCGGCTGTAGAGGCTCCGAGGGGTAACTTGGAAGCCTTTACCAGGAGTTACCACATGTTAGGTCTCCCCAGAGATGCATGGGCGGCGAGGCTGACAGAGTTGTGGAGCGAGTTCGCCCGCCTCCATATCGCGCAAGAGCGAAGGCGGAGGACCCAGCTGCAAATCCAGTAGGAGGAGGAGAAGCTCTGCGGACTTCGAGCAACCCAAGTTGAGGTTGGCCTCCAAGTACAGAGTGACGAGAAGCGCAGTCGGAAGGCCTTCCTTCGAGTAGAGGAGCTGCGGAGGGAGCTTCAGGAGGCCGAGGCGGAGCGCCAGAGTGCGCAGGCCGCGGTAAAGACGTCTAGCCGCCGGCTTGGGGAGCTCCAGGAGGAGGCTCTCCAGAGGGAGGCTCGCCTTGCTAAGTTGAGGAGGAGCGAGTCCGGTGTTTGATGAGCTTTGGCACCTTCTTGTACATAGGGCTCTCGAGCCCCATTTTTGTCTGAGTTACCCCCGAGGGCTTGTCTCATGCTCCTTTCCTTGATGAGGTTAATGAATAAATGACAGAGATTAGCAGTTTTGCTTATATCATCTTGCATATATGTTCTTTTTATTTTTGATCACTTTACCAACCCTACCGCCTTTTCGGGTTTTCGCCAAGACTGGCCCCTTTAGTTTTTTCCAATGCGCCCTTGCGGGTTTTCACACTGAGGGGTACCCATTTTTTCCTAAGGCGCCCTTGCAATTTTTCGCCTTAGCCGGGTTAAAATCTTTTTGCCCTTTATTGCTCCTCTAACGGAAACAACCAAGTCCGCTGAGGCACCAATATTTTTAGTCCCGTTTTTTTTTTGAGTACCTATAATGCCAAAAGGCAAAAAGGGTGTGACATTCCCGGAGGGACATGTGCGCCGCACCGATGGGATAAGTGGGTGGATTTGACAGCCCTAGTGGGACGCGCTTAGTCAAATCCAAGGACTGATAGGTCGAATGGGCTAGCAACCCGAGAAGGGCATGCATAGGCCAAGCCCGGTTGGGACAACAAAAGTAGGTTTAACAGTCCGAAAGGGACATGCGAGTTAAGCCTGGAAGCCGATAGACGAAACGGGTTGGCAGCCTGAGCAAGGCATACATAGGCCAAGCCTGTGGGAACAGGAGAATGAACTTGACGATCCCAGTGGGACATGGGAGTCAAGTCCGAAGCCAAGAGGCGAGATGGGTTGACAGCCCGAAAGGGACATGCATAGGCCAATCCCGAGAAGATAAAATGAGCCAAAAAACATGATGAGTTGGCAGCCCGAGAGGGCCTACCGAGGCCAGACTCGAGGAGGTAAGAATGAGCCGAAAAGCATAACGAGCTGGCAGCCCGAGAGGGCATAATGAGGCCAGACTCGAGAAGGTAAAATGAGCCGAAAGATATAACGAGTTGGCAGCCCGAGAGGGCATACTGAGGCCAGACTCGAGAAGGTAAAATGAGCCGAGAGGCATGATGAGTCGGCAACCCGAGAGGGCATACTGAGGCCAGACTCGAAAAGGTAATGGTGAATTTGACAGTCTTAGTAGGACGTGAGAGTCAAATCCAAAAGTCGATAGACAAGAGATGGGTTGGCAGCCCGAAAAGGAGATGCATAGGCCGAACCCGAAAAGAAAGGATAGACTTGATAGCCCTAGTGGGACGTATGAGTCAAACCCGAAAGTCGATAGGCGAGATGGGTTGGCAGCCCGAAAGGGACATACATAGACCAAACCTAATGGGACAAAAAAGGTAAGTGGGTTCAACTGCCCGAAAGAGACTTATGAGCTAAACCCGGAAGCCGATAGGCGAAATGGGTTGACGGCCCGAAGGAGGCATGCATAGGTCGAACCCGTAAGGACTGGAAGGACAGAATGACATGTGTGACACAACCGAAGCATCAGTATAATGCCTTCGCCATTATAGGGTGGAGTGACTGACTTGGAACCACCCATAAGGCATATTGAAAGAGGATTGTTTTTTTTTTGTTTTTTTCCTCATTACCAACCTCAACGCCCTTTCTGGTTTTCGCCGAGGCTGGCCCCCTTTAACTTTTTCTGATGCGCCCTTGCAAGTTTTCATATCGAGGGGTTGCCCAATTTTGCCCGAGACGCCCTTTCGGATTTTCACCTCGACCGAGTCTATGACCTTTTTGCCCTTAGCCAACTGTTGAAGGGTGACTAAGTCCGCCGGGGTATCAATATTTTTAACCCCATTTTTTTTAAACTTGAACCTTCACTGGGGAGAGATGTGTCCTGTGAGGACTGCTGCAGAAACTCTTGCCGTGGCGCATGATAGAGCTTCATATGTTTGCCGTTGAGAGGAGGGAAGGGATTGTCCCCCTTGTGGTCGACGACCGTATAGGCGCCTCTTTCATAGACCTTCTGGATGACGTAAGGTCCCCGCCAATTGGGCTGGAGTTTGCCGCTGGATCTTACCACTAGGACCTCACTTTCTTTAACCATGACGAGGTCGCCTTTCTTGAATGCCCTTTGTTTTACCAGCTTATCATAGGCACGTGTCATTCGGGCTTGATACACTTAAAAAGTGTTTGTAGACGTTGAATCTTTCACCTTCAAGGCTGGACAACTCTTCGAACCTTCTTTCTATTTCAGATTGGTCCTGGCCGGGCAGTCCGGCGTGAACAGCAACGCGATAAGATGCCAGCTCGATTTCCACAGGGACCACCGTCTCGGCTCCGTAGACCAAGGAGAACGGGGAACAACCCGTAGAGGTTTTGTAGATAGTCCGATAGGCCCATAGGGCTTCATGGACCTTCTCGTCCCAATCTCGTTTGTGGCCACCTACTATTTTAGACAGCAGCTTGCAGAGGATTTTATTGAAGGCCTCGGCCAACCCATTAGTTTGGGGGTTGTAGAGGGACGACGTCCTCCAGTCAATATGGAACTTGGACGCCAACACATAAACAGTCTTGTTTCTGAATGGCGTGCCACTGTCAGATATAATCCTGCTGGGGGTGCCGAATCTGTATATGATGTAATGCCTCACGAAGCGGACAACTATCTCCCCTGTAACTTCCCGTAGCGGGATGGCCTCTACCCATCTAGAGAAGTAATCAGTGGCAGCCAAGATAAACTTGTGGCCTTGAAATGATGGCGGGCATAGTCCCACGATGTCCATGCCCCACTCCGCGAACGGCCAAGTAGGTGCAGTTGGATGAAACGGATTGGGCGGCCTCCGAGGGATTGGCCCAAATGCTTGGCATTGGTGACACGTACGAGCATATTGGTAGCAATCTTCGTACATGGTGGGCCAATAAAACCCCTTGAGTTTGATGCTATTCTTCATCTTGGCACCTGCTTGGTGTGCCCCGCATAATCCGGAGTGGACCTCGTGCATGACAGTCTTTGATTCCTTGGAGGAAAGGTAGCGTAGGAGGACCGATCGGTCCTTTTCATGGACGAGCCTGAAAACCAGGCCGTCAATTAGCTGGTATGATGTTGCTCTGCATAGCAGTTGCACCCTCTGAGCCTGATCAGGGGGAAGTCAGCCGTTCTTTATCTTTATAATTGGCTCATGCCAATCTTCTTCTTCTGGAGCATTCTCCTCTTGAATGTTGTTGACCTCATAGACAGTGAGGCCGGACTCTTCGTCGAGCACACTTAGCATGAGCCTTCGGTGTCTGACAGTAATATTTAATTCTCCCTCATGTGGGAGTTTCAAAGCTGCTGCCAACTTTGTCAAAGCGTCAACTTGAGTGTTACTGCCTCTGAGTACATGGCCTATTTCAAATAGGTAGAATTTTTCATTGAGCCTTGTGACGGCTGCATGGTAGAGGAAAAGTTCCTTCTTCCGGACGTCATAATCGCCCAGGAACTGTCGAATGACGAGCTGAGAACCCCCGTACACTTTGATGCACTTGATGTCCATCTCTAGTGCCAGCTGAAGCCCAATAATCAGCGCTTCATACTCTGCCTCATTATTGGTCAGCGACTTCATGACACAAGAATTGTGGAAAATGCTGCCATGCGGAGATACAAAAACTATCCCCGCGCCCGAGACAAAGTTTGTGAGACCGCCAGCCCTTTTGATTGTCCGGGAAGCACAGTCAAAATACAACTCCCAATGTGGGAGGTCGAGGGTGAGGACGCCCGGCACCATCTGTGGTGGGACGTCTTCAGAATGCTCCCCAGTTTCTTGAGAAGGCATTAACACCTCTTCATCGGGTAGCTCGAAATTAAGTTGCGAATCTTCTGACACAGGGTGCGCAGCTAAGAACTCTGCCATCCCTTGCCCCTTGATCGCCTTGCGTGGGACAAAGGTGATGTCAAACTCCATAAGAATAAGTGCCCACTTGCCGAGCCTATCAGAGAGGACGGGCTGACTGAGCAGTAATTTGAGTGGATCACATTTTGAGATGAGCTCCACCCGATGAGCTAGAAGGTAGTGCCTTTAACTTTTTGACAACAAATACCAACGCTAGGCAAACCTTTTCCATAGGTGCATACCGGTGCTCAGGCCCGATCAGCTTTCAGCTGAGGTAGTAAAGTGGTTGTTCTTTGCCCTCGCCATTGATCTGGGCTAGCAAAGCCCCCAAAGGGGCATCCATGGCAGCAATATAGAGAATAAGGGGCTTCCCTCTGACAGGTGCCCCTAGGACAGGAGGAGTCAATATATACTCCTTGATTTGCTCGAAGGCCTTCTGACAGTCTTCGTCCCATATGAAGGGTGCCCATTTCTTCATCAATTTTCCGAAAGGTAAGCATCTTCCCGAGAGATTAGAAATGAACCGCCTAATATATATAGGCTAGTCTTCCTTGCAGAGATCTGAGCTCTGTCAAATTTCTAGGTGGAGGCAGTCCTCTTATGGCATTGATTTTGTCAGGGTTAATTTCTATGCCTCGGTACCTGACAATAAAGCCAAGGAACTTGCCGCTGGAGACGCCGAAGGCAAGTTTCATTGGGTTCATTTTGAGCTGATATTGTCGAAGCCTTTCGAAGACTCGACGCAGGTCAACCAGATGATCTTCTCGCCTTTTTGTCTTGACGACCAAGTCATCGACGTAGCATTCGACGAGGTCATGCAGCATCTCGTCGAAGATCTTGGTCATTGCCCTTTGGTAGGTTGCACCGTCGTTCTTCAGGCCGAACGGCATCCTCTTATAGTTGAAGATCCCCTTAGGAGATCGGAAAGCCGCACGGTCTTTGTCTTTCATGGCCATGCGGATCTGATTATAGCCCGACGACCCATCCATGAAGGACAAGGTTTCGTGACCAGTGGTCATGTCAGCCATTGTCTCAGTGATTGAGACGGAGAAGTCATCCTTTGGACATGCCTTGTTCAAATCCTGGAAGTCGATGCAAACTCGGACTTAGCCATTCTTCTTCTTGACGGGGACAATATTGGCGAGCCACACGGGATACATGCAAGGCTCTATGAAGTCCACATCGAGCATCTTGTCAACCTCAGCATTGACCTTTAGCTCTAGCTCGTGGCACATACGCCTTTGGGCTTGCTTGACTGGCTTGATTGTTGGAAGTATTGCCAGCTCGTGTTCAGCCACAGAAGGGTCGAGCCCGGACATTTCTTTGTAAGTCCAAGTGAAGCAATCCCTGAACTCTTCTAAGAGCTGCCGATACGACTGCCTTTCTTTCTCGCTGAGGAGAGCACTCACGAAGGTTGGCCGATGGTCTCCTTTGCTTCCAAGATTGATCTCGATCAACTCGTCCATAGTTGCTTAGCCACCATCTTCGAGCTCTGATGGGGTTGGTTGGAGGTCAACGAAGCCTCCCTCATCATCAATGTTTGCTTCATAGACTTCGAACTTTTCGAACCTCTCTTGTTCCTAACTTGGAGTCGAAGGACTTGCTTCGCCTTGTTGATGATTGGCAGGCTGAGCTGTCCCTCCCTTAGGGAGGTGATCAGTGCTGACTTCTGTTGAGGGTGATGTTGTCGTTGACGTCTCACCGGACTCCCTTACAGAGTCGTTGATGTTGGGCTCAACTACTGCTTGCCCATGAGGGAGACGTAGCAATCCTATGGTATTGACTGCATAATAGACCTCGAAGTCCCTTTCCTGATCGTAGCCGAGTCCCCGTGTGTCTTTGCGGGAGAAGGGAAGTTGCCCACGGACCTGCGGAGGGTTCCACAGTTGATGGAAATATGCCGCTCGTGCAGGGTCCTGAGCTTGTGGGATACATTGCTTTTTACTCATTTCCTTGATGTGCTTCGGCATATCGTCCATCTCCTGGACTGCCTCTGGCGCCACATCGGGGGGAGTATCCCAGCCAAAATCACCTTCAGGAGGGCCCGGTGGGACTAAGTCACCTTTGTAAAAGATGATCGGCTTGTCCCCCTTGCCCTTGTTACGTCTTCTTCTCCGTTGATAGGAGACTGTGAAGGTCTTCAACTGCTCCACCTCATACTCTTCCCGTTGGGACGAGTTGATGGCACTTGGGCGGTAAGGAGATACTCCGGTCAATGACACGGCTTATGAGGTTGGCTTCAAAGTCAACGCTTCGCCTTTCCAGCTGAGTCGGCTTGGAGGCGGCCTTGAGGCTTAACCTGTGCAGTCTTACCATGTCTTGGTTGACAGTGAACAGCTGCCCTTCCTCGACTTCGAAGTCCATTTTTTGCTTCCCTTTGTCTTTTACAGGATCGGGGATTGCTAGAGTAAGCTCCCCAAAATATAGGGAAGCGTCGGCCAGGTGGCACTCATTTGGGTGGAATGGAGCCTGATCTGCAAAGATAGTATGTTGCTCCTCTCCTTTGGCATATTTAATGCACTGGTGAAGAGTTGATGGGACAACCCAATTCTCATGCAGCCAAGGCCTCCCGAGCAGCACCTTATAAGATGTGTCGTCGATGATGATATAGAATGTCGCCTGGGTGACAAAATCGCCCAAGGCTAGCTCGACTTCAACCCGACCAAGCGCCTCCTCGGAATCCTGATTGAATCCCGAAATCTTGACCGCGTTCACCTTTTGCAAATAAGGGGCCAAGTGTAAAGACTTGAAGGTCTTCAAAGGCATGATGTGAATGGTTGCCCAGCGTCAACCAAAATTCGGTTCACGTCATGCCCATTGATCGCCCCCCTCATATATAATGGGCGATTATGGCACGGAGAGGACAACAACATGTCTTTGTCTGTGAAAGAGATGTTGGCTGCAAATGTCTCATATGCCTAGGCTTGCAACTCTGCAACATGTGCTTCATAGGCCTCTGGGTCTTAGAGTATCTTGACAAGAGCCTCCCTGAGATCCTTGCTCCAAACGATGGCTTCCCAAATAGTGACATTTGTTGGAAACCGTTTCATATGATGAATGATTTTGCGGTCTGCCCGAGCACGGTCTTGTCAAATGGCGGGATGATTTCCGCCAGAGTTTTTGGTGCCTGGCGAGGTTTCTCCCGTTTAAAAGGGTGCTCCTCCCCATTCTCGCCCTCCACATTTTCTTGGAACAACAGAGCTAGAGACTCCTCTGCAGGTGGCAAGGGTTCATCATGTTGGCCTTCATCAGAAGGGCCTGCCTGGCTTGCAGGTTCAACCCTGCGGGAGGGGCCAGCTTGCTCCGACGCCTCCTCGCGCAGTAGCGGCTTGGCTGGCTCCTCTTCTTCATCAGAAGAGGCTATTATAAAAGGGATACCGCCCGATTTGGCTTCTAAGCTGGGGCTGAACCCTCTGAAGAGTCGAGGATAAAAGGGACCCCCCGAACTTGGGTTTCCGAGACAGGACCCGGTTTCTCCCCTCTGAACAATATGACCTGGTCAAGGGTTAGGGGACCTTCACGTCCACGTCCTCGGCCACGACCTCGGCATTTCTCCCCGAGTGACGTTGATATGTCGCCAGTGGAGTCTTGCCCCCAGTGTTATCAGCCGAAGGAGAGTTAATGTTGTCGGGCAGGGGGATCGCCACCATATTGCAGAAGAGCTCTTCCAGCATTTCCTCAAACATTTCAACAGTGAGCTCCTCATCTTTGTAAAATAAGGAGAGCCCTTCCGGGATTGGAAACTCTTCACCCTCTTCAACACGATGAGCCATATCTCGGAGCCACTGCAGAAGCCGGACTTTACGCCCAAACTTGTCCCAGGGAATGTATTTGTCTAGAGTGACAACCCTGGTGGGATGAGGGGGAGTGTACTCCTCCAGCTCATCTATGAGCTTTTGTAGTCTTTGTAGGGGAGTCGGCTCCGTAGGGGCCTCCATAGCGGCTGCTTGCACAACTTGCTTCTTCAACCTCCTTTTCAAGTTCTTCCTGCGATTCTTCTCTTGCTTCTTTTGGCATGCCGCCTCTTGAGAAGAAAGTGGACTTGATTTTGGAGGTGGGACTGGCTTGCCACCGGAATTTTTCTTTCTGCTCCGGGCCGGCTCCTTAGGAGCCTTGGTTCCACGGCTCTTTTTGGAAGTGACCTTTGTCCAATTGGCTTCCTCCGGATGCACCTGGAAGGTGGCACTGATCGCCTGAGCAATTATCTTGGATGACAGCTCCTGGAACTCTGCCAGTCTACAATGGGGCCCTTGGGGGCTTTTCAATTCCACTGATTTTGTTTTGACAGGCGGCTTGGCTTGTTCAAGCTGTTTAAGCCTTTCTACAACTGGCGACCTTGTTGGCTCAACACAAGGCTTTGCTTCTGGCTCTCTCGCCTTAGCTTTGCCTTTATTGTCCATCGGAGGGTTTCCCCTTATGACGATGCCGAGTTGACTCAGCCTGGAAAGGGGTTTGGAACCTCCTCCCGAGGCCTGGCTCTTTGGGTTTTGGGCCTTAGGCCCATCGCACATGGCCTTGCCTTTGAGGTTTGGCTGAGGATTGCCGCTGCCCGTAGACTTGCCCGGTTGGACTTGTTGAGAGGTCGGTTTGGTCCCACGTAGTTTGGCCTGCCCTTGTTGAGCTTGTCGAAGAATCCTCTCAACAGCCTCTTTAAGACGCCGCCTCGTCATAGTGTTCCCCTGCGCATCGATCTCCCCTCTTTGGATGAGGACTTCAAAGCAATCTTGGACTTCCGGGCATTCCCCAGTGGGGTGAGACACCCTAGCATGATATTTGCAGTAGCGGAGATGACTCTTGGCCGTCTCATTGTAGTAGGATGGCGAATCATGCGTTTGCACCCGACCTTCTTCCAGGAGCTTATCAAAGATCTTCCCAGTGTCCTCCTTGGGGAAAGAACATTGATGAGAGGGCCGCCACCCTGGATACCACAGTGTGGACTTGGGTGGTTGGGAACTGACTCCCTCCTCTTTCGACTCCGGGAGTTGGAAAGCGGCTGAAGAATGTATGACATTGACGGAGACATGAAAATTCTCCTGTACATGCGGCTGTGGTGGGTCGACCAGGAATTCACCCATTTCGACCTTCCCTCCCCTGATTAAGTCCTCAGCGAAGTCCTTGAACGGCTGGCAGCCTCATGGTATGGGCAATAACCCTGATGAAATGCGGCACCTAGTGCCTGCTCAGTGGGCGATGGGCTGATCAGTCCCGCTCGCTGGCACGCGAAGAAGATGTTCGGGGTCTTCTCGGCAGGGAAAGAGTATAGCTTTTCTGGCTGCTCGCCTTGAAGTGAAGCCTCCTCGCCTTCAGATGAATCTTGCTCGCCTTCGGATGACTCCGAGGATTCCTCAGAGAGCCAAGCCCTGAGCGGAGCCCGGCCAGTAGGTGGTACACCTGCCTCCCGTATATGGGTTGGAGTTAACCCCCTGGCAAATGGGCCAAAAGGGAAAGTGGCCAGCTGCTCGTCAATGCTCTCCAAGAACTGCAGCAGACGCCTCTGTTGCAATTGTAATTGCTAGATTTCCCATCGGATCTTCCGAATAGTCCTCCGCAACGCCAAGCATTCAAGCAGTGAAGAAGGAGCGGCTCTGCGATCGGTGTTGGGCTGCTGATTTGAAGGCCCGACCTCGGAGGCATTGGAGCTCGAAGTCGTCGCCGCCATGTAGACCACGTTAGTCGACCGGTTCGATCGGCCCCAAGCATGAGGCTGTGGTGGGTCGACTGCATGGCCCAGCATATTTACCAAACCCTTTTGAATGAGCTCTTCTGCTATGCTTTTGAAAAGATAGCAATCCCCGATGGTATGACCCAACCTTCGGTGATACACACAATAGGTAGGAACATCTGCTTTATCCACCTCTAAGGGCTTCTGCGGATCCGACGGGGTGATGAGCTTCTCCTTCATGCATAGGTCAAAGAGCATTTTGTTGTGCTCTTTCCTGAAAGAATAAGGCGTCTTCGTGCGTTCCGCTAACAGAGACACATTAGCCGTGGCATCAGGCTTTTTGCCATTGCCTTTAGATTTTCCTTCCCCATTTTCTCCATTCGTCGGGGAGAAGTCCACAGCATTTACCTCCTTGCCGCTAGTCAGACGGTCTTTGGAGGATTTACCTTTAACGGAGACTTGTGGCGGGTGGTCAGTGAAGAACATTTCAATCTCCGCCACCACCGTGTTGAGCTGATCAAAGCTTCTGATATTTGAGCCCAGAAGCTTTTCACTGACTTCTGCCGAGAGGCCCCTGCGACAGATGGTGATCGCGTCTTCGAGCGTCGGAGGATTATCGCAGCACATGCGGACATCCCTCCATCGCTCGATGAAGTCCAGTGCGGTTTCACCCTTCTTTTGCTTGAGGGCGCAGAGCTCCACTAGGGAAACTTTGCGTTCGGCAGTTTGGAAGCGGTCGACGAACTTCTTCTGCATATCAGCCCAATCAGGCGCTGAATTGGACTTTAGCCTGAAATACCACTGGAAGGCGGTGCCCGTCAGGGACGTGGCAAAGTATCGCAGCAGATACGCCTCTTTCAGCGCCAGTTCACCCATGGCCGTCATGTAATAGGCCAAGTGTTCATGTGGAGAGCCCTGCCCGTTGAACTTCTGAAGCTCCGGGACCTTCGGGCAATCCGGTGGGAGTTTCTTGAATTGATGGTGTAGGGGATAGGGCACGTTGTACAAGTCAATGGTAGCCCACCCTCACCATGCTGAGCGAACTTCGCCTCCACGATCCGCTCGATCATCTGCCTTTGCGCCATAAGGCTTTCTGTAGCAGGAGTGGCAGATGACCGGGCATTGGTTTCATGCTGCGGAACTTCAAATTCCACCGCCAATGGTAATTTTGCAGTAGTGACGGAGGCGTTGGCATGGGCAGGAATGGGAAGAGGCTGTTGTTCCATCGCAGTAGGCGCTGCTTGGGGTTGAGCATGAACCTCCTCTTCGCGCAAGAGTGACTGCAGGAGGTTCTTTAATTCTTGATTTTCCCATCGGAGCTCTTCCAACGTGAGGGTCTGTGCCTCTCTCCCAAGATCCTACTCGTGCGCGGGGTTGCTGTCCCCATCAACACTATGGATGTCCTCTTGATTTTCTTCTTGTTGTGCCGATTCGGGCTGAGATGTCCAGGCAGCCGGCCTCTGCTACGTCTACGCCAGGATCCGAGACACGGGCCTCGACCTCCTCAAATATTGAAGAGGCTGGTTGAGCTCCCCCGAAGTGTCCTCCGACTGCTTGTCGGCGGAGGTAGTGTAACAGGTGAACACTTTGACAGAGTCATTGGTCACCTGAACCACCCGCTTCTTCCTGGACAGTTGTTTGTCGGGCTTGGGCACCATCCCTAGTCTGTCAAAAACAGAAACTCGGGACGTGGAGGCCTGAACTGAGCAATCCTCCTCCGTGTGCGTGGAGCTGACCCACGGAGAGGTAGGCCGCACTTTCCTGCCGACTTCTCAGCGCTTCTGCCCACGTAGGGGCTGAGTTGTGGACCTCGGAGATGTTGAGGTCTCAGTGTTTGTCGGACTCTGCATTTGTTGAAGATCCAACACGCGGAAGGGCTTTTCTGCCCTTGCCTGCCTTGTGATTCGGGCCTCCTCCTTGGTGACCCATATTTTCTTCAATTGGAGCTGACGCTCCTCAATTGGGTTGCCCCCTGACCTTGATCGGGGAGTCTGTGGCTTGGGTCGCTGAACTGGACCCTGCGTTGCTGCCGATACAGCAGGCTTCTTCAGTCTCGCCCCATCCTCCCGAACTTGTCGGAGGAGCTCAAAGCGGTTGGAGGTTGAGATAGTTGGGACATGGCGGCCCCGAGGCAAAATCGGCTCGCCCCCATTGAGCCGAATGCGGAAACCTCCGACAAGTATGGTTTTGTCGGAGCGGGAAGCCACCGCAGCAGGCTTTGTGCCTTTGCGGCTTTGACGCTGCCCCCGTTGAGCAGGAGCGGCGCCGGGGACCCCTGCCATAGGCGTGGCGTCATTGCGGTGACGACGGTACCCCCGTTGAGCAAGAGCCGACCCCCTGAGGGTGGCCGCAGTGGAGTTGGTGCCGTTACAGAGACGACGCTGCTCCCGTTGTGCAGGAGCAACGCCAACAGTGATTTGATTGACCGAGAAAACTCGGCCGTTTGCTATGGCAGAAGGCCTGACACCCTCAGCCATTGTAATGGCAACCGAGCAAACTCGGCTAGCTATCGGGATGAAGGGCATGACACCCTCAACAGTTGAAGAGTTGACCGGACGACCCCGGCCGACTGCTGCAGTAGAGGGCCTGACACCCCTAACGGTTAGCTAGTTGGCCGAGCGGACCCGGCCGATCATTGAAGCCGAGGGCCTGACACCCCCAACGGCTATCTTGTTGACCGGGCGGACCCGGCCAGTTACTGGGGCCGAGGGCCTAACACCCCTAACGGTCGTCTTCTTGACCGGGCGGACCCAAGCAGTTGCTGCAGTAGAGGGCCTGACACCCCCAGTAGTTGGCTTGTTGACCGGGGGGACCCGGCCAGTTACTGAAGCAGAGAGCCTGACACCCTCAGTAGTTGTTGTCGCCGGCGTTGCTGAACCGGCTTCACCCACGGGTACCACACCCAAGAAAAAGGGCAAGCGGACAACTGGCAGGAAGTCGCCGAAAACGAGCGGGACAGTCAAGTATCCGAACCTGGCGTGGTTGGCGACGACCTGAGAGCCGTAGGTGACAGCTGCCATCGTCGCTGTTGTTGCTGGTGGTGGAGGTGCGTAGCACGAATGAAAAAGTGCGCAGATGCACAAAGAGCTCTCAGATGAGCAGAGAGATGTGCCCTCATCTTCCCGTCCTGTAAGAGGAAGAGGGGCAATCAAAACTTTGAAGAAGATTTTGGGGATTGACTTTGACAGAAAGAAGAAAGGCAGGAAAGGTCCCACCGGGCGTGCCAGTTTGTGGACCACGGAATTTTTCATAGAAAATAAATATTTAACGTTCTTTTTGAAAAAGAGACATTCCTCTATGTATAGAGGTTTATTCCGTGGGTGCGCATAATATCAGACGATTTGGGTTCGTGGCGTGGCGTGGCGTGGCGTGGCGTGGCGTGACCCGTGCATGAACTCATGCTCTGGGGCATGATACAGCTTCATGGGTTTGCCGTTGAGCGGAGGGAACAACTTGTTGCTTTTATGGCTATGTAGTCCGAGGCGTGTGGCGATCGAGGCGACCAAGGGATCGCCTCATGTCTCAAACGCCTAGGCGATGGCCTAGGCATTTGAGACATTTTATTAAACATATATATATACAATTCAAAAAATATAAATATAGGTCTAAATATCAAAGAAAATACATACATATAATCAAGATTTTAAATAAAATTAACAATAATTAATATTTGAAAAAAAAATACATACATACAAATAAGATATAATTTGAATAAAGGAGGTTTAAACCAAGACTGGAGCAAAAGAAAGAGAATACTGAGAGAGAGACATTTGAGGCAAAAGCGAGGCAGTTTAGGACCGCCTCACTGCCTCAAACGCCTAGGCGATCACCTACGCGCGCCTAACTACATAGTTTTGTGGTCGACGACCGTGTAGGCTCCTCCCCCTTCAGAGGCTGTGTGGATAATGTAGGGCTCACGCTAGCTGGGCTGTAGCTTACCACTGGATGTCCTGCCAGGATCTCTTTGTCTTTGATCATGATGGGGTCGCCTTTCTTGAAAGTTCTTTGTTTTACGAGCTTGTCATAAGCTCGCGTCATTCAGGCTTGACACACCTATTGTTTGTAAGTCTCGAGTCTATTGCCTTCCAAACTGGTAAATTCTTTCAGCCGCCTTTGGAGTTCATCCCGTTCTTGACCAGGCAGGCCGATATGGACCGCCACGTGGTAAAACGCAAGTTGGATTTCGATGGGGACTACAACTTCTGCCCCATAGACGAGAGAAAATGGTGAGCTCCACGTGGGACTTTTGTAGAGCGTCCTATAGGCCCACAATGCTTCCTATATCTTTTTGTCCCAATCGCATTTGCGGTGGCTAGTTATTTTGGCCAAGAGCTTGCAAAAAGTTTTGTTGAAAGCCTCTGCTAGGCCGTTAGTTTGAGGGTTGTAGACTAAAGATGCTCTTCAGTCGATGTGAAACTTGGCCGCCAGTTGGTATACGACTTTATTTTTGAAAGGTGTCATTGTCTGACACAATCCGGTAGGAGGTGCCGAATTGGTAGATGATGTGATTCCGGACGAACCGAGCCATACCTTCCCCATTTCCTTCCCTAAGAGGGGTGGCTTCGGCCCATCGGGAGAAGTGGTCAGTTGCAGCCAGGATGTACCTTTGACCTTTGGAGGATGGTGCGAAGGGTCCCACGATGTCCATACCCCACTCTGCGAATGACCATGTGGGGTCCATTGGGTGTAACGGGTTAGGAGGTCTTCTTGGCAAGAGGTCGAATGATTAGCATTGATGACAAGTACAGGCATACTGGCTGCAGTCTACGTACATGGTCAGCCAATAGAATCCCTTGAGTTTGATGTTGTTCTTAATCTTGTCCCTGGCCTGGTGAGCCCCGCATAAGCCTGAGTAGACTTCGCACATGATGGCTCTGGCTTCGATCGGCGAGGAGCATCTTCAAGAGGACGGACTTGTCTTTTTTGGGGACAAGTCTGAAAATGGAGTCGCTGACCAACTCGTACGACGTCACCAGCCGGAGTAACTAGATTCTTTGAGCTCGTTCAGGGGAAAGCCAACCTTGTTTGATTTTGATCATTAACTCGCGCCAATCCTCCTCCTCTGCGGAGTTATGTTATTCGACGTCGTGAACCTCGTAGGTTGAGGCCAGACTCGTCATCAAGGGTGCTCGACATGAGCCTTTGATACTTGATAGTGATGTCTACTTCGCCTTCATGCTAAAGTTTGATGGCTGAAGCCAGCTTGGCGAGAACGTCCGCTTGGGCATTGTTGTTCCTTGGGACGTGGTCTATTTCAAAGATATAAAAAATTTGTGTGAACCTAATGACAGTGACGTCATATGGGACCAGCTCTTGTTTCCGCACATAGTACATGTCGAGGACTTGTCGGATCACCCGTTGTGAGTCTCCATAGGCTTTTAAGGTATTTGATGCTCATTCCAAGGGCCATTTGAAGCCCAATGATGGACTCGTTGTTAGTCAGGGGCTTCATGAGGGTGCACGAGTTGTGTAAGACTCTGCCCCGGGGCGTCAAGAAAACGATCCCAACACCAACTATGAAGCTTGTGATATTGTCAATTTTGCTGACCCTCCGAGATGCGCCGTCGAAGTACATCTCCCAACAAGGTAGGTTGACAATAAAGGTGTCTTACTTTGTGTAATGCAAAACATCTTCTGTCTGTTTTTCTGTGTCTTGTAGTTGCGATGGAAGAGCCTCCTCGTCGAGGAGTTGTGTTGAGGGGTGAGTCCCCCGGCACTAGATGCGCCGCCAGGTACTCAGCCATCCCTTGTCCATTAATTGCTTTACGCGGGACATAGGTGATGTCGTACTCCATCAGAAGGAGAGCCCACTTTCCCAATCTGCCAGAGAGGACTGGCTACTTGAGGAGGAATTTGAGTGGGTCACATTTCGATATGAGCTCCACCCGATGTGATAGGAGGTAATACCTTAACTTCTCGACGGCGAACACCAGTGCCAGGCAAACTTCTCCATGGGAGAGTATCGGTGCTCGGGACGGACCAGCTTTCAACTGAGGTAGTAGAGCTATTGCTTTTTACCTATGTTGCTAATCTGCACCAACAAAGCTCTGAGGGAAGCGTCCATGGTGGCGATGTATAGTCTGAGGAGTTTACCATTTACAGGTGCCCCCAAGACTAGAGGAGTGAGCAGGTACTCCTTGATTTGTTCGAAATTATTTTGATAGTTCTGGTCCCCTATAAATGGAGCGTCCTTCTTCATCAGCTTGTCAAAGGGCGCGCATCTTCTGGAGAGGTTGGAGATGAACCTCTGGATTTAGACAAGTCTTCCTTGAAAGGATTTGAGCTCAATTAGGTTTTTGGGTGGTGGGACCGCCCGAATCGCTTTTATCTTGTTGGGGTCCACCTCTATTCCCCAATATCTAACCACGAAGTCGAAGAATTTGTCACTTGTTACGCCGAAGGGGCATTTCATGGGGTACATTTTGAGCTTGTATTACCACAGTGATGTGGGATGGTGTATGTAAACGAACCAGACTAGGCGACTAATGAGAGTAGCAAACTCGCTACAATATGTCGACAAATAATCCGACGTGTACTCAAACGCCAAGAGACGAAAAACGCGAAATAACAGTAGCTACGCTCAAAGAAACCATCCCCATAGCGAGAAACGCCGTACCGAACTGTAGATAGGACTACCATGGCCTAAGGTATCAATCACGCATAGGCAACGTACTCAAATTGGCGCTCTCCGGGAAGGTAAACACTCGCAAACTCAGACACCGGCAACATTATAATTTAACGGGTTAGGCAACCTAACTCAGGCACGGTGGCAAATATGACATAAATACTAGATAAGCAAATCGGATGAGCGAATTTTCGACACTAACTGACTTACTGAGAAGGGAGGCAAACGACGACGTCCTCATGGTCCTGGCAATAGCCTCACAACGCTGATGTCGAACTGAGCCTGCACTAAATCGATTTGTTCGACCTTCTGTTGAGCTTCTTTTTTGTTCTTTTCTTCTTTTCAGCCCTCTTTTGTCATTGCTCCTTTTTTCTCTTTCTTTTTTTGATCGACCTGATCACTACTTCTTCCTTTTATTTTTAACAAAAGAACATCACAAAAAAACAAAAACAAGGAATACGGGGGGAGAGAGAGGGGGGAGAGAGAGAGAAGTAACAGAAAGGGAGAGAAGAGAGATCGCACGGAGAGAGAGCGACCGAGTGAGAGAGAGAAACGAACAAGGAGAGAGATCGAACGAGCAAAGAGAGAGAGAGAGACAACAGAGGGAGAGACAACGTGGTGATCGACAGTCGGAGGTGGTGGCAAACCAGGGAGAGGGCGGACGGCGGCGTCGGGCCAGTCATGAGTGGCCGGCGGTGAGGTGTTGAGGGCAGAACAGAGAAGCTCAGCGACAGGCGTGCCAGTGCGGCGACGTCGCGGGATGAAGGCCATGTTGGATATTGTGTTTTGATGATGACAAACACTATGACTCATATGTGTATGATGTCATATGTGTCTGGACATAAGAATACTACGCATTTGTCTCCTACTTTGTTTTGATGATTGGCAAACATGATTGACAACATGATAGGCAATAATTGCTTTTACTTTTTAGTCCTTTGATTTTGAGAAATATTGAGTCTCATAAATGTTAGCATTTCATAAGTCAATGTACATGCATTTCACTTAAAATATGTTTGCGCATAATTTGTCTCTCGAGTACAGACTCTGTGCATCCTTCGTTGATCAAGTTAATAACGTCTGTGCATTGTTTATGCCTATTGCATATAGAGTCTGTGCATACTACGTTGTCTGGTACACAACGTCGGTGCACATTTCAGCTTTCTGCACATAATGGTATGTGCATATGTTTACCTCAATACATAACGTCGGTGCATGTTTTGCATCGCACACGTTAAGCTCTATGCATATCTTTCGTTAGGCAGAACATAGTCGATGCAAGTTCCTGTAGTCAGTTCATATAGGTCTGCGCAAAGGTAGTATTGTTCATGATAAAGTCTGTGCATATCACTGTAGCCTGCATATAGGTCAATGCACGTTACTGCAGCAAGTCGGTGCAAGTTTTTTGTAAGCATATGGCGTCGGTGCATTGTTTTTGTCTCTTCATTAAACAAGGTCAGTGCAATGCCTTCTCTGCACAAGCATGGTCGGTGCAATGTTTGGTTTCTAAGACAAACGATCGGTGCACACTTCATTTATGGCAGATGAGGTCTGTGCACATCTCATCAAACAGGTCTGTGCATACTTTACATATACCACATTAGGTCTGTGCATACTTTCTCATACGTGCATCAAGGTCTGTGCATACTTCCTATATGCACATCAAAATCTGTGCATACATGTTTACAAAGGTTTGTGCACCTGTGTCCATGCATGCATAAGTCAGTGCATTATGTTCATCGTGCATATAATGTATGTTCTCTTGTTGAACGTACAAGAAGGTCTGTGCACATCTTACATTGATTTAATACGTCGGTATAGGTCATGCCATTGGCTTAGAAGGGTCTGTGCATATATGCTGTGTTTGCTTGGAATGTCTGTGCATACCCCATTTCATGCCAAATCAAACTTGGTGCATCTTTTCTCTTAACTAATCCTTGTCTGAATTGCAGGGTAAAGCACGTGTACCAAGGAAGCTCATGATTGAGCACGTGTTCCAAGACAGATACGTCCAGAGAATTCTGTCACGCGGATATGCTCACCTATCTTCTCCTGACACGTGTCGTCTCCAAAAAGGCGGGAGCGAGCTCTCCACACGCCCCATGCGTGAGCTCGTGGGGGCCTGAAGACAAAAGACATATATATATATATGAGCCCCTTTCTGAAGACAAAGAGTATCGGAAGATTGATAAAAAGGGCGAGAAGCCCTTGAGAAAAGACAGAGCAACCTGAAGAGAGTCAGAGTGAGAGAGGAGAAGCTAGAAGGAGAGAAAAGGATCAAAAGTTTTAGATCGAAGAGAGTTTCAGAGGATTGGTTTATGTAATTGACTCGTGGATCAAATCCAGAGTCAATCTGCTCATTGAGAGCTACATTGCTATTTTGCGTCTTTCATTTTTGTTTTTCTGAACTCTGTCCAGCTGTGTGTCAACGTGCGAGGGTGAGTCCTCGGTCAACCAAGCTGTAAAGCTCAGCGGTAGCAAGCTGTGAGGCTCAGCGGTCTGGGATTTTATCCCCAAAGCTGTGGATCAGCGGTTTGTAGGGATCTTATCCCCGAAGCTGTGGATCAACGGATTGAAGCTGTGAATCAACAGTAATCCACACTCAGTCTGAGTGTGGGGTGGATGTAGGTGAAAGCCGAACCACCTAAAACTCCTAGTGTCTCTGTGTGTTTGATTTTGCTCCTGTTGCTCTAGTGCGCATCCTGTTTGCTTATTTCTCGCTTAGATGAATGCATAAGATTGTTTAGTGAGATCTGCTTTATCCGATTGCTTCATAGCAGAACCGTTAATTCCGCTGTCTTTTCTTACTTGTGTTTTTAAGGGGTAGATCTATTCACCCCCCCTCTAGATCTTAGAGTCCATCCGTGTCCAACAGGCCAGAGGGACGACGGCCACGATGGAGGCGGCAAATGCCGCTGTTGCTTCGCCGACGTTGGGGAAGGAGGAGGCCGCCGAGGGTTTTCCCTTGGGTGTCTGCGATTTGTGAGGATGGAGGAAGAGAGGTACGTTGGTGGTGAGAAGGGAGGAGGAAGAAGATGGTTATGGGAGAAGAGAAGAGGAAGACGATGGAGGGGAGGGATTCAACGGTGGAGAGGAGAAAAGAGGAAGAAGATGGAGGATAGGGAGATCGGGGAAGGGCTTCACGCCCTAGGGCCTCACGCCCCAAGGCTTCGCACCCCACCTAGATCCCTTCACGGGAGAAGATGACTGCGGCTCTGATCCCAAATTCTCAACTTCATTTCTTCCCCCTAAAACATGGGATTACAACATTATTTATAGGGGAAGCAAACCCTAATGCTCTTCTCTCGTGCCTAAAGACCAAAAAAAACCCTGGGACCTAAAGTAATGCAAAAATCGCACCCTAAAATACACAATGCATAAAAAAGGCTTCAAATGGGCCCTTTAATAGGCCTCTCTATAAAATGAACAGTCAACTAATCAAAAAGAATACGTCATTATAATAATGGATCATCATCAAGCCAGAGAGATGTTGATGTCGTTGTTGAAGGCCTTCGACATTGGTAAACGCAAGTCGGGTCGAACCGGATCCGCATTCTGGTGTCCTCACCACGCAGCTTGTCAAAGACTCGGCGTAGGTCGTCCAGAAGGTCTTCCGGACTTTTTGTTTTGACGACAAGATCATCGACGTAGCATTCGACTACATCGTGCAACATCTTGTCAAATATTTTGGTCGTAACCCTTTGATAAGTAGCGCTGGCGTTCTTCAAGCCGAAGGACATCCATTTGTAGTTGAAGATCCCCTTAGGGGACCGGATGGCCGTGTAGTTCTTGTCTTTGATGCCCATCTGAATTTGATTGTAGTTGGACGTCCATGAACGATGAGGCTTCGTGCCCCGTGGTCATGTCGACCATTGTCTACGTGATTGGCACTGGGAAGTCATCCTTGGGACAAGCTTTATTGAGATCTCAAAAGTCGACACAGATGCGGACTTGACCGTTCTACTTTTTGACTGGCATAATGTTGCCGAGCCAGATAGGATAGATTCAAAGCTCGATGAAGCCGACCTTTGCCATCTTGTTGACTTCAATTGCGACTTGCAGCTCTAGCTCATGGTGCATGCGCCGTTGCGGTTGTTTGACTGGGGTCGTTGAAGGAGAGATGGCCAACTTGTGCTCGACTACAGAGAAGTCGAGCCCTGACATCTCCATGTATGTCCAAGTGAAGCAGTCTTTGTATTCAAGCATAAATAGCCTATAAATTGCCGGTAGGCTAGCTTTTCCGCTTCGTTGAGAAGGGTGCTTATGAACACAGGCCGGTGTGTCCCGGTTTCTCCTAGGTTGATTTCGACTAGCTCGTCGATCGTTGATTGGCCACCGTCCTCTAGCTCAGAAGGAGTAGGTTACAAGTCGATGAAGTCCTTTTCGTCGTCTGTGTCAACTTTATACACCTCTTGGTTTTCGAAACTGTCAGTTGATGTTGGTGGGACTCCTTGGTGGTCATAGGTAGGCCCTGACGGGCTTCTTTGATGTCGCCAGCTGGTGCTAGCGGGGGTTCCTTGACGTCATTAGTTGATGCGGTGGGACCCTTGCAGATACGTTGTCAACACGGGCGGGACCTCTTTAGGGTTGGCGGCTACTGCCGATGCAGCTCCTTTAGTGTCATCGATCGGCGCCGATAGGGCGCCTTCAAAGATGTTTTGAGCTGCTTCTTCGCCTGGAAGGTTCACAGTAGTGTTGGACTCCGCGATGGGACTGAGGGCGACCGAATTTTCTTCCACTACCCCCTCCACGACAAGGAGTGCTTGGTGTTCTCCGGTCCCTTGAGCTAGGCTGTCTGACTTAATGGGAAGTAAGATTAGGATTTCTTCCTCCTCTTCCCTGGAGCTGCCGAACCTTGTGCCCGAATTGGTATGCCCATTGGTTGGCTGTATCAGACCCACGACATTGACCGCATAACCTTAAGGGACTGGTCCACTTTGTAAAAGACAATGGGCTTGTCCCAATTGGTCCTCTTTTTGTTTCTCCGTTGTCGTTTGTAGGTGACAACGAACGTTTAAGTTGCTCTACCATATGCTCCTCCTACGCACAAAAGAGTTGTATGCATTCTAGCGACAGGCGTATGCTTCTGCTTATGGCTTGGCTAATAAAATTAGCCTCCAAGTTGATTTTCTGCCTCTCGAGACTGTCTGTTGTTAACTTGGCTTCAAGACGTAGCCTGTGTAGTTTAACATTCTCTTCGTCAACGGAAAAGAGTTCATCCTCGTCTTCCTCCGAAAGCCATCTGCAGTTCTTGCCTTTGACTAGAGGATGAGGATCAGGGCCCCCAAAGTAGAGGGAAGCATCAACCAGGTTGCATTCCATTGGCCGGAATGAAGATTGGTCTGTGAAGATCATGTGTTGTTCCCCATCCCTAGCATACTTGATGCACTGATGGAGTACAGAGGGAATGACCGATTTTTCGTGTAGCCAGGGCCGACCCAACAGTACTTTGTATGACATGTTGGCGTCAATAATATAGAATGTCACCTTCGAGACAAAATCAACCAGAGCCAAGTCCAAGTCTACTAGGCCAAGAATATCTTTGGTGTCTTAGTTGAAGCTGGAGATCTTGGCCTCTTTGACCTTCTGCATGTGCGGCATCAAGTATAAAACGTTGAAGGTCTTCAGCGGCATGATGTTGACGGCTGCCCCGACGTCCACCAGGATCCGGTTCGTCTCATGGCCATTGATTTTCCCTCTCATGTACAGCAGGGTTGTCAGTTTCGGCCGAAACGTATCGGTTTCAACCATAACCGATACGAAACTTACCCATTTCACTGTAGCTAACCGAAACTTCGTAGGTGTATCGGTTTCGGGCGAAACCGATATTGGTTTCGCCCGAAACTCACGTGAACTCGGCCGAAACTGACAACCTTCTTCATTTGTTGTCCCCCCCCCCCCTGAAACGGCCGAAACCCTCCCCTCCCAGTTGCTGGCTGCTGCTGCTGCGACTCATGCGGGTGATGTGCTGCTGCTACTGCTGCTCATCCTCCTGCTCAGCTGCTGATGCCGCAGGGAGCCGACTGCTACTGTTGGTGGTGGGGCTGTTGCTGCTACCGCAGGGAGCCGACTACTACTGCTGCTGGTGTGGTGCTCCTGCTGCTGCCGCAGCCAGCCAGCCCCGCCTGCTACTGGCAGCTACTGCTGTTACTGCCACCGCCGGACGGACCGCCCTGCTGCCACACTAATTAGCTGAATTAGGGCTAAGTAAGTTTTTTTTTTGTAGCTTAATTTGTTCAACCCTAATTAGTTCAGATTTCAAAATAAACCCTAATTAGATACTTAAAATTAGATTCATTGTTAATTAAGCCCTAATTCATTAAAAAAATTGGGACTTTCGTCTAATTCGGCTTACTTAGCCACAATTGAAGGTTAAATAAGTTTCATTGTCGAATTTGGGGTTGGATCATGCTGGGATTTTATTTTGTAAAGGGTCATTAAGGGTTAATTGATAATTAAACCATAATTAGTTCATCAAAATTGGGGCTTTCGTCTAATTCGACTTTCTTAGCCACAATTGAAGATTAATTAAGTTTCATTGACAAAATTGGAGTGGGATCGTGCTGGAATTTTATTTTTGTGAAGGGTCATTAAGGGTTAATTGGTAATTAAGCCCAAATTCATTCAAAAAAATTGGGGCTTTCGTCTACTTCGACTTTCTTAGCCACAATTGAAGATTAATTAAGTTTCATTGACGAAATTGGAGTGTGATCATGCTAGGATTTTATTTTTATGAAGCGTTATTAAGGGTTAATTGGTAATTAAGCCCTAATTAGTTCATCAAAATTGGGGCTTTCGTCCAATTCGGCTTTCTTAGCCACAATTGAAGATTAATTAAGTTTCATTGACGAAATTGGGGTGGAATCATGCCGGGATTTTATTTTTGTGAAGGGTCATTAAGGGTTAATTGATAATTAAGCCCTAATTCATTCAAAAAAATTGGAGCTTTCGTCTAATTCGACTTTCTTAGCCACAATTGAAGATTAATTAAGTTTCATTCACGAAATTAGGCTGGGATCATGGTGGAATTTTATTTTTATGAAGGGTCATTAAGGGTTAATTGGTAATTAAGTCCTAATTAGTTCATCAAAATTGGGGCTTTCGTCTAATTCGACTTTCTTAGCCACAATTGAAGCTCAATTAAGCTTCATTCAATAATTTAGAGGTCTATCATGTTGAATTGCCTTTTTTTCATTGTATTAACAAGAGATTGCCTTTGACTGTCATAATGCAGCATCATGCCTAGACGTCAACAAACACAGGAGCAGCAAGAGCAGGAGGATCCTGGGTGGGCCCATCTCTCTTTAGTTGATGCTGGGAGAAGAAAAATGAAATGCAATTATTGTGGCAAGGAGATACATGGAGGAATTACTAGAGGAAAACAACATTTAGCAGGGGTACGAGGAGAGGTGAAACAATGTGACAGATGTCCCCGAGAGGTCCGAGAACAAATGCGCCAGTGCCTTCTGGGCAAAAAGGAGAGGATGCAACAAAGGGCTGAAGATGAGGCTGAAATTGCTGAGGAGATTTCAGGCAGAAAGGTTAAGAGGGATGATGATGAGACAGCTATCTCCACAGAAGGCCCCATGCTACACAACCTAAAATCAAGTCTGCATTGAGAGGGGTAAAAAAATCAGCAGAAGTTGCAGGGCATGCATTTAAAAGTATCTGCAAATGATTTTTTCATGCAAGTGTCCCTACACATGCAGCTGAAAGCGAATATTTCCAACCTATGCTAGATGCCATAGCAGATGCAGGCCCTGACTTGAAGACCCCATCACGTCGAGACATATACGGGCGTGGCCTTGAGGGGTAGGTTGAGGAGCTTTCTGACTGGGTTGAAAGCTTCAAACATATATGGATGGAGAGAGGATGCACTATTATGTGTGATGACTGGACTGGTACCACGAAGAAGTCCATGATTAATTTTTTGGTCTATTGCATCGAAGGTACAGTATTTGTAAACTCTGTAGATGCATCAAACTATGAAAAAAATGCAAATTATTTGTTTCATTGGATGGATAACATGGTAGACCAAATTAGAGAGGACAATGTTGTCCAAGTAGTGACTGATAATGAAGCTAGTTATAAGGCTGGAGGGAAGAAATTGATGTAGAAGCGCAGTCACTTATACTGGCTCCCATGTGTTGCACATTGTCTAGATTTGATTCTGGAAGACATTGGGAAGGACAATCACGTGAAGAAGATAGTTGAAAGGGCACAAAGGATTACCCAGTATATTTATGGCCATCCTAGGATATTGAACATGTTCAGGGAGCATGCAAGTGGGGGGCGAGATATCATCCGTACAGGGCCAACCAGATTTGCTTAAAATTTCATTTCTTTGAAGTCTTTGCACAGGTATAAGATTGCACTCAATTCTTACTTCTTTATCCTTATAGTTATGTTCCGCATTTGATTGAAATTTCATTTCTTTGCACAGGTATAAGAATGAGCTGAAAGCTTTCATGTACCACAATGCCCTGCGGGAAAACATCGACAAGTCTGATGTTGATGCTCAGATGGAATATTTGGATGTCTCCCACATCGTGGACGACAACAAATTCTGGGGCAGGGTCTCACGATACATGAAAGTAGTCAGCCCCCTCGTGAAGGTCCTAAGAATGGTGGATGGCGATCAGAAGAATGATATGGGATATCTGTATGAGGCCATGGACCGTGCCAAAATAGAGTTGCAGGAATCCCTTCCCAAAGAATATGCAAAGTGGTGAAAAATTATTGATCATAGATGGGACACCACATTACACCACGACTTGCATGCAGCTGGTGAGTTATTTGTATTGATACATTAAAGTCCCTTAGGTTATTTTATATGTAACATTTAGAAAATTATACACAAATGCAAGTTATTTCCTCAACCCTCACTTTATGTACGATGCTAATGCACATGTTGATGGCGAGGTGCTCCAAGGGACTTTAAAAGTCATTGGTCGTTTATCGAGGACACCAGAAAAGAGGCTTCGGGCGGAAGTAGAGGTTGGCCTTTTCGAATTCATGAATAAGAGGTATAGAATTTACTTATACTGTTATGCTAATCTATTACTTTATTTTTGTAGATGAACTACTATAGAATAAGAACTTGGACATATTCTGACTCCCAATTGCAATACGCAGTGGGAAGAGTGAGCCCAGGTATGAGGTTATCTTTGTGCTTTCTTTGCAATTACATCACAGAGAATTGATTTTTATTTACAACTTATATTTATTTTTTCATGTTGGTAGAACAGCTGACTGGTGGGTAATGGTGAATAATAGAGATTTGGGCAGTTCTGCATTGGTTTTCATTGCAATCAGAGTGTTGAGTCAAACCACATCAGTAAGCTAATGTGAAAGAAATTGGAGCACGTTCAGCCTTATACACTCAAAGGTTCGCAATCGGCTAAAGGTTTAACGGTTAGACAAATTAGTTTACTGCCACTACAATATGAGGTTGAGAATAAAAAATATGAAGTTGAGACAACAGCTGCGGGACAAACGCGTCGCTGAGGATGGCAGTGCAGAAATTGATGTGGATGCCTTATTTGATAATGATAATCCCTTGCAGTCTTGGGTGGAGACACGAGAGCAGGTTGATGAGCCCGTTTTTGATATTGATGATACAACATGGGCAGAGGGCATACTAGATGAAGATGAGGCAAGAGATCCCGAATTCAGAAGAAAAATAAAGAGGGCCAGAGATACTCATGCGCACCAGAGAAGGGACCCACCTGGGGTTGTTGATGACACTGAGGAGCAACATGATTTTCAGCCAGGTAGATACTCAGACTCAGATAGTAGGCCAGTCACTCCTAGAATGGGCAAGTCACCTGTGCAGTTAAGAAGAAGTACTTCAGTGCATGGGCTAACTGAGAGGACAAGTGTTGCTGCTCGAGAGGACCCGGCAATTGAGCAGTTGAAGCAGATTTATGTGAGGCACACGCTAAGGGAAAAAGGACTCGTGTCAAAGATGACTGAAAAATTGACACCAAAACAGAAAAAAACATCCCCAAAGGCCAAAAGGCGATTGGTTTCTGATGGTGATCATAATGCTGGTGATGATGATCCCAGTGCAGCTGCAGGTGCTACAGGTGCAGCATGTGCTACTACTGGCGATGCTGGTGGTCCTTCCTCCTTCCACTCAGACATAGGCAGAGGATACAGTCAGGGTGAGGGAGGACATGATTCACAGAGTCAATATGGGCATCCATCAGGTTATGGAGGTGGCCAACAGGAGGCAGCCATTTATGGGTGGGGTCATGAACCAGCATTCCAGTTCCATCCATATCTGACAAGTTCCTCTTCTCTTCCTCAAGATTCTTATGCTGATACTGGATTCCAATCAAGCCAACCAAATACTCCAAGAGGGATCCAAAGAGGGATGCAGGACTTGGCTACCTCATTGTTTGGTTATAGTGAATATAGACCATACATGCAACCTTCTTATGGGTATGAACATGAAAAGCCAGACGATGAGGGAGAAGGTTCTTCTAGTTATTATCCATATTAGTGCATCATCATTTAGGTAAGGATCACGTTTATTGTACAGTTTGAACCTATTTCATGTTTAATATGTACTCAATATTTGTTTATAACTTCAATGCTTGAACCCATTAGTCTTCTTGTGTAATACACTTAATCCTATTTCATGTTTATTCGCCTGTGCTTGAGCCTAATTCATGTTTAGTATGTACTCAATAATATTAGTTTAACATGTTCAATGTTTAAACTTCAATGTCTACTTCATGTTTATTGCACCAAATCTAAGTTCTTTACAATCAAATGCATGTCTAATAAATTTTATGATTTTTATGCAATTATTCATATTTTTTGAATTATTTCTGATTTTTTAGACTTATTTTGATTTTTTATGCTTTTCAATGGGTTTCGGCTGGTTTCGGACTCGGCCGAAACCGAGTCCGAAACCGATACTGACATCCATGATGTACAAAGGGCGATTGTGACACGAAGAGGATATATAGTAGCATGTCCTTCTCCGTGAATGTGACGGTAGCTGCAAAAACTTCGTAGGTTGCTGCCCTTAGCTACGAAGAGTATATATAGTTAATTTCAGACTCCTTGAGTATTTTGATGAGAGTTTCCCGCAACTCTTTACTCCGGGTGATGGCTTCCCATATTGTGATGTTCGAGGGAAATCGTTTCATTTGCTGGAGGATTTTTTGGTTGGCTCGAGCACGAGTCTCCTCCAGTGACGACACTATGTTTGGCAGGACTTTGTGTGAACTATCATGTTCATCCCTATCAGAGGATTGCACTGCCTTGCCTTTGCTGCGAGGATCGGGCTTTATCTTGATCACCCGTTGTTTCTTCGAATAGTGGAGCCAGAGACGGCTCTTCCGCCGACGACAACTGAGTCGGGTCGTCCTTGCCAAGCGGGCCTACTTGGTCCTCAACTCTAGTCGGAGCATAGGTTGAGGGATATGCTGGCACTTTTTCCTCGTCTGAGGAGTCAAACACACAAGTGTTGTTCCGAATTTCGACTTCCGAGATGGGACCAAGCTCTTCTTCGGAAAATGATGACCTGGTTCAGATCAATGTCGGCTCTGCAAGTGGACGTTTCAGGATTTCTTCCACACCCACGGCCGCGTACTCTACCACATCCTCTGCCACGGCCTTCACCTTCAACGAGAGGCCGTATATATGATATGGTGACGATCTTTCACCTTGTTCGGGAAGCCACCAGGTCGCTTCTTTGAGAAGCATTTATGTTGTCCAACGACGGGATCGCCACCATGTTGCAACAACAATTTTAGAGCAATTTTTTCAACTCCATTGTGATTTCCTCATCTTTGTAGAACAAGGATAGTTCTTTGGAGATGAGAAGCCTTTCACCGTCCTTGACTTTCTGGATCATTTCCTGAATCCAATTCTTAAGGTGGGCTCTCCTTTCGATCTCATCCCAAAGAATGTAGTTGCCGAGTGTAACAGCTCCAATAGGACAAGGAGGAATATATTCCTCCAAGTCGTTGATTAGTTTTGTGGTCGTTGAAGAGGCGTTAGCTCGGTAGGAGTTTGTAAGACGACTACTAGCTCGGCTTGTTTCTTCAATCTCCTTTTGAGGTTTTTCATCATGTTCCTCTCCTGCTTCTTGGCGAGAAACGCTTCTTGAGGAGTAAGGACAGTTGGCTGTGGAACCGAAGTTGATATGCCCCCGAAGGGGTATCTCCGAGCTTGTACCTTAGAAGGCCGATGTCGCGAGCTTTTCTTCGCCTTGATTTCAATCCAGGCACTTTCCTCTTGCTGCATTTGGAAGGTGGCGTTGATCGCATGTTCAACTATCTTAGGCGACAGCTCCTGGTATGCAGGCACGCCGAGGTTGAAGCTTACAGGTGCTTGCGCAGCTTCAGGCCTTGGCCTTGATGGTAGCGCACCTTGTCTTGAGTCGTGTCGACGGCTTCCTTCAACATTTCCCGTTTTAGCTTTGCCTTTCTAGCTCGGCTCAGGATGACACCTTTTGGCTTCTTGAGAGGTGGTGGCGAGGGTCTTTCCCTCCCAAAGACCACCACGCTGTTTCGTATCGATCGGGCCTTGCATGGAGGGGCCGGCTCGGCTTGGTTATGGGAGGCTCTGGAGATGCCTTTCCCACGACCGAGGTTTGGGTGAGAGGCCTCACGTCGGCACTCCGAGAAATATTGGTCGGGCTAGTCTGGCACTGTCATACCAGACTACCGACTTGCTTTTGTTTCCCCTTTCAGTCACCCATTGCGGGAAGAGCAGTTGTGGGAGGAAAGCGACGAGGAGAATGTCCATGACGTGCCATGGGGGAGCTTCTCAGCAAGTCATTCACCAAAATGTCCTCCCTGTCAAAAGGACTCTAAGGAGCCTCCCGATGTCGTTTTTGGAGAAGGGGAGCAACTCCAACTCCTACCATGGTCTCCAGCTTAAGGCTTGTCTTGCGGACATAGCCCGAGCGGCTTCTCATGCCTGGGACTCGGGTGATGTAGACGTCTCCGTAACGTGAATGAAATTGACCAAGAAATAACTCGGCCCGGGACCTTGGCTTTTGTTTTCCCCCAGTGACTCCTTGGTTGTTCGGAGCTCCACTGGCCTCCGGTTTGGCACTCTAGCCATTCCGAGTCGGGGCAATAGGGCAATGCATGCCCGTTTGCCAGCTATGTTTCGCGCCCCATTGATGTGGAGTTGGGGTTACCCATCATTTCGGCGATGACTTCCCAGAGGCAGAGGGATAATGTGAAATTCCCTTCCGTGTCAATTTGTCCTTATTGGATCAGGTCCTCAATCCAATCTTAGACCTCCCCGCAAGGTTCGATCAAATGTGAGATTCTTGCATGTAACTCACAGTATTGAGGGTGGCTTCGATCCACCTGGGTGTAGTATGTCGACAGGTCATGCGCCATGATTTGTCCTGTCCCGACAAGGATGTGGAAGAGCCCTTTAATTCTCTCCCTCGAAAAGGAGAGAGAGGCATGGTCGTGTCACGACCTCCAACCCGAGTACCATGGCCTACGTTCAGCTTGACTAGTGTCGGCCTCCTCTGCTTCGGAGTCGAAGAGAAAGAATGCGGCTAACATGTGAATTACATTGGCCGTGTAATGGACCGCGTTAGTTGTCTGTTGGACACGGAAAAAATCTAAGAAATACTCTTATCGTAGATAAAAGGTAGATTTTCGTTCTTTTTGAAAAGAAACACTCCTCTGCGTAGAGAGGGTTCCGTGGGGTCGCATAGTATCAGACGATTTGGGTTCGAGTGTTGGACCTTTCCCCACTGACCGGAGTCAGTGTTGATTTACATCGGCCTAACGTCCGAACACCTTTGTTTAACTGTCAAAGAGGTCCCAAAAGACTTCTACAGAGGTTCTGATGTAGAGGGCAAGCTCACTCGAGAGACTCTCCATGACCACTCATTTTACCACCAACACATAGAAACAACTAGATTAGGGCTAGGTCTGAGCAAAACCCTAAGATTTAGGCATAGAGGCGCAAATATGCGGAAGCCATAGGCATTTTTAAAGCAAGGGAAGTTTTCTAGACCCTGGGGGTATTTTGGTAATTTTCCAGGCCAGGGACATTTATGAAATTTTCGGGGCTGGAATGGAAGTGAAACTGGATCTCTAACTCCCCAAGGCGCTGAGACTCTTTCTGGAGGGTTTCAAGGGCTCTGAGGCCATGTTTAGGTTACAGGGGTATTTTGGTAACTTTACCAGACCCTAGACCTAGGTTTGATATGATACCCGAGTGCTGGACTAAGCTGACAACACTTCCGAACCGAAGGAATGACAAAGGGTTTCATAAAAAGCATAGCTCTGTCAAATTGATCGAAGGAGGGGTATATACACAATTCTCCAAAGTCGGGGGGTTTTCTTATAATTTTCCCACCCGAGGTTACATATAAAACATGCTGAATGCTTTTATAATTCCATGTGAGTACAAGGGTTGTCGGCGAGTTGTCGACTGTACAAACGTCCGCCTTGGAGCGGGAGATAGGGACGTAGTCCCAATTACAAAAGATTGCAGGGTATAACTACAAATTACAGGACTTCGGTCTTTTACAATCCCGGGAATGATATTTTTGTAATTTCGCCATTATAGGGGGGCAGAAATACAAGACTTAGTCGTCCCGAGACGTAAAGACTTACAAACATGGCCCATTGAGGGGCATAATTTATAAACAAAGCCCGTTGAGGGGCATAAACGTAAATATACCCCGTAGGGGCATAAATACAAGACCCGGGGACTTACCCCACACGGGCCAAGACAAACGAACAAACGAACAAAACGCTCCGAGTGTCTTCCGTAGGTTGTTGAGTGTAGTAGTCGTAGTATCCTCTTTTGGACCTCTGGGGGTCTATTTATAGAAGTGGGGAACCTCCCCGGGAGTGTTCGACCCCGTACGGGTCCAACGGGATGAAAATGACCCCGGGGAGGTTCCATTTTCAAATTTTTTTAGTCCGTGCGCGGGAATGGAACCTCCCCGGGGTGGGAGGTCCCCGGGACGGTCCTGGACCGTCCCGGGGTCGCGGACACCCGGGGGGGGAGACCTCCCAGGGGTCGCGGCTCCACGGGGGGGCCGGCCCGGGGTCGCGGACCCCCGGGGGAACCTCCCTGGGGTCGCAGCCCCCCGGGCAAAACCTGCCCGGGGTCGCGGACCCCCCGGGGGACCTCCCCGGGGTCGCGGACTCCGGGTGGTCCCCACCCAGCCCGAACGCACCCCGAGGGGGGGGCTCCCCGGGGTCGCGGACCCCGGGTGGGTCCCGCTCGGGTCCGGACGACCCCGGGCGGGTCCGCCCGCCTAGGAGGAGTCCCGCGCGGGACTCCTCTCGCCCCGGGCGGACCCGTCCGGGTAAGGGCGACCCCGGACGGGTCCCTCCACCCCCGGACGGGTCTACTTCTCGCGTGGATTCCATAAAAGGGGGCTCCGAGGCTCTGAAACTCCGGGTTTTCGCCGTGTCTCGTGGAGAACGACGAGAGAGAACGCCGCCTTGTTCGTTTGTCGTCTTCCTCGTGCCGTAGGCCGCTGCGGGAAGACGAACTGTTGTCCGCACCTCGTGATACACGTGCAAGGGACGCTGTGCTTGGTACGTAGACCTATTCCAACCTCTTCTTCGCCGCTGTAGAGGTGTTCCTTTCTTAGGGTTGCACATCCGAAGGGCGAGGGCTTAATCCCGTGGGGATTTAAATATAGCCACATGATCCTGACAATCATTGCGGCTCGTGCTAGGCTCGTGGTCATCCTCCGAGGGGTTTATATTGCCACGACATATGGGCTATAAAGCCTTAAGCTTAGGAATATCCGACGGGACGGCGATACGCCGAACAAGGTACCCCGTGTAGGAATATCCTATCGGATGGTGATACACCGCATCCGAAATCTTGTCACATGCGAGATTAAAAATCCCGAACCTTTAGCACGATAAATTATGGGTGCAACAAATGCCCCCCACGGGACATACGTCCAAACCGAAGGTGGGGGCGGATGGCCCGTGCATTCCGTTGCTTCTGTGTCAGTCTCCGGGCTCATAGGCATGCCGGAGTTTTGTGTGACTTTCTGTAGTCTTGATGTTGTCCATATGCTGGTTTAACTGACAATGCTTTCTCTGCTCTTGGCTTTGCAGCTTTTGTAGACATGGCTCGTTCCAGACGGAGCGGAGGGACTTCCCAGAGGTCCAGGACCAGCGGTGGAGATGATCATTATGTACGGAGGACGGACAGGCCTATGCCACCATTCCCTCCTCGCAGCATCACTCCAGAGGACTTTGACGCGGTGGACCGCGGATTTACTTAGGTCGCTGAGGGCCCAATTGGAGAGACTACCACCACTGGGGGCGTTGTTGACGTCTCCCGGATTACACGGGGGCTCGGACGGTATACTTATGACCGGTCGGGCGGCCACCCGCCCCACTTTCCGCTGGACTGTCACCTTCTCCCTTTCATCCAGAGTTTCATACCGCCTGGAGTAGAGACTGACGATCCTCGGCTTCCCGAGGAGAGGCGCCGCCTGGAGCGGGCCATTTTGCTCGGGCGGGACAGTATGCATAGCACCTGCAGCTTTTCTTATCCGAGCTTCCCAGAGGGCTTTGCCCGTCAGCGACAGTACCCTGACCAGAGGAGTCTTGGCTCCTTCAAGGAGTTTGACAGTTTTACCGTGAGGACGGCGCTGTCTTCGCCAGCCACCTGGCATCTGGCCGGGCACCACAGGGCCGCGGATATTGCTATTGACGGGATGTTTCTGACCCCCACCGGCGCAGCCTGCTCACATGATGATTATGAGGCTGATTGCATGCTAGAGAGGATCTTGGCACAGAGGACCCCGAGCTGGTACGGGGGATGGGCCGTTGTCCCTTCCCATTGTTATCGCCGTGGCGCCACAGAGTGGCTGTGGGGTGTGCTGCTAGTTTACAGGACAGCACTTGACCGGGCAGGTATACGTCATGCAGTGACGGCAGCTTTGTACTCTTACCCCTGTCATACCGGGCTGGTCCAGGCTCTAGCTGAGAGATTTAACAGGCGCTGGAATACTTTCATGACTGCTGAGGGGGAGACTTCACTAGACCTGTGGGCCTTCCACAGGATTTCTGGCCTCCCAGTCTGCGGACAGCCATACGAGGAGATATGCCTGGACGATTTGCATCTGAGTGCTTCGGACGGCGCAGGCCATTATTACATGCCATATTGCTTCAGATATCTGATGAAGACTTGGAGGGACCTGGCCCTCGTGGGCAAGGAGAAAGCTGCACGGACGCCGAGGGTGACTCTGAATGCATGGGTCACACATTTCTACAGCGGTCCGTACTGTTTCTACGAGGAGTTTGCTACCTCGGGGATGTCTTGGGAGCAGTGCCGCGAGGTCGAGCTCCGCTTTGCTTCACACCCTCGCCACTTACCCGCTCCGACACGGGGGTGGAATTCGAGGGAGCTGCCGTCACTGACTTATCTGGCAGCCTACTTGGCCTTACTGGCTGGCCAGCTTTGTAATCCCTCATGGAGAGGAAGGGATTCTGCGGGCAGAGGTGATCTACCCGGCTTGTTTGTTGGCTTGTAGGCGCAGGCTCGCCATTGCTCCAGCCGCGTTGGCGAACATCTTTCATAGTCTTGGGGCATTGACTTCACACTCATCTCCTAGAGATAAGCATATCTTGATGCCCACCCACTATCTGAGTGCATGGGCCGGCTTGTTCTTGCCAGAGTTATCACAGAGGACCCCGGTGGATAACCCAGCAGCGCCACTTCTTTTTGCTTTTGCTGGTCATCCGGAGCAGGACTCAGTTTTGCAGCTTGCCAGTGCTCGTCGTACCTTGTCTTTCCTCCATACTAGGAGGGATGAGAGTCTGGAGTTTGACCACAGCTCTCGCTCGTTCCGTCCATACACGGAGCGACAGGGTGACAGTGTTGTTTGCAGGCTATCTTCTTGGGCTTTACCCTCTGACCATGCATTGGTCGACTGGGTTGTTTGTGTTCGACCCAGCGTTCTGGTTTACCGCCGTTCCAGTATGGCGGTGCTTGAGCCATATTACCCGCACAGATTTGCCAGGAATTTTGGGTATGACCAGTCGATACCTCAGCATGCAGATTTTCCCTTTGCCGTTCGGCAGTACCGACAGAGGGATGTGCATCTAGTGGCGGCTTCATGGCATGACTTCCTTTCCCGGGAGGTGAAGGAGGAGTACCCCATCCTAGCACAGACACGCAGAGGTTTCTTTGATATACACTATGCGCGCTGGTGGTTTAAGCTCAGCCTTGTTTTCAAGCAGCGAGCTGATACTGTTCGAGCTGCAGAGGAACGGCGCTTGAAGAAGGAGGATCTGCCTCCACTGTTTCTAGATGCGGCGTTCATCAGATCTCATTTTTCTGGGGCCGCCAAGGCCATTCATGAGATTGAGGCCCGTTGGAGGGCGGATGGACTCTCGATCCCTGTTGACAGGAGTCAGTATACCGGGGCTTTGAAGCCCTTGCGGAGTGCACCAACTGCAGTTTCTTCTTCCAGGTCTGCCCATCGGAGGGTAGATCCTGACTCTTCGGCCCTCTACTCCTGGTGGGAGGATCTGAAGACCTCTTGTGGTCTGAAGACCCAGTCCCAATTATCAGGAGCTGTTCCAGAGGGGGCATTAGGAGGCGGTGCCTTCACAGCTTGGAGGATCCATATCATGAATGTCGTAGGCTGTGCGGGTCCCCTGGAGTATATCTCAGATTTGGAGGTGGCTACCACCCCCAATGCCATATGGACCATTGTGAGCAAGGTTGCTAAGGCCCTTGGCTTGAAAACTGAGCAGATCGTTTTGAGGCCTGAGAGGCATATTGGGGATCCAGGTATATGCTGAATTATTTGACCCTGTCTCCTTTTACTCTGCAATTCAAGGTGCTGATTTTATGCAACCCTTTCTTTTTACTTGCAGGCCATGTTTCTAGCTCAGAGGCTCGTGGGCGCGAGAAGAGGCCACGGACCGATATCCCAGAGGGTGATCCACGGCCTACCATTCGCCTGCGCCCTGAGGAGGAGTCTCCTACTCCAGCTGAGATCTCGAGTAAGAATGGGGAATGTTTGTTTTCAATCAGTATTGCAACCTATTTTGAAGATGTTGTAATCTGACTGTTATTTCCCCTTGTTGCTGCAGCTCCTCCTGAGGCTGTACATGCTGCAAGCTTTTCTCCTCGCCCAGGAAATGTATTCACAGAGGCGGGGTTGGAGGTGGACGAGTCCATTCCTGACATCAGTGTGGACATTGACGGATTGGACTTCCTCGCCAATGACTATGTGCCTGTAACAGGCGATTCTCCCGCACTTGATACAGGCGGGAGCTCTGTTGCTCCGGAGGCAGGTTGGCATCTTGCATATTTAATCTTCCCTTATTCCTCCTTTCAAACAGATGAAGTATGTGCTTTAACTAATATAGCATTGCACGTTGCAGGGACCTCACGAGCTCAGACCCCTCTCCCTGCCGTTGAAGGGGGAAAGGGATCTTCTGGAGGCGAGGAGACTTCTCTGCCGTCCGGTTCTTCAGGGGAGAGAGGCTCTAGCACCTCATCGAGGACGGGGACTTCCAGTACCTCCTCCAGCAGGAGTTCCTCTTCTTCTTCTTCAAGTTCTTCTGAAGAAGGCGAACTCAGGATGAGTCCAGGTGACCTAAGGTCCTCGCTTTTCTTTCTGTACATAAAATAGTGAGCTTATCTGACTTGTCTCGCTTATTGTTGTATAGCTGCTCAGACGACCTTCCCCTTGGGTGAGCTTTCCAGACTCATGGAGGTCGGCTCTTCTGCTGACTTGCCAGCTTTTGGTGAAAGGATTGGGACCCCAACTACAGAGATTGAAATCCCTGACAAGGAGGCATCGTCCCTAGACATGGGACCATCGGCAGGTACTACCGGTGTTGCAGAGTCTAGCCGGGTGCAGGCTTTAGGTATGCACAAAGATACTCTGTACATCATTCCAGCCACACATACTGCTGCATGTTGACATTCTGGGATGCCTTTGTTTTGAAACAGCTGGTGATCATCAGGAGGAGGGCAGCCTCCCTCGGCCCACAGAGATAGACCATACACCAGGCTCCTCTCACATGCCACCTGGAGAGCAAGGCACCGCTGACGATGCCGCGACCTTCATTGATTCGGCAACGAAAGGTATATGGTTTGTCAAATTAAGGAACTTTGTCATCATCGAGCAAGACTCCTTTCATTTGTGATATTAATCATCATTTGACAAGTGGATGTCTTCTTTCAGCTGTCTCTCCTTCCATGGAGCCAACTACAGGGGCTGACCCCGCTGTGATTGAAGAGGAGGAACCTGTGCATGCTGGTATGTCTTCATTAAATATGAATTGCCCATTCTGCTTTTTGGTATGACCGAAGTGCTAAGACTTTCCGTTCCTTGCCTTCTTTGCAGAGAGGTCGGCGACGCCTATACCATCCACAGAGCAGGGACCGGCACTTGCTGATGGTTGCTCTTTAGTCCCTATGGAGGGATCTCCTCGTGGGCCTAGCCCAGCGAGTGAGACTATTTCAGGTAAGAGTCCTTGACATTTGTACTCTTGGAATCTTACTCTTATGACATTATTGTGGTGATACACTCACAATCTCTCCCTCCTTTTTTTTTTTTACAAGCAGGGCCCCTAGAAGGAGCAGGCGTGACGCCCATGGATTTCCCTGCCCTTGGAGTTGAGTGGCCTGACGCTCATGCACTCGGGACGGCGCTACATGTTGCCATCGCTGACCAGCTCCTGCAGGGTCTTGATCAGTTGATCCGGCCAGACCCACTGCCCTCCGTGGAGGCCTTGAGGGCCGATCTGGTGGTATTCACCAGAAGCTACCACGGACTGGGTTTTCCCCGAGATGCATGGGCCGCGAGATTAGAGAGCTTATGGAGCGAGTTTACTCGCCTCCATCTTGCACAGGAGCAGAGACGGAGAGCCCAGCTACGGGTCCAGGAGCAGGAGGAGCAGCTGCGTGAGCTTCAAGCCGCCAGAGCTGAGACCGACCTCCACCTTGCGAGCCTCGAGGGGGATAGCCAGAGGACCTCTCTCCGAGTAGAGGAGCTGCAGAGAGAGCTCCAGGAGGCGGCTGAGGAGCACCGTGTTGTCCAGGCGAGGGTGGAGGCCTGCCGTCGTCGATCTGAGGAGCTTCGGGAGGAGATTATCTAGGAGGAGACCCGCCTTGCGGAGTTGCAGAGGGACGTACACCGTGGTTGACGAGCTCTGGCACTTTCTTGTACATAGGACCCTTACGCCCCATTGTTTATTTGAGTTATCCCCGAGGGCTTGTCTCGGGCTCCCTTGATGACATTAATGAATAAAGGATAGAGCTTAGCATAGCTGTTTTTGCTTCCATCCTCTTGCATGTATGTCTCTCTTTTCTTTTTTTTTATCACTTTACCAGCCCTACCGCCCTTTCGGGTTTTTGCCAGGACTGACCCCTTTAGCTTTTTCCAACGCGCCCTTTTGGGTTTTCACACTGAGGGGTACCCATTTTTGCCTAAGGCGCCCTTTCGGGTTTTCACCTTAGCCGGGTTAAAGTCTTTTTACCCTTGATTACTCTTCTAACAGAAACAACCAAGTCTGCTGGGGCATCAATATTTTTTTAAACCCCGTTTTTTCTTTCTTTCTTTTTTTTGTCCTATAATGCCAAAAGGCGAGGAAAAGGTGGCACTCCCGTAGGGACGTGTGTGCCGCAGATGTGGGACAAGTGGGTAGATTTGATTGTCCGGGTGGGACGAATGAATCAAATCTGTAAGCCGAAAGGCGAAACGGGTTGGTAGCCTGAGAGGGCGTACTGAGACCGAACCCAAGAAGACAGAAATGAGCCGAAAGGCATAATGGGTTGGCAGCCCGAGAGAGCATACTGAGACCGAACCCGGTGAGACCAAAAGGTGTAGTGGGTTGGCAGCCCGAGAGAGCATATTGAGGTCAAGCCCGGTGTGACAAGATGGGTGGATTCGACTGTCCTAGGGGGACGCAATTAGCCAAATCCAAAACCGAAGGTTGACCGAGTTAGCAACCCGAAAAGGGTGTGCATATGCCAAGCCCGGTTGGAACAACAAAGGAGTTGGTTTAACAGTCCGAAAGGGACATGCGGGTTAAACCTGGAGGCCGATAGGCGGGATGGGTTGGCAGCCCGAAAGAGGCATGCATAGGCCAGACCCGAAACGACGACAGGAAGGGATTCGACAGCCCAGGTGGGACGTATAAGTCAAATCCGTGAGCCGATAGGCAAATAGGGTTGGCAGCCCGAGAGAGCATACTGAGGCCAAGCCCGTGGGGACAAAGGAATAGACTTGGCGATCCCGGTGGGATATATGTGTCAAGTCTGAAGCCAAGAGGCGAGATGGGTTGACAACCCGAAAGGGGCATGCAGAGGCCAGACCCAGAAGAAGAAAAAGGGTGGACTTGACAGCCCTAGTGGGACGTGAGAGTCAAATCCGAGAGCCGATAGGCGAGATAGGTTGGCAGCCCGAGAGAGCATACTGAGGCCATTCCTGATGGGACAAAGATGGGTTTGACCACCCTAGTGGGACGTGAAAGTCAAACCTGAAAGCCGATAGGCGAGTAGGTGGGTTGGCAGCCCGAGAGGACATGCTGAGGCCAGACCCGGTGGGACATGTGCCAGAAGACACGATGGATTGGTAGCCCGAGAGAGCATACTGAGACCAGATCCCAAGAAGATAAGATGAGCCAAAAGACATGATGGGTTGACAGCCCGAGAGGGCGTACTGAGACCAATCCCAAGGAGGTTAGATGAGCCGAAAGGCATGAAGGGTTGGCAGCCCGAGAGAGCATACTGAGGCCAGTCCCAGTGGGACAAGAGAGTAAGCGGGTTTAACTGCTCAGAAGAGACACGTGAGCTGAACCCGGAAGCTGATAGGCGGAATGGGCCGGCAGCCCGGAAGAGGTATGCATAGGCCGAGCCCGATGGGACAAAGTATGACACCGTCAGAATGCCAGTGGGACTAGGTGTCACAGGATGACATGTAAGGTGTAGCCCTGACATCAATATGATGTTTTGGTCGAGATGGGGTGGAGTCATTGACTTAGAGCCACCCATAGAATAGACAGAGAGAGGATTTTTTTTTTTCACATTACCAACCTCACCGCCCTTTCGGCTTTTCGCCGAGGCTGGCCCCCTTTAGCTTTTTCCGGTGCGCCCTTTCGGGTTTTCACACCGAGGGGTTGCCCATTTTTGCCCGAGGCGCCCTTTCGGGTTTTCACCTCGACCGGGTCTATGGCCTTTTTACCCTCAGCCAACCGTTGAAGGCTGACTGAGTCCGCCGGGGTATCAGTATTTTTAACCCCTTTTTTTTTTGAACCTTCACTGAGGAGAGGTACTGCTGTGGAAACTCCTGCGGTGGCGCATGGTAGAGTTTCATATGCTTGCCGTTGAGAGGAGGGAAGGGATTATCTCCCTTGTGGTCAAGGACCGTATAGGCCCCTCCTTCATAGACCTTCTGGATGACGTAAGGTCCACGCCAATTGGGCTGGAGTTTGCCGCTGGATCTTCCCGCGAGAACCTCCTTTTCTTTGACCATGACGAGGTCGCCTTTCTTGAACGCCCGTTGCCTGACTAGCTTATCATAGGCACGTGTCATGCGGGCTTGATACACTTGTAAGTGTTTATAGGCTTTGAGTCTTTGACCTTCCAAGTTGGACAATTCCTCGAGCCTTCTTTCAATTTCAGATTGATCTTGACCTGGCAATCCGGCGTGCACAGCAACACGGTAAGATGCTAGCTCGATCTCCACAGGGATCACTGCTTCAGCTCCGTAGACCAGGGAGAAAGGGGAACATCCCATAGGGGTTTTGTAAATAGTCCAGTAGGCCCATAGGGCTTCGTGGACCTTCTCGCCCCAATCCCGCTTGCGGCCACCTACTATCTTGGATAGCAGCTTGCAGAGGGTTTTGTTGAAGGCCTCGGCTAACCCATTGGCCTGGGGATTGTAGATCGACGACGCTCTCCAATCAATATGGAACTTGGCCGCCAGAGCATAAACAGTCTTGTTCTTGAATGGCGTGCCATTGTCGGATATAATCCGACCGGGGGTGCCGAATCTGTATATGATATAGTGCCGCACAAAACGAGCAACTATCTCCCCTGTAACTTCCCGTAGTGGAACGGCTTCCGCCCATCTGGAGAAGTAATCGGTGGCAGCGAGTATGAACTTGTGCCCCTGGGACGATGGTGGGAATGGTCCCACAATATCCATACCCCACTCTGCAAACGGCCAAGTAGGCGCTGTTGGATGGAGCGGGTTAGGTGGCCGTCGAGGGACTGGGCCGAATGCTTGGCATTGGTGACATGTACGAGCGAATTGATTGCAATCTTCGTACATGGTGGGCCAGTAAAACCCTTTGAGCTTGATGCTATTTTTCATCTTAGCTCCTGCCTGGTGAGCTCCACACAATCCGGAGTGGACCTCGTGCATGACGGTCTTCGCTTCCTTGGACGAAAGACAACGGAGGAGGACCGATCGGTCCTTTTCATGGACAAGCCTAAAGAGCAGACCGTCAATCAGCTGGTAGGATGTCGCCCTACGTAGCAGTTGCACCCTCTGAGCCCGATCAGGAGGGAGCCAGCCGTTCTTTATTTTTATAATTGGCTCGCGCCAATCTTCTTCTTCAGGAGCATTGTCCTCTTGAATGTTGTCGACCTCATAAACAGTGAGGCCGGATTCTTCGTCTAGCACACTTGGCATGAGCCTTCGGTGTCTGACTGTAATATTTAATTCTCCCTCAGGCGGGAGTTTTAGGGCTGCTGCCAACTTTGCAAGAGCATCAGCTTGGGAGTTGCTGCCTCTGGGGACATGGCCTATTTCAAATAGGTAAAAATTTTCTTTGAGCCTCGTGACGGCTGCATAATAGGGGACGAGCTCCTTCTTCCGGACGTCATAGATGCCCAGTACTTGTCGGATGACGAGTTGAGAATCCCCGTACACTTTGATGCACTTGATGTCCATGTCCAGTGCCAGTTGAAGCCCAATGATTAGCGCTTCATACTCTGCCTCATTATTAGTCAGGGACTTCATGAGCGCACAGGAATTGTGGAGGATGCCGCCTTGTGGAGACACAAAGACTACCCCCGCACCTGAGACATAGTCCGTAAGGTCGCCAGCTCTTTTGATTGTCCGAGAGGCACCATCAAAATATAACTCCCAATATGGGAGATCAAGGGTGAGGACGCCTGGCTCCATCTGTAGTGGGACTTTTTCAGAAGACTCCCCGATTTCTTGAGAAGGCACTAACGCCTCTTCGTCGGGTAGCTCAAAGTTGAGTGGCGAATCTTCTGGCACGGGGTGCGCTGCTAAGAACTCCGCTATTCCTTGTCCTTTGATCGCCTTGCGTGGGACGAAGGTGATGTCGAACTCCGTGAGGATAAGCGCCCATTTGCCGAGTCTACCAGAGAGGACAGGCTGGCATAACAGAAATTTGAGTGGGTTGCATTTTGAAATGAGCTCCACCCGATGGGCTAGGAGATAGTGCCTCAGCTTCTTGACAGCAAACACCAGAGCTAGGCACATCTTTTCCATGGGAGCGTACCAATGCTCAGGCCCGATCAGTTTTCGGCTGAGGTAATACAGTGGCTGCTCCTTGCCCTCTTCATTGATCTGGGCTAGGAGAGCTCCCAAAGAGGCATCCATGGCAGCAATATACAAGATAAGGGGTTTCCCTCTGACGGGTGCCCCTAAGACTGGAGGAGTCAGCAGATACTCCTTGATCTGCTCGAAGGCCTTCTGACAGTCTTCGTCCCATATGAAGGGTGCTCCTTTCTTCATCAATTTGCCGAAAGGTAGGCATCTCCCAGAGAGATTGGAAATGAACCGCCTAATATAGGCGAGCCTTCCCTAAAGAGATCTGAGCTTTGTCAAGTTCTTGGGCGGAGGTAGTCCCCTTATGGCCTTGATTTTGTCGGGGTCGACTTCTATGCCTCGATACCTGACAATGAAGCCAAGGAACTTGCCACTGGAGATGGAAGTGAAACTGGTAATTTTCCAGGCCAGGGACATTTATGAAATTTTCGGGGCTGGAATGGAAGTGAAACTGGATCTCTAACTCCCCAAGGCGCTGAGGCTCTTTCTGGAGGGTTTCAAGGGCTCTGAGGCCATGTTTAGGTTACAGGGGTATTTTGGTAACTTTACCAGACCCTAGACCTAGGTTTGATATGATACCCGAGTGCTGGACTAAGCTGACAACACTTCCGGACCGAAGGAATGACAAAGGATTTCATAGAAAGCATAGCTCTGTCAAATTGATCGAAGGAGGGGTATATACACCGGGGCGCAACAGAGTGGCTCTGGGGTGTTCTTACTATCTACCGGTCGGTGTTGAATAGGGTAGGGATTCGTCATGCAGTGACGGCTGCCCTATAATCCTACCCCTGTTACACAGGCCTGCTACAGGCTTTAGTAGAGAGGTTCAACCGCCGGTGGAACACTTTCGTCACGGCTGGAGGAGAGACCTCTTTGGACCTCTGGGCTTTCCAGAGGATTTTTGACCTTCCGATCTGCGGGAGGCCATACGAGGAGCTGTCACTAGACGATCTGCACCTCAGCTCCACTGACGGCGCAGGGCGGTACACCCTGCCACACTGCTTCAGATTTTTGATGAAGACTTGGAGGGATTTATCCCGAGTTGGCACAGATCGGACTCCTCGCACGCCACGGGTGACTTTGAATGCGTGGGTGAGCCATTTTTATAGTGGCCCTTTCTGCTTCTACGAGGAGTTCGCGCAGTCCGGTACCACCTGGGAGGAGTGCAGGGAGGTCAGAGTGGACGTTCCCCCTCATCCTCGCCACTTGCCTGCACCGACGCAGGGATGGAACTCTCGGAAGCTACATCCCATCACTCGGGGCTCTGTCTTCCCACTCATCACCGCGGGAGAAAAACATTCTGCTGTCCACTCATTATTTGAGTGCCTGGGCGGGGTTAGTGTTTCCAGAGTTGTCCCGGAGGGCTCCAGTTGAAAATCCAGCGGCGCCATTGATCTTCTGGTTCATAGGGCAGCCATCACGGGACTCAGTGACTCAGCTTGTGGGGGCCCGGTGAGCCTTGTCTTTTGTTCCAGTAAGGAGAGGAGAGGGCATAGCCCTTGACTATTTCTCCTACCTTCACCGTCCGTATGTAGGGCAGGAGGGAGATGCTATTGTCAGCCAAGTTTCTACCCATGCTCTGCTCTCCCCACAGGGCCCGGCAGAGTGGGTTGTCAGCATCCGTCCCAGTGTTCTTGTGTACCGCCGCTCCAACACAGCGATACTTGAGCCCTATTACCCGCACCGGTTCGCTAGGAACTTCGAGTATGATCAGGGCATCCCTTCAGGTGCAGAGTTTTCTTTGACTCTCCGACTATACAGGCACAGAGACGTACATTTGGTAGCGGCAGCCTGGCATGACTTTCTCTGTCGTGAAGTGGGACAGGGGTACCCCGTCCCAGAGCAGGAGCGTCGGGGCTCTTTTGACATCTACTATGCCCGCTGGTGGTTCAAAGCCAGCAATGTCTTTCGGGAGCATCGTGACGCCATCCGAGCAGCTAAGGAGCAGTGTTTGAGGAGGGAGGATCTGCCTCCTTTGCTTGTGGATCCAGCCTTCATCAGGTCCCATTTTTCAGGCGCCGCCCGGGTTGTGAGCGACATTGAGGAGCAATGGCGAGAGAAAGACTGGACGGCCGTGGTCGACAGGAGCCAATATAATGGGGCGCTGAAGCCCTTGAAAAGCAAGCCAGCAGCAGCTTCGAGAGTTTCTTCTTCTTCCACCACAGGAGCAGCCCCAGGCCCCTCAAAGGCCTATTCTTGGTGGGAGGACTTGCAGGTATCTTGTGGAGTGAGGAGAAAGTCCCAGCTGTCCCAGCTGTCCCAGCCGATACCAAACGGAGCGCTCGGAGGCAGCACCTTTGCTGAGTGGAGAGCCCATGTAATTAACGTCGTGGACTGTGCAGGTCCTCTGGAGTACCTTTCTGTCCTTGAGGTGGCGACGACTCCTCTTGCCATATTCGACACTGTAAAGACAGTTGCACATGTCCTCCGAGTAAAGCCGGAGCAGATCATATTAAAACCCGTAAGGCCGATAGAGGCTACAGGTAATCATGCTATTCGCTAGCTTTGACATGCATACGTGTCTTCATCCTTCGGAATGCGTACTTTGACATATTCCTTTGACAATTACAAGTGGGGTTGCTAGGGTAGCTGGCGTCGGGCCTTCAGAGGGTCCTCCCGATGCTGAGACGGGGAGAGATGTCACTGCCTCAAAGAGGTCCCGCGCTGAGGGTCATGGGGAGGGGGACGTGAGGTCATCGTCGAGTCCTCGACTTGAAGACGAATCCCCAGCAATTGAGGCCGTATCCAGTAAGTAATACATTTAGATACTTGCCATTTTTTTAAGCATATATGCAATGTTATAAACACATTTCTGCTCTGTTAAATACAGCTCCTCTAGAAACTAGGGTCGATGCGAGCTTCTCTCCTCCTCCGGCGGGAGATGACATGCCGCTGGATGAGTCTGCGCCAAATGTTACCTTCAGCTTTGAAGAACTAATTTCTCGCACAGACAATTACACGCCAGTGACGGCTAATTCTCCCTCGCCTCTTGCAGCAGAGACCATGGGTGACCAGGCTCCAGGTAACATACTCAGCCTTGTCTCTTCATTGATACATGAAGACTTGAGCACCACTAACTCTTTAGTGTTTCTCTTGGCTATACAGGTGTTCCTGATGTTATTCCTCCTGGACCGACAACGGGAGGCGATGTCGGCTCTTCTTCTGGGGCCGGATCCACTTCCGGGAGTGGGTCCACTTCTGGGAGTGGGTCTTCTACGGCCTCGGACCCTCCCTCTAAAGGGAGCTTGAGCTCTACTTCGGGCGCCGGGACCTCGAGTTCTCCTCCAGGCGAGAGTGACTCTCTGGAAGAGGGAGAGCTAGGGGGTGCTGATGGTGAGTGTCGCAACATCTTGCCTTCCTCAGTCGACTCTTTCTTATAAAGATTTACTCGGCTTACATAGTTCTTTGTCGAGCAGGAGTGGACTTGGCTGGATCCATGGAGGAATTCTCACGGCTTATGAAGTTTGGCTCATTTATGGATCTTCTGACTAATGGCGATGCCATGACGGGCACAAAGGCCATGGGGGCGACGGGCACTGATACCACGGCGCCGAAAGATCCTCCACCAGAGACTTCCTCTGATGTTGATATTGTCGAGGACAGTGTAATTGACCCTTCAAGTAAGGGATCTTGGAGGCTAATGATAGACCTCTTTATTGCTTTGCAACAGTCCTTGCCAAGCTGACTGGTGCGTTTGCTATGTGAACAGTGACAGGCCAGGCTGCTGAAGATGATACATCCCGCCCTAGTGGGGCAGCCCCGACAGGGGAAGTTTCCCAGGGCGCGCCAGAGGGCCTGCAAGGTTCAGGGCAGAATACCCCGCCAGCAGACACCCAACCTATAGGTATTCCTTGCATCTGCCAATGAATAACCCAAGTGGTGTCTGTATTTTATTTATGATACTGACCCTTCTCTCATATTTGCCATGTAGCTTCCCCTTCTATGGAGCCGATGGCTGGAGCCTCCAAGCAAGAGAAGTTTCCGGAGGAGCAATCTTGCTCCCAAAAGGTCCCTGATACAGAGTCTGCTCTTCCCAGCATAGCTGAAAGAGGGGATGCTGTTGAGACAGGTATATAGCTGCTCTCCGGAGTCTGACATTGCCTGTGTGCCATTTCATAGATAGGCACTTACATGCTGTTACTTGATCTGCAGAGGCTCGGGTCACAAATACCCTGCCTAGTGAACCGACATCAGCTTTTGGCAATGATTCCTCCCCGGCCATTGATGAGAGGCCTATACCGGCGGTGACCTCAGGTATACCAGTATACAATGCCTTTCACGGTTACATGTACATGTCCCCTTTTTGTTGGTGACCAAGCACTTATTCTACCCCCCCCCCCTTTTTTACAGCTCCCGAGGGGGAAGCTCCGGAGGTGCCTGCAGACTTCCCTGCTCTTGGAGTTGAGTGGCCTGACGCTCCTGCACTTAGGGTGGCATTGAATGCCACCATGGTTGACCAGCTTCTGCAGAGTCTTGATCAGTTGATCCAGGTCGACCCGCTGCCCACTGTAGAAGCTTTGAGGGGTAACCTGGAGGTATTCACTGGGAGCTACCACGCGTTGGGCCTTCCTCGTGATGCATGGGCGACGAGGCTGACCGTACTATGGAGCGAGTTCGCTCGCCTCCACGTCGTCTAGGAGCGGAGACGGAGGGCACAGTTGTAGATCCAGAAGCAGGAGGAGAAGCTGCGCGGACTCCGGGCAGCCCAGGTGGAGGTCGGCCTGCAGATCGAGGGCGCTGAAAAGCGCAACCAGAGGGCTTTCCTTCGAGTAGAGGAGCTTCAGAGAGAGCTTCAGGAGGCTGAGGTGGAGTGTCGCAGCACAGAGGCGGAGTTGGCGACCTTCCGCCGTAGGCTTGAGGAGCTTTAGGAGGAGGAAATGACGGATTTGACCATCCTAAAGGGACGTGAGAGTCAAATCCGAAAGTTGATAAGCGAGATGGGTTGGCTGCCCGAAAGGGCATGGTGAGGCCAGACCCGGTGGGGCATGTGCCAGAAGGCATGATGGGTTGGCAGCCCGAGAGGGCATACTGAGACCAATCCTGACGGGAAAAAGAGCCGAAAGGCATGATGGGTTGGCTGCCCGAGAGGGCATGTTGAGGCCAATCCCAGAAGGTAAAATGAGCCGAAAGGCGTGATGAGTTGGCAGCCCGAGAGAGCATATTGAGGCCAATCCCAGAAGGAAAAATGAGCCTAAAGGCGTGATGGGTTGGCAGTCCGAGAGAGCATACTGAGGTCAATCCCAGAAGGAAAAATGAGCCGAACGACATAATGGGTTGGCACCCCGAGAGAGCATACTGAGACCAAACCCAGCGGGACAAAAGAGTAAGTGGGTTTAACTGTCCGAAAGAGACATGTGAGCTAAACCTGAAAGCCAATAGGCGAAATGGGTCGGCAGCCCAAAAGAGGCATTCACAGACCAAACCCAAGGAGACATATGAAGGACAGATTGGATAGTCCGGAGAGACACGGGATCCATACCTGAGTGCAAGACATGGGTAATCCCGATGGGGCAGAGTATGACAATGTCATAACGCCGGTGGGACTATGTGTTGCAAGATGACGTGGGAGGCGTAGCCATGGCATCAATACGATGTTTTGGTCATGATGGGGGGGAGTAATTGACTTAGAGCCACCTATAGAATAAGCAGAGAGAGGATTTTTTTTTTCACATTACCAACCTCACCGCCCTTTCGGGTTTTCGCCGAGACTGGCCCCCTTTAGCTTTTTCCAGTGCGCCCTTTCGGGTTTTCACACCGAGGGGTTGCCCATTTTTGCCCGAGGCGCCCTTTCAGGTTTTCATCTCGACCGGGTCTATGGCCTTTTTTGCCCTCAGCCAACCGTTGAAGGCTGACTGAGTCCGCCGGGGTATCAGTATTTTTAACCACTTTTTTTTTTTGGACTTGAACCTTCACTGAGGAGAGGTAATGTCCTGTGAGGACTGCTGTAGAAACTCGTGCGGTGGCACATGATAGAGCTTCATATGCTTGTCGTTAAGAGGAGGGAAAGGATTATCTCCCTTGTGGTCAAGAACCGTATAGGCCCCTCCTTCATAGACCTTCTGAATGACATAAGGTCCTCGCCAATTGGGCTAGAGTTTGCCGCTGGTTCTTCCCGCAAGGACCTCCTTTTCTTTGACCATGACTAGGTCACCTTTCTTGAACGCCCTTTGCTTGACCAGCTTATCATAAGCACGTGTCATGCGGGCTTGGTACACTTGTAAGTGCTTGTAGGCTTTGAGTCTTTCACCTTCAAGGTTGGACAACTCTTCAAGCCTCCTTTCTATCTCGGACTGGTCTTGGCCTGGCAATCCGGCGTGCACAGCAACGCGGTAAGACGCTAACTCGATCTCCACAGGGACCACCGCTTCGGCTCCATAGACCAAAGAAAATGGGGAGTAACCCGTGGGGGTTTTGTAAATGGTCCGGTAGGCCCATAGGGCTTCGTGGACTTTTTCGCCCCAATCTCGCTTGCGGCCACCTACTATCTTGGACAGTAACTTGCAGAGGGTTTTGTTGAAGGCCTCGGCCAACCCGTTGGCTTGGGGATTGTAGACTGGCGACGTCCTCCAATCAATATGGAACTTAGATGCCAAAGCATAAATAGTCTTGTTCCTGAAAGGCGTGCCATTATCGGATATAATCAGACTAGGGGTGTCGAATCTGTATATGATATAGTGCCTCACAAAGCGGGCAACTATCTCTCATGTAACTTCCCGTAGCGGGACGGCTTCTGCCCATCTAGAAAAGTAATCGGTGGCGGCCAGTATGAACTTATGGCCTTGCGATGATGGTGGGAATGGCCCCACGATATCCATGCCCCACTCTGCAAATGGCCAAGTAAGCGCTGTCGGATGGAGTGGGTTAGGCGGTCGCCGAGGGACTGGGTCGAATGCTTGGCATTGGTGGCATGTACGAGCATATTGGTTGCAATCTTCGTACATAGTGAGCCAATAGAACCCCTTGAGCTTGATGCTATTTTTCATCTTAGCTCCTGCTTGATGCGCTCCGCACAATCCGGAGTGGACTTCGTGCATGACGGTCTTTGCTTCCTTGGATGAAAGGCAGCGTAGGAGGACCGATCGGTCCTTTTCATGGACGAGCTTGAAGAGCAGGCCGTCAATTAGCTGGTAGGATGTTGCCCTGCGTAGCAGTTGCACTCTCTGAGCCCGATCAGGGGGGGGAGGCCAACCATTCTTTATCGTTATGATCGGCTCACGCCAATCTTGATCTTCGGGAGCATTCTCCTCTTGAATGTTGTCGACCTCGTAGACCGTGAGGCCGGATTCTTCATCAAGCACGCTTGGCATGAGCCTTCGGTGTCTGACAATGATATTTAATTCTCCCTCAGGCGGGAGCTTTAAGGCCGCTGCCAACTTTGCAAGAGCATCGGCCTGGGAGTTGCTGCCTCTGGGGACATCATGGTTGGCAGTTTCGGCCGAAACCGATACGTTTCGGCCGAAACGTATCGGTTTCGGCCATAACCGATCCGAAAAGCACCTTAAACACTGTAGCAATCCGAAACTAAAAGGGGGTATCGGTTTCGGGCGAAACCGATACTAGTTTCGCCCGAAACCGGTCGGTTTCGGCCCGAAACCGTTTGGTTTCGGCCGAAACACGTGAACTTATGGGTTGTGTTGGCCCCCGAAACCCCACTACCCACAGGTTTCGGCCGAAACCCTCCCCCCCCTGCTGTCTGTCGCGGGTGCTGTCTGCTGCTGCCGCTGCTGTGCTGCTGGCGAGCTGCTGCTGCTGTGCTGCGGCTGCTGCTGCTGTGCCTGCTGCTGCTCCTGCTGCGGCTGCTCCTGCTGCTCCTGCTGGCAGCGACTCCGACCAATGGTGAAAGCAAGGTTGGCAGAGGTGGACAGGCCCGACCGCCCGAGTCCGACAGGGAGAGGCCGAGAGGGAGCCAACACAACTTCAAGGGTTTGATTGTTTTGTTTGAGGTTAATTTCATTGGGTTTTGTTTGATTGTTTTGTTGTGTTCTTTTGGTTGGGTTAAAAATTTGGGGTAAGCAAGCCTTGCTTATTAAGTTTCTTCCAAGGGTGATTAAGGGTTTAAGGGTTAATTGCTAATTAAACCCTAATCAGTTTATAAAAATTGGGGCTTTTGTCTATTTTGATTTGCTTAGGCTCAATTGAAGTTAAATTAAGGTTCATCGAGGATTTTGGGGTGGGATCATGCGGGTAATTAATTTTTCCCAAGGGTGATTAAGGGTTAATTGCTAATTAAGCCATAATTAGGTCATAAAAATTGGGGCTTTTGTCTAAATTGGTTTGCTTAGGCTCAATTGAAGTTAAATTAAGATTCATTGAGGAATTTGGGGTTGGATCATGCGGGTAATTAGTTTTTCCCAAGGGTGATTAAGAATTAATTGCTAATTAAGCCCTAATTAGGTCATAGAAATTGGGACTTTTGTCTAATTCGAGTTTCTTAGCCACAATTGAAGGTTAATTAAGTTTCATTGATGAATGTGGGGTGGGATCATACTGGGATTATATTTTTATGAAGGGTAATTAGGGCTTAATTAGTAATTAAGACTTAATTAGTTCATAAAAATTGGGCCTTTTGTCTAATTCGAGTTTCTTAGCCACAATTGAAGGTTAATTAAGTTTCATTGACGAATGTGGGGTAGGATCATGCTGGGATTATATTTTTATGAAGGGTGATTAAGGGTTTCGTACTTACAATTGTTTGTCTTTGACTGTGTAACTTCTTAATGCAGCATCATGCCTAGACGTCAGCAAATACAGGAGCAGCAAGGGCAGGAGGATCCGGGGTGGACCCACATGTCCTTAGTTGATGCTAAGAGAAGGAAGGTTAAATGTAATTATTGTGCTAGGGAGATGTATGGCGGAATTACCAGAGGCAAGCAACATTTGGCAGGGGTACGAGGAGAGGTGAGACAATGCGACCACTGTCCACGAGAGGTGCGAGAGGAGATGCGCCAGTGCCTTTTGGGAAAAAAGGAGAGGGTGCAACAAAGGGCTGAGGATGAGGAGGAAATTGCTGAGGAGATTTCTGGCAGAAGGGTTAGGAGGGATGATGATGAGGAAGGCACTGAAGATTCTGATCCGGAGCTGACTGAAGCAAGGGAGTGTGAAGAAGCCGCTCGAAGGAAAGGAAAGGCACCCATGGGTTCAGGAGGGACCTACACCAGTACAGCTGCACGACGTCCTGATGTTGCTGCCCCGCCCCCGCAGACGCAGAGAGCAGGCCCCGTGGACAGTTATCTCCACAGAAGGCCCCAGGCTACACAACCTAAGATCAAAAGTGCATTAAGAGGGGTCAAAAAATCTGCAGAAGTTGCAGAGCATGCATTTAAAAGCATCTGTAAATGGTTTTTTCATGCAGGTGTCCCTGCACATGCTGCTGAAAGTGAATATTTTCAACCTATGTTGGATGCCATAGCAGATGCTGGCCCTGGCTTGAAGGCGCCGTCACGTCGGGACATATACGGGCGTGACCTTGAGGGAGAGGTTGAGGAGCTCCATCAGTGGGTTGAAAGCTTCAAGCATATATGGATGGAGAGAGAATGCACTATTATGTGTGATGGTTGGACTGGTACCACGAAAAAGTCCATGATTAACTTTTTGGTGTATTGCATCGAAGGTACAGTATTTGTAAAATCTGTAGATGCATCAAATTTTGAAAAAAATGCCAATTATTTGTTTCATTTGATGGACAACATGGTAGACGAAATTGGTGAAGAAAATGTTGTTCAAGTTGTGACTGATAATGAAGCCAGTTATAAGGCTGCAGGGAGGAAATTGATGCATAAGCGCAGGCATTTATATTAGATCCCATGCGCAGCACATTGTCTTGATCTCATACTTGAAGACATAGGGAAGGACAAACATGTGAAGAAGACGGTTGAAAGGGCACAAAAGATTACCCAATATATTTATGGCCATCCTAGGATATTGAACATGTTCAGGGAGCATGCAAGTGGGGGGCGGGATATTATCCGTGCAGGGCCAACTAGATTTGCTTCAAATTTCATTTCTTTGGAGTCTCTGCATAGGTATACTATTGAACTCAATTATTACTTCTTTATCCTTGTAGTTATGATCCGTATTTGATTCAAATTTTATTTCTTTGCACAGGTATAAGAATGAGTTGAAAGCTTTCAAGTACCACAATGCCCTGTGGGAATACATCGAGAAGGGCAATGTTGATGCTCAGATGGATTATTTGGATGTCTGTCAAATCGTGGACAACAACAAATTCTGGGGCAGAGTAACACGATACATGAAAATAGTCACCCCCCTCGTTAAGGTCCTAAGATTGGTGGATGGCGATGACAAGAATGATATGGGATATCTGTATGAGGCCATGGACCGTGCGAAATTGGAGTTGCAGGAGTCGCTTCCCAAAGAACATGCAAAGTGGTGGAAGATTATTGACCATAGATGGGACACCACATTACACCACGACTTGCATGCAGCTGGTGAGTGATTATTTGTATTCATATATTATTGACCATACATTAACTATATACAAATGCAGGTTATTTTCTGAACCCTCGATTAATGTACAATGCCAATGCACATGTTGATGCCGAGGTGCTTCAAGGCACTTTAAAAGTCATTGGTCGTTTATCGAGGACACAAGATAAGAGGCTTCAGGCGGAAGTAGAGGTTGGCATGTTTGATTTCATGAATAAGAGGTATAGAATTTACTTACGTAGTAATGCTAATCTATTATGTAATTTTTGTAGATGACCTCCTATAGAATGAGAAGTGGGACGTATTCTGACTTCCAATTGCAATACGCAGTGGGAAGAGTGAGCCCAGGTATACTTCATCTTTGTGCTTTCTTTGCAATTACATCTTCCTTAATTAATTTTTATTTACATCTTATATTTATTTGTTTATGGTTGGTTGGTGTAACAGCTGACTGGTGGATCATGGTGAACAATAGAGAATTGGACAGTTCTGCATTGGCTTTCATTGCAATCAGGGTGTTGAGTCAAACCACATCAGCAAGCCAATGTGAAAGGAATTGGAGCACATTCAGCCTTATACACTAAAAGGTTCGCAATCGGCTAAAGGCTGATCGGTTAGAGAAATTAGTGTACTGCCACTACAATATGAGGTTGAGAATAAAGAATATGAGGTTGAGACAACAGCTGCGAGACAAACGCGTCGCCGAGGATGCCGCCGCAGAGATTGATGTGGATGCCTTATTTGATGATGATAATCCCTTGCAGTCTTGGGTGGAGACACGAGAGCAGGTTGATGAGCCCGTTTTTGATGTTGATGATAGAAGATGGGCAGACGGCATACTTGATGAAGATGAGGCAAGAGATCCCGAATTAAGAAGCAAATCAAAGAGGGCCAGAGATACTCATGCGCACCAGTCTAGGGTGGTTGATGACACTGAGGAGCAGTTCGAGTTTGAGCCTGCTAGACACTCAGATACAGATAGCAGGCCAGTCACTCCTAGAATGTCCTCCTTAAGAAGAAGTACATCAGTGCATGGGCAAACTGAGAGGGCAAATGCTGCTGCTCGAGAGGACCCAGCAATTGAGGAGTTGAAGCAGATTTATGTGAGGCACACGCCAAGGGGAAAAGGACTCGTGTCAAAGTTGATTGAAAAAAGCACTCCAAAAGAGAAAAAAGCATCCTCAAAGGTTAAAAGGCGACTGGTTTCTTATGATTCTGATGATGATGATGATCATCCCGGAGGTGCTGCAGGTGGTTCTAGTGCTGCAGGTAGTACAGGTGATGCAGGTGCTGCAGGTGGTACTACTGGATATAGTCAAGGTCAACACGGATATGGTTCACCAGGTTACGAAGGTGGCCAACAGGAAGCAGCTATTTATGGGGCCCAGAATTATGAACCATCATTTCAGTTCCATCCATATCCGACCAGTGACTCTTCTCTTCCTCAAGATTCCTATGTTGATACTAGATTCGAATCAAGCCAACCAAACACTCCAAGAGGGATCCAAAGAGGGATGCAGGACTTGGCTACCTCATTGTTTGGTTATAGTGAATATAGACCATACATGCAACCTGGTTATGGGTATCGACATCAAGGGCCAGACGATGAGGGAGAAGGTTCTTCTAGTAATTATTATCCATATTAGGTAAGAATCAATGAATTTTTGTAACATTTATTTTGTCTAAATTGGTTTATTGTACTGCTTCTATTAATGTACAATGGAATATAACTTTAACTTTCACATGTTCAATGTTTGAAGTTGAATTTTTGTAGTTGTCTACTTCAAGGTTATTGCATTAACTTATACAGTCAAATGCATGTGTAATGATTTTTATGATTTTAAGTGATTATTTATATTTTTATGATTTTTTTTCAGATTTTTTAGAATTAAATTTAATTTTTTTAACCTGTTATATGGGTTTCGACAGGTTTCGGCCGAAACCGAAACCGAAACCGAGTCGACTCGGTTTCGGACCCGGTCGAAACCGAGTCCGAAACCGAGTTTGCCATCCTTGGGGGACATGGCCTATTTCAAATAGGTAAAACTTTTCCCTTAGCCTCATAACGGCTGCATGGTAGGGAATAAGCTCCTTCTTCCGGACATCATAGACGCCCAATACTTGTCGGATGACCAGTTGAGAGTCCCCGTACACTTTGATGCACTTAATGTCCATCTCTAGTGCCAGTTGGAGCCCAATAATCAGCGCTTCATACTCCGCCTCATTATTAGTCAGCGACTTCATAAGAGCGCAAGAGTTGTGGAGGATGCCGCCTTGTGGGGACACAGACTACCCCCATGCCTGAGACATAGTCTATGAGGCCGCCGGCCCTTTTGATTGTCCGAGAAGCACCATCAAAATATAACTCCCAATGTGAGAGGTCAAGGGTGAGGACGCCTAGCTCCATCTGTGGTAGGACTTTTTCAGACTGTTCCCCCATTTCTTGAGAAGGTACTAACACCTCTTCATCGAGCAGCTCGGAGTTGAGTGGCGAATCTTCCGGCACGGGGTGCGCTGCTAAGAACTCCGCCATTCCTTGTCCCTTGATCGCCTTGCGTGGGACGAAGGTGATGTCAAACTCCATGAGGATAAGTGCCCATTTGCCGAGCCTACCAGAGAGGACAGGCTGGCTGAGCAGAAACTTGAGTGGATCACATTTTGAAATGAGGTCCACCCGGTGAGCTAAAAGGTAGTGTCTCAGCTTCTTGACAGCAAACACCAGAGCCAAGCACACCTTTTCCATGGGCGGGTACCGGTACTCAGGCCCGATCAGTTTCCGGCTGAGGTAGTACAGCAACTGCTCCTTGCCCTCCTCATTAATTTGGGCTAGAAGAGCCCCCAAAGAGGCATCCATGGCAGCAATATAGAGAATAAGGGGCTTCCCTCTGACGGGTGCCCCAGGACAGGAAGAGTCAGTAAGTACTCCTTGATTTGCTCGAAGGTTTTCTGATAGTCTTCGTCCCATATGAAGGGTGCTCCCTTCTTCATCAATTTGCCGAAAGGTAAGCATCTTCTACGAAGGTGAGAAATGAACCGCCTAATATAGGCGAGTCTTCCTTGAAGAGATCTGAACTCTGTCAAGTTCTTAGGCGGTGGCAGTCCTCTTATGGTCTGGATTTTGTCAGGATCGATTTATATGCCTCGGTACCTGACGATGAAGCCTAGGAACTTGCCGCTGGAGACACCGAAGGCGCACTTCATTGGATTCATCTTGAGTTGAAATTGTCGAAACCTTTCAAAGACTCGACGCAGGTCAGCTAAGTGACCCTCCCGCTTCTTCGTCTTGACCACCAGATCATCGACGTAGCATTCGACAAGGTCATGTAGCATCTCGTCGAAGATCTTGGTCATTGCCCTTTGATAGGTTGCGCCGGCATTCTTCAGACCGAACGGCATCCTTTTGTAGTTGAAGTCCCCTTAGGAGATCGGAAAGCCGTATGGTCTTTGTCTTTAATGGCCATGCGGATTTGATTATAGCCCGACGACCCGTCCATGAAAGACAGGGCTTCGTGACCAGTGGTCATATCAACCATTGTCTCGGTGATCGGGACAGGAAAGTCATCCTTCGGACATGCTTTGTTCAAATCCCTGAAGTCGATGCAGACTCGGACTTGGCCGTTCTTCTTCTTGACAGGGACGATGTTAGCGAGCCACACAAGGTACATGCAAGGCTCTATGAAGTCTACGTTGAGCATTTTGTCAATCTCAGCATTGACTTTCAGCTCCAGCTCATGGCGCATATGCCTTTGAGCTTGCTTGACTGGCTTGACTGTTGAAAGTATTGCCAGCTCATGTTCAGCCACAGAAGGGTCGAGCCCGGGCATTTCTTTGTACGTCCAGGCGAAACAATCCCTGAACTCTTCTAAAAGCTGCCGATACGACTGCCTTTCTTCCTCGCTGAGGAGGGCACTTATGAAGGTGGGACAATGATCTCCCTTGCTTCCGAGATTGATCTCAATCAACTCGTCCACAGTTGCCTGACCACCGTCTTCAAGCTCCGGTGGAGCTGGTTGGAGGTCGACGAAGTCTCCCTCATCATCAGTGTTTGCTTCATAGACTTCAAATTCTTCGAAGCACTCTTGCTCGTGGCTTAAAGCCGAAAGGCTTGCTTCGTCTTGCCGATGGTCAGCAGGCTGGGCTGCTCCTCCCTCTGAGGGGTTGTCACTGTTGACTTGTGTTGCGGGTGACGTTGATGCCTCACCGGACTCCTTTACAGAGTTGCCGATCCCGGGCTCAACTTCAATTTGCCCGTGAGGGGGAGATAGTAACCCTATAGTGTTGACTGCAAAGTGGACTTCGAAGTCCCTTTCCTGATCATAGCCAAGCCCCCGCGTGTCTTTGCGGGAGAAGAGAGGCTGCCCACGGACTTGAGGAGGATTCCATAGCTGGTGGAAATATGCTGCTCGCGCAGGGTCCAGAGCCTGCGGGATGTGCTGCTTTTTACACATTTCCTTGATGTATTTAGGCATATCATCCATCTCCTGGACTGGCTCTGGCTCCACATCGGCGGGAATATCCCAGCCAAAATCATCTTCGAGAGGGCACGGTGGGACTAAATCACCTTTGTAAAAGATGATCGGCTTGTCCCCCTTGCCCTTGTTGCGTCTCCTTCTCCGTTGATAAAAGACTGTGAAGGTCTTCAACTGCTCCACCTTAAACTCTTCCCGTTGGGACGAGAGCTGAAGGCACTTGGGAGGCAAGGAGATGCTTCGGTCAATGACCTGGCTGATGAGGTTGGCTTCGAAGTCAACACTCTGCCTCTCTGGTTGAGTTGGCTTGGAGGTGGCACTGAGGCTCAGCCTGTGCAGCTTTACCATGTCTTGGTTAACAATGAAGAGCTGCCCTTCCTCGACTTCATGGTCCACCTTTTGCTTCCCTTTGTCTTTTATAGGCTCGGGGATTGCTAGAGTGGGCTCCCAAAATATAGCGAAGCATCGGCCAGATGACACTCATTGGGGTGAAACGGAGTTTGATCTGCAAAGACGGTATGTTGCTCCCCTTCCTTGGCATATTTAATGCACTGATGAAGAGTCGATGGGACGACCCAATTCTCGTGGAGCCAGGGCCTCCCAAGCAGCACCTTGTACGATGTGTCGGAGTTGATAATATAGAATGTCGCTCGGGTGACAAAATCGCCCAAGGCTAGTTTGACCTCAACCCGACCAAGCGCCTCCTCGGAACCCTGATTGAATCCCGAGATCTTGACCGCAGTCACCTTTTGTAAATAAGGTGCCAAGTATAGAGACTTGAAAGTCTTCAAAGGCATGATGTTGACGGCCGCTCCGGCGTCAACCAGGATACGATTGACATCATGCCCATTGATCGTCCCCCTCATATATAAGGGGCGATTGTGGCATGGAGAGGACAGCAACATGTCTTTGTCTGTGAAGGAAATGTTGGCTGTGAGTGCCTAGTACGCCTGAGCCTGCAGTTCTGCAACATGGGCTTCATAGGCCTATGGGTCTTGGAGTATCTTGACAAGAGCCTCCCTGAGATCCTTGCTCCAGGCGATGGCTTCCCAAATGGTAACATTGGTTGAGAACCGCTTCATATGATGGATGATTTTGCGGTCTGCCCTGGCACGGGTCTTGTCAAATGGCGGGATGATCTCCGCCAGAGTCTTCGGCGCCTGGCGAGACTTCTCTCGCTTAGAAGGGTGCTCCTCCGCATTCTGGCCTTCCGCATCTTCTTGGAACAGCGGGGCCAAAGACTCCTCCGGAGGTGGCAAAGGCTCATCATGCTGGCCTTCATTAGAAGGACCGGCCGGGCTCGCGGGCTCGGCCCTGTTAGAAGGGCCGGTCTGCTCTGACGCCTTCTCGCGCACTGGCGACTTGGCTGGCTCCTCTTCTTCATCAGAGGAGGTGATGGTAAAAGGAACAACACCCGGCTTAGCCGTTGAGATGGGGCCTGAACCCTCTGAGGGGCTGAGGATGAAAGGGATTCCCCGAACTTGAGTTTCTGGGACAGGACCCGGCTTCTCCCCTCTGAATATTATGACCCGGTCGAGGGCCAGAGGGCCTTCACGTCCACGTCCTCGGCCGCGACCTCGGCCACGTCCCCGGCCATTTCTTGCCGAGCGACGTTGATATGTTGCGATAGGAGCCTTGCCTCCCGTGTCATCAGCCGACGGAGAATAAATGTTGCCGGGCGGCGGAATCGCCACCATGTTGCAGGAGAGCCCTTGCAGCATATCCTCGAGCATCTCAACAGTGAGCTCCTCATCTTTGTAGAATAAGGAGAGCTCCTCCGAGATTGGGAAGTCTTCTCCCTCTTCGAGCCGGTGGGCCATATCCCGTAGCCACTGAAAGAGGCGGGCCTTGCGCCCAAGCTTGTCCCAGGGAATATATTCGTCTAGAGTGACGACCCTGGTGGGACGAGGGGGAGTGTACTCCTCCAGCTCATCTATGAGCTTTTGTAGTCTTTGTAGAGGAGTTGGCTCCTTAGGAGCCTCCATAACAGCTACTTGCTCGGCTTGCTTCTTCAACATCCTCTTCAAATTCTTCCTGCGGTTCTTCTCTTGCTTCTTTTGGCGTGCCGCCTCTTGAGAAGAAATAGGACTTTGCTTCGGAGGTGGGACTTGTTTGCCCCCAGAATTGCTTTTACTCCAGGCTGGCTCCTTAGGAGCCTTAGTGCCGCGGCTCTTTCTGGGGACAACCTTGGTCCAATTGGCTTCCTCCGGCTGAGCCTGGAAGGTGGCATTGATCGCCTGAGCAATTATTTCAGGAGGCAACTCTTGGAACTCCGCCAATCCACAGTAGGGGCCTTGGGGGCGTTGCAACTCCACCGATTTTGCTTTGACTGACGGCTTTGCTTGTTCGAGTTGTTTAGGCCTTTCTTCAATTGACGACCTTGTTGGCTCGACAGAAGCTTTGGCCTGAGGTTCCCTCACCTTGGCCTTGCCTTTATAATCTGGTGGAGGGTTTCCCCCTATGACAATGCCGGGTTGGCCCGGCCTGGACAAAGGTTTGGAACCTTCCCATCCGGCTTGGCTTTTTGAACTCCGGGCCCTAGGACCCTCGTACTTAGCCTTGCCTTTGAGGTTTGGCTGAGGATCACCACTGCCCGAAGACCTGTCCGGTTGGACTTGCTGAGAGGTGGGTTTGATCCCACGTAGCTTGGTCTGCTCCTGTCGGACTTGCTGGAGAATCTTCTTAGCGGCCTCTTCAAGACACCGCCTCGTCATAGAGTTCCCCTGCGCATCGATCTCTCCTCTTTGAATGAGGACTTCAATGCAGTCTTGGACTTCCGGGCATTGTCGAGTGGGATGAGACACCCTGGCATGGTACTTGCAGTAGCAGGGGGTGACTCTTGGCCGTCTCATTGTAGCAAGACGACGGATCATGTGTCAGCACCTGACCATCTTCCAGGAGCTTGTCAAAGATCTTCTCAGTGTCCTCCTTGGGGAAAGAACACTAATGAGAGGGTCGCCACCCTGGGTACCACAGTGTAGATTGTGGTGGCTGAGAACCGACTCTCTGGGCACTGACTCCCTCCTCCTGTGGCTCCGGGAATTAAAAAGCTGTTGAGGCATGTATGACATTGACGGAGAGATGAAGACTCTCCTGCACATGCGACTGAGGTGGATCGACCAAGAATTCACCCATTTTAACCTTTCCTTGCCTGATTAAGTCTTCAGCAATGTCCTTAAACGGCTCAAAGTTATGGATGATATGGCTAACAACCTCATGGTATGGGCAGTAGCCCTGACGAAATGCAGCACCTAGTGCCTGCTCCACGGGTTTGGAGTCTTCTCCCAAGGGAAGGAGTATAGCTTTTCTGGGAGCTCAACTTGAAGTGGAGCCTCCTCGCCTTCCGGTGAGTCCTCCTCGTCCTCGGATGAATTTGAGGACTCTTTAGAAAGCCAACCCCTGAGCGGAGCCCGGCCAAGGGTGATACACCCGCCTCCCGTATGTGAGCTGGAGCTAACCCCCTAGCAAATGGGCCAAAGGGGAAGGTGGACAACTGCTGATCAATGCTCTCTAGGAACTGCAGTAGACATCTCTGTTCAAATTGCAATTGTCAGATTTCTGCTCGGATTTTTCGAATAGTCCTCCGCAATGCCAAACATTCAGGGAGTGAAGGAGGAGCGGCTCTAGGGCCGGCGTCGGACTACTGATTTGAAGGCCCGGCCTCGGAGGCGTTGGAGCTTGAAGCCATCGCCACCACATGGACCACATTAACCGACCGGTTCGATCGGCTCCAGGCATGGGGCTGAGGTGGGTCGACCGCATGGCCCAACATATTTACTAAGCCCTTTTGAACGAGCTCTTCTACTATGTTCTTGAAGACATAGCAGTCCCCGATAGTTGACCCAACCTTCGGTGATACACACAATAGGTAGGATCCTCTGTCTTATCCACCTCCGGGGGTTCCGCATATCCGGCAGGGTGATGAGCTGCTCTTTCATGCAGAGATCAAAGAGCATTTTAGTATACTCTTTCCTGAAGGAATACGGCATCTTCATGTTCTCCGCCAACCGAGACGCGCTTGCCTTGGCATCAGGCTTCTTGCCATTGCCCTTGGATTTTCCTTCCCCTTTTTCTCCATTGGTCGGGGAGAAGTCGACAGCATTTACCTCCTTGCCTCTAGCCAGACAGTCTTTGGAGGGCTTGCCTTTTGCAGAAGCTTGGACAGGGTGATCAGCGAAGAACATTTCAATCTCCGCTACCACTGTATTCAGCTGGTCAAAGCTTCAGATGTTGGAGCCCAAGAGCTTTTCACTGACTTCTGCCGAGAGACCCCTGCGGCATATGGTGATGGCGTCCTCAGGCGTCGGAGGATTATCGCAACGCATGCTGACGTCCCTCCATCGCTTGATGAAGTCCAGTGCAGTCTCACCTTTCTTCTGCCGAAGAGCACAGAGCTCTGCCAGGGAGATTTTACGTTCGACCATTTGGAAGCGGGTGACGAACTTCTTTTGCATATCAGCCCAATCAGCTACCGAGTTGGGCTTAAGTCTGGAGTACCACTGGAAGGCGGTGCCAGTCAATGACGTGGCGAAGTACCGCAGCAAATATGCCTCTTCCAGCGCCAATTCACCCATGGCCGTCATGTAATTGGCCAGGTGTTCACGTGGAGAGCCCTGCCCATTGAACTTCTGGAGTTTCGGGGCCTTCGGGCAATCAGGTGGAAGCTTCTTGAATTGATGATGGAGGGGATATGGCACGCTGTACAAATCAACGGTAGCCACACCCTCGCCATGTTGAGCAAACTTCGCCTCCACAATACGCTCGATAATCTGCTTCTGCGCCATGAGGCTTTCTGCAGCAGGGGTCACAGACGACCAAGCATTGGCTTCATGTTGCGGCAGTTCAAACTCCACCGTCATTGGTAATTTTGCAGCAGTGGCGGAGGCATTGGCCGCGGCTGGAATGGGAGGATGCTGTGGTTCCATCCCAGTAGGTACCGCCGGGGGCAGAGCATGAACCTCCTTTTCGCGCAGTAATGATTGTAGGAGGTTCTTCAACTCTTGGTTTTCATGCCGAAGCTCTTCCAACGTGAGAGTTTGAACCTCTCTCCCAAAATCTTCACGTGCGGGGTTGCTATCCCCGTCGATGCTATGGACGTCCTCCTGACGCTCTTCTTGCCGTGCCGGCTCGAGCTGAGATGTCCTAGCAGCCGGCGCCTGCTGCGTCTACGCTAGAATCCGGGAGACCGGCCTTGACCTCCTCAAATATTGGATAGGTTGGTTGAGCTCTCACGAGGGGTCCTCGAGCTGTTTGAAGCCAGAAGTGGCGTAGCAGGTGAACACTTTGACAGTGTCATTGGTCACCTAGACCACCCGTTTCTTCCTAGGTGGTTGTCGATCCGGCTTGGGCGGCCTCCCGAGTCTGTCAAAGACAGACACTTGGGATGAAAAAGCTTGAGGGGAACGATCCTCCTCCGTGTGCGTAGAACTGGCCCACGGGGAGGTCGGCCGCACCTTCTTGCCGGCTCCTCGACGCCTTTGCCCTCGTAGAGGCTGAGTTGTAGACCTCGGAGATGTTGAGGCCTCCGTGCTGGTCGAGCTCCGCACATGCCGTAGATCCGACATGCGGAAGGGTTCCTCTGCCCCTTGCGCGCCTTATAATCCAGGCCTCCTCCTTGGTGACCCAAATTTTCTTCAAGTGGAGTTGATGCTCCTCTAGTGGGTTGCCCCCTGTCCTAGCCCGGGGAGCTCGAGGCCTGGACCGCTGCAGGGGACCCTGGGTAGGCGCCGATACGACGGGCTTCTTCTTTTCCGCTCCGTCCTCCCGGACTTGTCGGAGGAGCTCGAAGCGATTGGAGGTAGAGATAGTCGGGACATGTTGATCCCGAGGTAGAATCGGCTCGCCCCCGTCGAGCCGAATGCAGAAATCTCCGACAAGCACAGTCTTGCCGGAGCGGGATGCGACCGCTGTAGGCTTTGCACCTTTGCGGCTACGACGTTGCCCCCGTTGAACAAAAGCAGCCTTGGTGACGTCCACCGTAGGCACGACGTCGTTGTGGCGACGACGCTGCCTCCGTTGAGCAGGGGCAGTACCTCTAGGGCGGCCGCCGTAGATTTGGTGCCGCTACGGCGACGGCATTGCCCCCGTTGAGCAGGAGCGACGCCAACGGTGACCTGATTGACCGAGAAAACTCGGTCAATAGTTGGGGCGGAAGGCCTGACACCTTCGGCCGTTGACATGGCAGTCGAGGAAGCTCGGCTGATTATCGGGATGAAGGGCTTGACACCCTTGGCAGTTAAAGAGTTGACCGAATGAACCCGGTCGGATGCTGCAGTGAGGGTTTGACACCCCCGCGGATGGTTTCCTTAACCGGGCGAGCCCGGGCCGCCCGGCCGGTTGATGAAGCAGAGGGTCTGACACCCTCAGTGATTGTTTTCTTGGCCGAGTGAACCTGACCAGTTGATGGGGTCGAGGGCCTGACGCCCCCGCTAGTTATCTTATTGACCGGGCGAACCCGGCGGAGTGCTGAGATTGAGGGTCTGACACCCCCAACGGTAGTCTTGTTGACCGGGTGGACCCGACCAATAACTGGGACTGAGGGCCTAACACCCCCGACGGTTGGCTTATTAGCCGAGCGGACTCGACCAGTAGTTGAGGTTGAGGGCCTGACACCCTCGACGGTGGCCTTGTTGACCGGGCGGACCCGGCCGGCTGCTGGGGCCGAGGGCTAACACCCCCGACGGTTGGCTTCTTGACCGGGCGGACCCGGCCAGTTGATGAAGCAGAGGGTCTGATGCCTCCGACAGTCGTCGTATTGGCCGAGGGAACTCGGCCAATTATCGAGGTTGAGGGCCTGACACCCCTAATGGTGGTCTTGTTGACCGGGCGAACCCGGCCAGCTGCTGTAGTGGAGGGGCTGACACCCTCAGTAGTTGCCGCTGTAGGCGCGGCTGTGCTGGTCTCCTCCACGGGTACCACGCCCAAAAAGAAAGGCGAGCCGACGACCGCAGGGAAGTCGCCGAACACGAGCGGGGTCGCCAGGTATCCCAACCTGGCATGGTTGGCGACAATCTCGGGGCCGTAGGTAACGGCGGCCATCGTTGCCATTGTTGGTGGTGGTGGTGCGTAGCACGACTAGAGAAGTGCAAATGCACAAAGAGCTCTCAAACGAGCGGAGAGAAGTGCCCTCCTCTTCCCGTCCTGTAAGAGGAAGAGGGGCAATCAGAACCTTGAAGAAGGTTTAGAGGACTTTCTTTGACAGAAAGAAGAAAGGCGGGAAAAGTCCCACCGGGCGTGCCAGTCTGTGAGCACGGAATATTTTCACATAGAAAAAAAATAAACAATAAATGCTCTTTTTGAAAAGAGACATTCCTCTGCATAGAGAGGGTTATTCCGTGGGTGCGCATCGTATCAGACGATTTGGGTTCGAGTGCTGGACATTTCCCCACTGACCGTAGTCAGTGTTGATTTACATCGGCCTAACGTCCGAACAGCTTTGTTTGACTGTCAAAGAAATCCCAAAAGTCTTCTATAGGGGTTCTGATGTTGAGGACAAACTCTCTTGGAAGGCTCACAATGTCCACTCACTCACCACCAACCAACAGAAACAACGACTAAGTTAGGGTTTTAGCCGAGGCCATGTTTGGGCAAAACCCTAGGATTTGGGAATATGAAGATGATTTGGGGGAAGCCGTAGGCATTTTTGAAGTAGAGGAAGATTTTCTGGACCCCGAGGGCATTTTGGTAATTTTACCAACCCAGGGGTATTTTGGTAATTTTCCCAGGCTAGGGGTATTGCTGAAATTTCTGAGCTGGAACGGAAGTAAGACTAGGTCCCTGACTTCCCAAGGCATTGAGGCCATTTCTGGAGGGTTTTAAGGGCTCTGAGGTCATTTCTGGGTCAGAAGGGTAATTCGGTAATTTTGCCACACCCTGTGTAGACCTAGGTTTGAGGTGGCACCCAGGTGTCGGACTGAGCTGACAACACTCTCGGACCGAAAGAATGACAAGGGACTTCATAGATGACTCGCATTTGTCAATTTGGCCGAAGGAGGGGTATATATGCAATTTTGACAAGTCGGGGGTTCTCTTGTAATTTTTCCAATCAATGCATAAAGAAGACATGAAGTCATAGATCACATTTAAGGCCCAAATGGGTGGAGGGGTTATCGGCGAGTTGTCGACTGTACAAATGTCTGCATTAACGCGGAAGGTAGGGACGTAGTCCCAATTACAAAAGATCACAGGGTAAAACTGCAAATTACAGGACTTTTGTCTCTTACGGTCCCGGGGAGGACATTTTTGTAATTCCACCATTATAGGGACAGAACCATATAACTTAGTCGCCCCAGGACGTAAAGACTTACAAAACATGGCCCGCTAAGGGGCATAATTACAAACATGGCCCACTGAGGGACGTAATTACAAAAACACTCCTTAGGGGCATATCCATAAGGCCTGGGGACTTACCCCTCACAGGCCGAGACAAATAGAACAAATTCCTTGCGCCGATGTTGTAGCCGTAGAGTGTTCAAAATCCAGATTCTCCCCCCCCCCCACTTGGACCCTTGGGGGTCTATTTATAGAAGGTAGGAGGACCCAGGTTGACAAAACCGTAGAGAAATCCTTCAATTCTGTCAGGGTGGGGTGCAAAAACCCCTATTTCTGTCAAGGTGGGGTGGCAAAATGATTTTTTGACCCCTCTGCACCTTTTTTTTCTTTTTTTTGAAAAAAGGGACCGGGGAGGAGTTGGAGGGGACCCGCGGCCCGAGGGGGGTGCGCGACCCCGCTGGCACCCCCGCGGGGTCGCGCGACCTCGCTGGGTGGCCAGCGAGGTCGCGTGGCCCCCCTGGCTCCACGGGGTGGCCGCGCGCCCCCCTCCTCCGGTCCGACCGCACCCCGAGACCGAGAGGGGTCATTTGACCCCCAGGCGCTTCTTTTGGCCCCTCTTGACGCCGTTTTGCCTTCTTTCTGTCAACCTGGGTTGAGGAGAAGCCGGGGTGGAGTTTTTATAGCCCGTGGAGGTCCGTTCCTTGCCGCGTGGCAGCCGTCCATCGGTGGAAACTTGTGCGGGAGCGGCGGAGCGTCTTGTTTTGTTGTTCGTTCATGCGTCGTCGCGTGGGGAGGAATTCTTCGCGTCCGTCTGCGCCGTGTGATACACTTGCTCGGCTTATTTTGACGGGTTTGTACGCATATTTTCCCTCTTAAATTCCATTGCTGCGACGCCGATTGTGATTGTATGGTCGGGCCGGCGGACCCTAAATCAGGGAGGTACTCCACAATTTGACGGTGTTGACGATACGCCATCTTTCCGTCGACTGTAGCATCATAAAATTCCCGAAAATATTTCGAGAACAATTTCGGGTGCAACAACCCCCTACCTTGTTAAGGATGGCCGTGTGTGCACTTCCTTCTCGCCACAAATATGTTCCAACACCCGTACGTGCCGCCTAACTTTGTTCACACTCGGGTGTTGCTAAACCCTCGCCGCTAGCCTCTAGAGAGCAAATTACCAAAATACCCCTAGAGTCCAATAATGGCCAAATGGCCTCCAAACTTTCTAGAAATTGCCCGAGTGCTCCTGGAAGTTAGAGAGTGTCTAACCACTCACCCAGCCCAAAAATTGCACAACGCCACTAGCATGGTCTCAAATTACCAGGATACCCCTGGAACCCACAAAATTACTAAAATACCCATGGGATCAAGAAACCATCAGGACGCCCCGATATGTCTTCGGCCTCTTGTAAATCACACCTATGTCTTCAAATCATAGGGTTTTGCCAAATTAAATATGGTCTTTCCTAAAACCTTAATTCTTTCAATAGTTGTTGATGATGATGTATGGGGGGGGGGGGTTCATTGTGAGCCACGCAACTGAGTATGCCCATGACATCAGAACATATGTAACGGACTCTGGGACTTTCTTTGACAATTAATCAAAAGTGTTCGGACGTTATGTCGATGTAAATCAATACTGACTACGGTCAGTGGGAAAAGGTCTCGCACCCGAACCTACATCGTCTGATCAAACCAAACCCACGGGCTACCTAAACAGCCTTATAAGTGCATCGATGTAGATTTCCCTTATCTCCGAGAAGGCCGACAAGTCTATACCCATCTCTCACCACGTGAGACAAAATAATATTAAAAAAAATGTGACCAACAATAGCGTGCACAGGTTTGGTTTCGCGAGTGTAGGTGTTTCAAACGATTGTGAGATTCGGGTGTAGGACGTTTCCCCACCGGCCGCAATCGATATTAATTTACATCGGAAGTAATCCAAACACCTTTGTTTAACTACCGAAAAGAGGGGTGAGGACCCTAGAGGTCGTGGCGTCGGGAGGGCTTAAACTGAGCTACAACGACAAAGCAACATCCACAACGACAAAGGTGAGTGAATGTAGGGAGACCGGACTCAGTTTGGCACTGGAGGGAACGCAGGCTCCCGATTTGTGAGAGCGAGTGCCTCGGATGTGAAGCAGGTGACACTGGCTCAGTGCGGAACAAGCAAGTACTGGCTCAGGAGCAGAGCGACTAACACTAGCTCGGCGTGGAACAAGCAGGTACTGGCTCGGGAGTGGTGCGGTTGACACTAGCTCGGTGTGGAGCAAGCAGGTACTAACTCGAGAGTGAAGCGACTGACACTGGCTCGGCATAGAGCTGGCGGGTGCTGGCTTGGATGTGTAGCAGCTGGCACTGGCTCTGCATGGAGCAGGCAAGTGCTCGCTTAGGATTTTGCCTAAGGTTTCCGTTGGGCAAAACCCCATAGGTGCTCGCTCGAGTGTAAGGCTTCCGTTGGTGGGGTGCGGACCGAGCTGTGAGGCGAACAATAGTTTGACAAACAACATCAAGACTGGCAATCGATTAGGATAATAATCAACTCCCCGAGGGATTTCATTGATGTTCGTCGTGAAAGGCTTCATATGGGGCGTTGAAGTCCCGATTACAAGTCTTGCGAAAGCCGCGAGACAATTCCGTCATTTATGCCGATTCCCGAGTCTTTGCATAACCACGTGGGTGTTTCCGCCATTGTTACATGACATCTGCCGTAGGACTGATTCGGCTACACGTCGTTTGAGAGGCATTGTGTAACATACCCTCGGCATGTGCTTGTCGATCATCGGGCCAAGGAATAGCTTGCAAGTTCCTTGATGCTCGTCTCCCATGCATCCTTAAGTGTTGTCGCGCTTGTTGGCGTCTAGGGTTGAGTGCCTTCGCATGCATGCGTCCATTGGCCTTCCTAAAGGGGGGGGTTTATAGGCCTTGGATGAGGGGGGGGATCAACTCAGACCGGGTAGACCCCCTCAAAGGGTACCCAATCCAGGTTGACCTTAAAAAATATTATTTTTTTATGGGAGGGTCTACTCAGACCGAGTAGACCAAAGTTTGCCCGATCCAGGCCACCCCCTCTCTCTCTTTCCTTTTTTTCCTTCTTTTCTTTTTTTTAAGAGGGGGCAGAGGGACTACCTGAGCTACCGAGTCTGAGTAGACCCCGTGCCTGGTCCCACCGACAAGGAGAGAGAGAGAGAGAGGATAAGAGAAATCTATGAAATCCCATTTTGGGGATTTTTGCCACATGGATTGTGGTGTGAGCTCCGAGGTTGCTTAAAGTCGCTTGTGCTTCGTTCTTCGCCCACCTTTGACCGAATTGGCCTCACTCTGTCGTGTGAACTTTGCTTTTTGTGAGTATTCTGAGATACCCTATTGCCCGCTTGCTCGTCGCGTGGGGGGTTGTAGAATAGGCAACGCTTGGAGTGCCCCTGGCATGATGCCATCTTGGGGTGGCCCGGGGTTTGCTCTCCTACTTGTCTTCATGACGTGTGATACGGCGAGTTATCTCGAAGCCCAGGCTTTGACCTGGCCTCCAAAGTGGTGTTGGTGTGGTGCCGCCCACAAAGTGTTTGGGATTGATCCCCACCCTTGGTTTGATGCCATGTGGTACGGCTAGTGATACCCGGAACCCAAGTTTGACTCAATGGCTAGAGCCACTAGCGTTGGTCCGCTTGTGAAAGATGTTTTGGGAGTCGTTCCCTACCTTTTGGTCATGTGTCGTGTGGTACGAGGGGTTGTCTTGAGTCCCAGGTCAGGCCTAGTTGCTACAATATTGCCGGGGCGATGCCACTTGCCAAGTGGTCGAGGGTGGTCCCCGCTTCTTTGTAGGGTGCCGTGTGATACGACGAGTTGTCCCAAGTCCTGGGTCGAGCTTGGTTGTTGTAATGTTGCTGACGTTGTGGTGCCCGCAAGGTGTCCGAGATTGGGTCCCAACCTTTACTCTTGATTATTTCGAGAAAATAAATGGGTGCAACACACCGTTACCGGAAACAATGAACCCCAAAATATAACATGATCACTCATGAAGGCACATTTCTTGAGGTAGCCATACAAGCTGTCACGACGAAAGGTGAGACACATCTAGCGCATGTGGTCAACATGAGCATCCCTAATGCGACTATAGATAAGAATGTCATCAAAATATGCGACCAAAAACACCCCAATAAATGGTCATAACACCTGAGTCATCAGTCGCATGAAAGTACTAGGGCCATTGAACAACCCAAAGGGCATGACCAACCACTCAAAAACCCGTCCTTCGTCCTAAAGACCGTCTTCCACTCATCTCCAAGTCGGATCCTGACTGCGTGATAACCACTCTTCATATCAATCTTTGAGAACATTGTGGTTCCAGCTAGCATATCTAACATGTCATCCAGGCGGGAATGAAAAAATGGTACTTCACCGTGATGCTATTAATCGCACGACTATCCACACACATCCTTCAAGTGTCATCTTTCTTTGGAGTTAGCAGTGCAGAAACGGTGCAAGGGCTCATCGTCTCTCTCACATAGCCTCTCCTCATATGCTCATCAACCTGCGTCTATAACTCGGCATGCTCAGTCGGGTTCATGCGATAGTGTGGCGAGTTGGGTAATATGGACCCTAAAATCAAATCAATGGCGTGTTGGATGTCACATATCGGCGGCAGCCCATCCGAAAGGCAATGTTGGCAATTTCGGCCGAAACGTATCGATTTCGGCCATAACCGATACGAAAAGGGCCCTTATTACTGTAGCAATCCGAAACTTAAAGTGGGTATCGGTTTCGGCCCGAAATCGATCGATTTCGGCCCGAAACCATTCGGTTTCGGCCGAAACACGTGAACCCATTTATGCTTTGCTGTCTCCCCCCCCCCCCCCGAAACCCCACTACCCAGCCACGGTTTCGGCCGAAACCCTCCCCCCTGCTGGCTGATGTCTCCCTGCCGCTACTGTGCTGTTGTCGCTGCTGTGGTGCTACTGCTGCTGCCGTGCCGCTGTGCTGCAACTGCTGCCTGCTGCTGCTGCCGTGCGACCAAGGGCCGCGGCTGCTGCGACTGCGAGCCTGCTGCTACGCCTGCTGGAGGTGGACAGGGAGAGGCCGAGAGGGAGCCTTGCTGCGCACACCGGGGGCCAACACAACATCAAGGGTTTGATTGTTTTGTTTGAGGTTAATTTCATTGGGTTAATTTAGGATTTGATTGTTTTGTTGTGTTATTTTGGTTGGGTTAAAAATTTGCGGTGAGCAAGCCTTGCTTATTAAGTTTCTTCCAAGGGTGATTAAGGACTTAAGGGTTAATTGCTAATTAAACCCTAATCAGTTTATAAAAATTGGGGCTTTTGTCTATTTTGATTTGCTTAAGCTCAATTGAACTTAAATTAAGCTTCATTGAGGATTTTGGGGTGGGATCATGCGGGTAATTAATTTTTCCCAAGGGTGATTAAGGGTTAATTGCTAATTAAGCCCTAATTAGGTCATAGAAATTGGGGCTTTTGTCTATTTTGATTTGCTTAGGCTCAATTGAAGTTAAATTAAGCTTCATTGAGGATTTTGGGGTGAGATCATGCGGGTAATTATTTTTTCCCAAAGGTGATTAAGGGTTAATTGCTAATTAAGCCCTAATTAGGTCATAGAAATTGGGGCTTTTGTCTATTTTGATTTGCTTAGGCTCAATTGAAGTTACATTAAGCTTCATTGAACATTTTGGGGTGGAAGCATGCGAGTAATTATTTTTTTCCAAGGGTGATTGATAATTAAGCCGTAATTTTTTCAATGTACTTACAACTATACTATTTTTCTTCGACTGTCTTAATGTAGCATCATGCCTAGACGTCAGCAAACACAGGAGCAACAAGGGCAAGAGGATCCGGGGTGAGCCCACATGTCCTTAGTTGATGCTAAGAGAAGAAAGGTGAAATGCAATTACTGTGGTAGGGAGATGTATGGCGGAATTACCAGAGGAAAGCAACATTTGGCAGGGGTAAGAAGAGTGGTGAGACAATGTGACAACTGTCCCCGAGAGGTGCGAGAATAGATGCGCCAGTGCCTTCTGGGGAAAAGGGAGAGGGTGCAACAAAGGGCTGAGGATGAGGCTGAAATTGCTTAGGAGATTTCTGGCAGAAGGGTTAGGAGGGATGATGATGAGAAAGGCACTGAGGATTCTGATCCAGAGTTGACTGAAGCAAGGGAGCGTGAACAAGCCGCTCGAAGGAAAGGGAAGGGACCCATGGGTTTAGGGACCTATGAGAGTACAGCTGCACGACGTCCTGACGTTGGTGCTGCCCCACATACACAGGGAACAGGTCCCATGGACAGCTATCTACACAGAAGGCCCCAAGCTACACAACCTAAAATCAAGCAAGCATTGAGAGGGGTCAAAAAATCAGCAGAAGTTGCAGGGCATGCATTTAAATCTATCTGCAAATAGTTTTTTCATGCAGGTGTCCCTGCACATGCAGCTTCAAGTGAATATTTCCAACCTATGATAGATGCCATAGCAGATGCTGGCCCTGGCTTGAAGGCCCCCTCACGTCGAGACATATACGGGCGTGGCCTTGAGGGAGAGGTTGAGGAACTCCATGATTGGGTTGAAAGCTTAAGCATATATGGGTGGAGAGATGATGCATCATCACGTGTGATGGTTGGACTGGTACCACGAAGAAGTCCATGATAAACTTTTTGGTCTATTGCATCGAAGGTACCGTGTTTGTGAAATCAGTTGATGCATCAGATTATGAAAAGAATGCAAATTATTTCTTTCATTTGATGGATGGCATGGTAGAACAAATTGGAGAGGAGAATGTTGTGCAAGTGGTGACTGATAATGAAGCCAGTTACAAGGCTGCAGGGAAGAAATTGATGCAGAAGCGCAGTCATTTATATTGGCTCCCATGTGCAGCACATTGTCTGGATCTGATGCTTGAAGACATAGGGAAGAAAAAGCATGTGAAGAAGACAATTGACAAGGCACAAAAATTCACACCGTATATCTATGGCCATCCTAGGATAATAAATATGTTCAGGGCGCATGCCAGTGGAGGGCGAGATATCATCCGTGCAGGCCCAACCAGATTTGTTTCCAATTTTATTTCTTTGGAGTCTTTGCACAGGTATAAGATTGATCTCAATTCTTGATACTTTATCCTTACTGATATGTAACAGTTGATGCAGCTTCAAATTTCATTTATCTGCACAGGTACAAGAATGAGCTGAAAGCTTTCATGTACCACAATGCCATGCGGGACTACATCGACAAGGGCACAGTTGATGCACAGATGGATTATCTGGATGTCTGCCACGTCGTGGACGACAACAAATTCTGGGACAGGGTGTCACGGTACTTGAAAGTAGTCACACCCCTCGTGAAGGTCCTAAGAATGGTGGATGGCGATGAGAAGAATGATATGGGCTATCTGTACGAGGCCATGGACCGTGCCAAATTGGAGTTGCAGCATTCCCTTCCCAGACATTATGCAAAATGGTGAAAAATTATTGACCAGAGATGGGACAACACATTACACCACGACTTGCATGCAGCTGGTGAGTGATTAATTGTACTGAAATTGGGGTAATGCCTTTATGTTATTTTTTAAATTTCATTTAGTTAATTATACACAAATGCAGGTTATTTCCTCAACCCTCGATTTATGTACGGTGCCGATGCACATGTTGATGGCGAGGTGCTTCAAGGGACTTTAAAAGTCATTGGTCGTTTATCAAGGAATCCAGAAAAGAGACTAGAGGCCGAAGTAGAGATTCGCCTTTATTTGATACTTTCAATAACATGTATAGAATTTATTTAAGTAGTTATGTTAATGTATTACTTTATGTTTGTAGATGAACCATTACAGAATGAGGACTGGGACATATGCTGACTCCCAATTGCAATACGCTGTGGGAAGAGTGAGTCCAGGTATATTTTATTTTTTGGATTTCTTAACCTGATGAATATATATTTCTACAACTAAAATGCATTTGTTTATGGTTGGTGGAACAGCTGACTGGTGGATAATGGTGAACAACCGAGATGTGGGCAGCAATGCATTGGCTATCATTGCAGTTAGGGTGCTCAGTCAAACAACATCGGCAAGCCAATGTGAAAGAAATTGGAGCACGTTCAGCCTTATACACTCGAAGGTTCGCAATCGGCTAAAGGCTGAACGGTTAGAGAAATTAGTATACTGCCACTACAATATGAGGTTGAGAATAAAGAATATGAGGTTGAGACAACAGCTGCGAGACAAACGCGTCGCCGAGGATGCCGCCGCAGAAATTGATGTGGATGCCATATTTGATGATGAGAATCCGTTGCAGTCTTGGGTGGAGACACGAGAGCAAGTTGATGAGCCTGTTTTTGATGATGATGATAGAAGATGGGCAGAGGGCATACTAGATGAAGATGAGCCAAGAGATCCCGAATTCAGAAGAAAATCAAAGAGGGCCAGAGATACTCATGTGCACATGTCTAGGGTTGTTGAGGACACTGAGGAGCAGCATGATTTTCAGCCAGCTAGACACTCCGACTCAGATAGCAGGCCAGTCACTCCTAGAATGGGCAAGGCACCTACATCCTTAAGAAGAAGTACATCAGTGCATGGGCAAACTGAGAGAACAAATGTTGCTGCTCGAGAGGACCCGGCAATTGAGCAGTTGAAGCAGATTTATTTGAGGCACACGCCAAGGGGAATAGGATTCATGTCAAGGGTGGAAGAAGAAGGCATACCGGCACAGGAAAAAACATCCCCAAAGGCCAAAAGGCGACTGGAGACTGCAGGTTTCGTGATCCTTTGATTTTTTATTTTTGAAAATAACTTAAATTCTTATTATCAGTTCGAATCAGAAAAGGTTTTGGTAGGAGATAAATTCTATATTTTCGTATGTGCCAGGTGCTACAGGTGCTACTACTGGCGGTGGGGATGCTGGTGGTCCTTCCTCCTTCCACGCAAACACAGGCAGAGGATACAGTCAGGGTGAGGGAGGACATGAGTCACAGAGTCAATATGGGCATCTATCAGGTTATGGAGGTGGCCAACAGGAGGCAGCGATTTATGGGTCGTGGGGTTATGAACCATCATTCCAGTTCCATCCATATCCGACCAGTTCCTCTTCTCTTCCTCAAGATTCTTATGCTGATACTGGATTCGGCTCAAGCCAACCAAACACTCCAAGAGGGATCCAAAGAGGGATACAAGACTTGGCTACCTCATTGTTCAGTTATAGAGAATATAGACCATACATGCATCCTTCTTATGGGTATGAACATGAAAAGGCAGACGATGAGGGAGAAGGTTCTAGTTATTACCCATATTAGTGCCTCTTCATTTAGGTAAAGATCATTTAATTTTCGTAACATTTACTGTGCCTAATTAGGTTTATTGTAATGCTTGAACCTACTTTATGCTTAGTATGTACTCAAGAATATTAGTTTAACATGTTCAATGTTTGAATTTCAATGTCTACTTCATGTTTATTGCACTTAATCTAACTTCTTTACAATCAAATGCATGTCTAATGAATTTTCTGATTTTTATGTGATTATTCTTATTTTTTTGAATGATTTCTGGTTTTTTAGACTAATTTTGATTTTTTTTTAAGCTTTTCAATGGGTTTCGGCCGGTTTCGGCCGAAACCGGACGGTATCGGTATCGGACTCGGCCGAAACCGAGTCCGAAATCGATACCGCCATCCTTGCCGAAAGGTCCTCGGGGAAGACATCTCCAAGCTCCTAGAGTAAGGCAACCTCAATAGGGTGCTCGCCAGTGCCTCCTCAGTGACATCATCTGAAGTCTCTCTCCCCACTAAAGCAAAGATAGTATCATACTCGTAAAGCTCCTGCTCAAACTCCCGAGCGGTGATCAGCTATAAGGTCCTAGAAGCCGGGGCACCCAAAATAGAAACACAAGATGTAGGGGTGCTACTAGACTAGGAAGCTCTAGAGGTGAAAGTGGTGCCCTACTGCATTGGATTGGGTATAAAAGTGGTGTGTAGCTGAGATGAGCCAGTAGCAGCAGTGGCAATAGGTGGGGTGGTCCCTGCAGAATAGAAACTCATGGTCGAGAGGGATGAACAGTGATGTGCTGACCGCCATGCTCGAAGACATGTGTTGGATCGACCGTAGAGGGTCACATCCATATCAAACATCCATGGCCTACCCAAGATAATATTCCCGACCTCCATAGACAAGACATTGCACCAAATCTGATCCGCATATGAGTAGAAATGTATCGGTGCGAGACACCTCGACCGAATGGGAATGGAAATCACGTCCACCCAAGACACATGGTAGGGGCAAGGGTAATCCACAGGTGTCACCCCAAGGCACGTGGTTGTACCAGTGGAGATTGCATTAATGCAACTCCCACTATTAATGATGACCTTGCACACGTTACCACCTAAGTGACTGTAGGTGTAGAAGATCGCAGTGCGGCGCCAATCGCTCTCCTTCGGCTGGGTCAAAATTAACGAACAACTCCAAACCAATCATCACCCGGCACGTCCTCCATGCCGACTACACCCTCCTCTAATTGAGACTCATCAACCATGCCAACTCCGGCCTCATAGCTCACCTCCACTGGAACTAGTGGAGGATCCTCCTGATCAACACTCTCGATAGCCAAGGTCCATGCGGGGCAAGAAGAAGCATAGTGACCAAGCCCTTAAACCGCCATCCTAAGGCAAATCTCCTACCATAGGGGCCTTCCCCTTATCATCTTGCCTAACAGGTGGTGCCCCAATTTGGGGATGAGTGGGAAAGGCAAGTAAAGCAGGCATAGCATCTCTCTGGGAAAAGGCCGAGGATTAAGAGGAAGAAGAAGAAAGGAAGAAGATGTCGATGGTGGGGAAGAGGGGAAAGGTAGGGTCACAGGGTCTAGGGCTTCGCGCCTGACGACTTGGCACCCCTCTTCTAGGGCTTCACACCTAGTAAAAACTCTTGGTGGCTGTCAAAAAAAAAGTCTTAATCATCTTCATTAACCCAAAAAATTTATAATTACACCATTATTTATAGAGGATGGAACCCTAACGGTCCTCTCAAACCCTATGACCAAAATAACCCTAATACCAAAAATAGCACGAAAATCACACCCAAAAATACAGAAAAAATGAAAAAGACTAATGGACCACTAATGGCCTCTCAACTATTCAAATGACTAACTGGTCAATAAAAAGTGCATCAGTCCACTAATGAATCATCATCAAGCCAAAGAGATACCGGTGTCGCTACTGGAGGCCTCAGTCGGAGATAAACGCGGGTCGAGTTGAACCAGATCCCTACGTGGGTGCCCATACCAATGACCTTTCTCAGTTAGCCTGGTTCTACTATTGGATGCTATGTTACATTGCTAAATCAATATCCCTCGCAGTTATCAAGTTTCTTACTAGAGTTTGTACCTAATTTTATTGCCAAATTGAAGTTCTTCATGTTGACACTTGACGGTACTTGAAAATCTCTTTCATCTGAGATGTATAATCTCCTTTCCTCCCTTGTCACGGATTTACAATCATATCATCACAATCATGAGCAGAATAGACTCACTGAAAGAGAATATTACCACATTCAGAGACTACCAGTACTATTCTCATTTCTAGTTCTGTTCTTCACTTAATTTCAGCATAAAATGTACTCACTCTGGCGACCACATCAACATCTCTCATTCCCTTCTCTGACAAGGTTCTCACCTTTATTTATCTGCTGCTGATCAAAGTATCCTTCACAGATTCAGGTGGATGTACCTTGTGCTCCTTCCACACCATGAATGCACTAAGCTTCCTCCTCAAGTTGTGAAGTGCATTCTCAGTAAGTATAACTCCAAGCACGAAGGTTATCCCTATTACAATCCAATAACGCGAGAGCTTCAAATCTTCCATACTTTCACAGTCTTTGGGAATGTGCTACCAACCAAGCATTATCCTAAGATCTCTCTTTCCTTCACGATCATGATCCAGCTCCTCCTATTACTAGTCCTGGTCTTCCAGTTCCCACTTCAGATATGGCCACTTCCTCGGTTATTTCCTACCCATCGCCACCAGTTGAGCATAGCATCGGTCCTTTGTCTGAGGCTTCATCTTTTTCCTAATAAGCTTGCTTCCAGTCAGCCTGTTGATCTACTTCTCAACATGTTAAATACAACTCTACTCTGCCTACTCGCCCTCCTAGTACCCAAGTCTACAATCAATGATTGCATGACTTTTCTGGCTCCAAGAATAGGAACAAAGTGAGAAATCCCACTTCATGATTTAATCGTGGATGTCTTTTGCCAGCTGACCAATGCTTTTTGCCATGATACATGATGATGATCAACAGATGCAGTGCATGAGGTTGCTGATGGAGAAAGATTCTACTCTAGATGCACCCAAGAGAGACAAAGTTCAAAAGTGTACAAAATGTTTTTAGGATGTCTTTCTATCAAAATCAGAGGATATTACAAAAACAAAAAACAAGCCAATGATGTAAGTTGGATGTAGCATGACATTGTCAAAGTTAACAAAATCTAAAGGGAGAATAGAATTCAAGTAAGGGAATATTTAAAAAGAAACATCTGAACACATTCAGTTCTATTCTCTTTTTCTCATTATTTATTCAATTAAATGTAGTTCATCTAGTGTGGGAAATTGACCAAATACTAACAGGCTTAAAAATATCCAGCCACAGGGATGCAGCCTTATGCAGTCTTTCAGTATCAGAGATTCAAAAGAACCAGAAATGTAAACAAGGCATCAAACGTACACCCTTGAGGAGAACATGGGTCAAGAGAGGGACGGGGACCATACCTCTAGCATCATGTGCATCCTTGAGGGAAACATGGGTCGGGAGAGGGGCTGCCTGCACATCCCTCATCCAATTGAAGCTTTGAGATACACCACTTTGAAGCATTCTAGAAAATATAGAAAACCTTTTTTGCGTGCTTGGAAATGGTTGTCCAGTTTCAGGATTTATCATTGTCAGAAGAGTGTGGGAGATCTGCGGTGGGATTGAAATCATTGGTAACAGCCAAAAAAAGGGTTATATGAAATTTTTAAAAATTTTGGTTAACAACGATGGTATATATGATATTTGACAACTAAAGAAGGTAATTTTGATATTTTTACATGGAAGGAGGGTGTAGAATAGAGAGGATCAAAGCGAAGGGAGGCGGAGAGAGAGCGTGCAAGAAGGTGAGAAGAAAGAGGTGGCCAAAATGCTATAGGCCGATCCCCACAAAACTTTATATATTATATGTGATTTACATTTATTACAAATTATGCCACCAACCATGACCTAATTACCAACTAACTACACAGGGTGACCAGATCATAAAGCTCACAACTAACATATGGATAGAAATGCTCCTGTACAATACAAACCCTGCGGTCTACACTCCCTCTCAAGCTGAGCAAAGATACCTAGAATGCTTAGCTTAGACAAAACTGAAACAAACTAATCTAGAGACAGCCCTCTAGTGAAAACATCAGAAACTTGATCTGCTGACCGGAGAGAGTAGCCAATCCAGGGAAGCCGCAAATCAAAGGATAGAATTTTCAGACCCATGGAAGCTATGGAAAGAGACCGAAAGCCAACCACACCTGAGGAGACTCTCCCTTTAACCTAGCGACACCCAAAGATCTTGATTCCATTGGCCGGAATCAACAGACAAACCGCATCACAGAAATATGCGTAGCAAAACAGGGGAAACCGCAGGTTGAAGGATCAAGGTGAGAGGACCTTCACAAGCGGCAGAAAGCCCCAACACACAGCTGCATCAAAGGAGAGTATCCCCTGGTCCTTGCGCCACCAACGAACCCCGATTCCACTGGCCAATGGAGGCAAAAAGGAACTGCAACCTGCAGATGTATGGAGCCCTAAAACAGAGCACCGGGTGTGAAATGAAGGCCCCAAGAATGAGTAAATGGAGGCCGAACGCTCTCTTCACCATCGCTGCAATCCCCCCTGCTCTGATATCATGTAGAATAGAGAGGATCGAAGAGAAGGGATGTAGAGAGAGTGCACGCAAGAAGGTGAGAAGAAAGAGGCGGCCAAAAAGTTGCAGGCTGATCCCCAGAAAACTCTAAATATGATTTACAGTAATTACAAGTTATGCCAAAACCATTATGATCTAATTACCCTCTAAAGTACACAGGGTGACCAAATCATAAGAGTCACAACTAACATAAAACACATGGACAGAAATGCCCCTGTACAACACAAACTAACCCTGCAGTCTGCAGAGGGTATATATGAAATTAACCCCCCAAAAAGTAGCATCTCCAATGGACTATCTGTTATGCCTTATACCTGTACAACAAGCTGATTACACCACAGAATAGACTGATGATCCATAGAAAGCCATACATTCTTCACACTTGAGCTACTTATCATGAAACCATTAGTTGCTGGAACAATTCCTTCCAGAGATGCCACTTTCGTTCTAACCTGGAAAGAAAGCCGGGAAAACATCATCAATTGCCAGATTGTCTTCTATGGGTTTCCCAAGCAGGCTTGCAGATGAAAGCCATAAGCTATCTGCTCAGGTGCTTCACGAGAGGTGGCAGCATCATTTAGGCAGGTGCCATGCACCAAGCTTGTCACAAGAAAGCTTGAATATAATGCAGTAATGGAGTTTCAAAGAAGAAATGGATGGATGAAAAGGTTGACACAAAATATGGGCGGTATAAAGATGAAACCTGATAGTCCTGTACACCACCAGCTATAGAGATCACAACAACATTAGACAGTTTAGGACTAGACAAAAAATGTCCTGCATTTGTAGTTTGGATCTCATATCCCTCTCTCCATTCACCATTCACAAGTGAAAAGAGACGTCCCAAAGATGGCTGTAATGCAACAGGAGGTGACCTGGATAAGTAGTTTAATGTAGTCAGAAAATAAAGCAAATAACTCAGGAAAAAATATCACAAATCAAAGTGTGCTTTCTCTCTTACTGGTGTGGACTTGCAAGTGTCAGAACAGTTTCAACAGATGACTTTCTCAATTGTGGGTGGACAATCGCAGCTCTAGCAACAAAACCTCCCATAGAATGGCCCACCAATATCACACTGGTAGGCAAGCTTCCTGCCTCTGCACCTTCCTTCAACCGAGCTTCCTTGGATTCCTTATATTGGTCTAATATCTAGAAAACAGCCAAAATAGAACAATAATATTCAGATGCAGGGGAAGCACAGACTTGCTGAAAGAATATGATATAAAGGCATTCAACAGGTTTGACAAAGAAGGAAAGATCAATCAGTTTATGTCATATTCTTGAGTCTTCAATATCGGTGAGCTGAAAGTACATTTGCATTGTAATCATAAAGGCAATCACATACTTATCATTTAGTCAGCTTTTAAATGAAATCCTGCAATGGCTAACAAAACAATTCCACATCAAAGAACAAGACCATTAAATCTGACCCCAGATTAATTTGATGAGGTTTCCTGTTAAACAGACTGTTCAGATAAATAATCACAGACCAGTATAAAGTATCTTCTATCCATAGTCCATACTACAAGTAGGAAAAACAGCGAGACCTACAAGAGAAGTTAACATGCGGCATTAAACAAGGGGGAGATCCACAATCCTATTTCACTGAAGTTTCCAGAAACTTGTGGAGGGAAAAAGGCTGGCTGCTTTTAAAGAATTTTGAAATTCTGCAATAGAAATTTAGAAGCAATACCCTATGTATGGCATACACAATATATTCAGTGTGCTCTTCAAGTATTCGACTATCCATTGCCGAATGCTCTTCTTCAAGATCCACAGCAAACCAATCAAGTTTGCGAGTATACTGGTTGGGAAACGAAAATGAAAACTCCTCATCCATCAATATGTTGTTTCTTTCCCCTGAGAATCGAGGAGAAGCCTCTTCATAGTAAGTAGGCTCAAGTGGTCCTCCTTGGAAGGCCCTAGAAGATTCTGCAGCTAAGGAACGCACCTGGAAGAAAATAAAATAAAATAAAAGCAACACTCAGATGCCATATGGATCTATGTTAGGAAATGCAAAAACATATGAAACAAGATTGTACTAGGAAATGGCATGGTTAAGCTTTCATGATGGCCACCATAGATGACCAGAAGAAAAAGGAAAAAGAAAACAGGCGCAAGCATCCTCATCATAATCACAAAATAGAAATTTGAGATCCATCACATAAAATTCTCAAAAGAGCCTTTGTTGTTACAAGCATGATTAAATGCACTACACATGCATGTATGTCTTATATCCCATAAAATAAAATAATCATCTGACGGAGAGAATTGGGAGCAGTTCACATTTTGTTGCTTTTTGTTTGACAAAATGTGTGGCTTTGTACCACCAATTTTATTGCAAACAGAGGTAGTACAACCAGAAGATGTAGAGAGGTTCCTCTACCACTTTAACAGAAAACTGAAAGGAAAAGGCAAATCACATGAGTTTAATTCCTTTTGTGAAGAGGGTTGATAGAAGCCTTGTGGATTTGTCATTTACTAAGTACCAGTCAGGTTCACATGCCTAACTAGTAACTAACAAGCATAGTGATCAAAGTCCACTAAGAAGCAAGCCCAATTCACAGAAATCTGCTTTTGAGAGAATAAATCCTTGTCATACAATATTGCTTTAATTGTTACACAATCTGTCAACGTTTGCTATCTGTCTGTATGAAAACAGGGAAATATCTGTCATCACTTTTGGCATTCATATAGCCATTTTAATTTGCTCAAATTTGAATGTAGCCTACTAGATTCACATGTATTTCATTTTTTCTAAACAAGATGTAATTAAATTTACTGAAGATAGGAGGACAGAGATAATTAAACAATGGCCTCTTCCTCATAAATACTGTGCCTGGTATGATTCATGAATGCACATGTTCATGTTGGCATACATGACCAGATGCCATGTTTCATATTGTGTGATTAACATAGAGTTTCAACAAGAAAGCTGGTAGCAAGGCCATTGGTACTGCTTTGTAAATGATCGAAAAATACATTTTGGTATAAAGAAAAATGGTCCTTAGCTTATGATAATGAGCAACAAGTCTGATCCATTTTCTGGAGAAATTATCTATGAATCCTTCCAGTTTAGACCTTTACCTCTATATAGTTCAACTACAAATGTTTTATTAGAAATTGTTTTGTTAGGTAATTATTTTCTCCAAAACCGCTTTTCTCTAAATTGTTACCTCGGGTCTGAATTCGTTCCTTTCTTTGTAGATATTTCAATCAAAATCAATGTTCCAAGGATCAGCTTCTGGTGATGAAATTTTTATCGAAATCAATTAATCCTGGGCCCCTGGCCGAATGCAAAAGTCCCCATATGATAGCACTACAACAAGTATGAGATAAGCACAGGAGACTAGTATAGAGCAGCCACGCATAACGATGCAGGCTTGCATCCCGCATCAAGTTTGCAAGAGGATGTTCTGGGTCCAAATCTGAAAAGACATCTCCTTCTCAGAAAATCTGAGGAGATGGGCAAAGTTCAGTGGCTGCTAACTAGACATCCAAGAAACCTGGCTATCCTAGGAGCAGCGTGTGGTGAGTGGGAGTAACTACTCCAACAACAAAGTGCCATATTGCAAACTCTAGCTGCTTAGCATGTTAAAAAAATACCAGATCAACTCAAAGTTGTAGACTCTCATACAAAGATTGGAGATAATTCTTGTTAAATATCCCAAGACGTAAGGTTTGATCGATGCATAACTGAGAAAAATTGTCCACTAACTTGATTGATGGATGTTTGAAGTGGCGATTAGGCACTATGAAATGGGTATTTGTTCTTCTAGTAACAAATTTATGTTCATGATCGATCCCGCAGCTGACATACGTTTTTGTATTGATATGTGTTGGCCTTGTCTCTTTGTTGCTGACCTCTAGAATCTGCTTGACTTTGTTCATTTTCTACAATGTTATTTGTGGCAACTACCGAAGTTCTATAAAATATGATTGAGTATGCAGTTCTGCATTACAATGGAGACTAGTTCTAGTTGAGTATACATGGGATCTGTTAACTGTTGACTGCAATAGCCAAGGTAGGCTAGAAATCTCACTATGATCTCTGGAAAGGACCTTTCTTCTGGCATGGCCATTCTTTAAACTAAGAGTGCAATTTAATTCTTCGATTGGCCAAAATGCATGCCTCCTCTTTGGAAGCTCAGTGGATGTTCTTTTCCATGTTCTGTAAACTATCATCCAGTAAGTAAGTATTTGTACTTATGCTCCTGTATTTTTATTCTAGTATTTTTTTTAATCTTGGCTTTATCCCATTCAGATATACTTTTTGCTTTGATAATGAGAGTCCAATCCGCCCTTCTTCTAGGTCAAAATTTGACAGTTGTTCCTCCTCAATCTAGCCCTCCCCCCCTACGTGAAAACTTCTACTTGCTAGGTAGGAACAATATATCTCAAAAGTATATCGCACTACCCCGAAGCAATATTATGAAAGAGATTCAAAAACTGTGCATCTCGTGACAACATTTTGCACTTGCCAGCTGACTGTTGAGTAAATGGGCAAGTAAAGCAGTTGATAAGGGATATCTCCAAATGGGTTATACTTCACTTGCCTGCTTGTAGCTGCCACCGTTCCCAGGGATAAACAGAACTGGAACGCCATTAAGATTCTTCAAATGTTCATTGAAATCAATCTTCCTCCAGCCTTCATGGTACAAGAACAGCCCATACTTCCCGGACGAAACATTTGCATCGGTTGTAATGGGGATGTATGTGGGGTACATATATGTCATAATGCAACCGTTGGAAGCAGGCTTCAGCAGGCCATAGAGAGCAGCGAGCCCAAACCACAGAGAGAAGAAGACCACAGTAGCCACTCTACATCTCGCTCTGCAACCCTGCATTGTGCCGACGAGCCGCCTCCTATCCAAGTCCAAGGCCACCAGGATATTTTTCTTCCACCACCAAAACCACTTCGATTCTGCAATCCACAGCTTGCTAAGCGACAGAAACGGAAATCATGTCATCTAATCCCATGGCAAAAAGGGATTAGAAACAGCTCAAGTTCAAACAGGAAGACGCAGCAGATCCGGTTTCATCACGTTCACAAGGAAGAGAACACAAGTCTCGCCGCTGGTTCCGAAGAACACCACTGTCAAGATCGGAGAACAAGTGAATAAACAAAGAAAATTAGAGCTCCTTCCAAAGCAGACGCCGCCGGATCAGCCGAAAAACCGCCATTAAAGACGCAGCAGAGAAAACAGTGAACGACCCCGATCTAGAAGAAAATCCCGCCGGAAAGAGGAGCACTTGGCCGGATTCCTCGGCCCGGGAGCTCGCCTGGCACAGGAAGCCGCCTTGGATGCCCGGAGTTATCGGAGGAGAGAGGGCGGCCGGCGACGATGCTGGGCCGGAGGAGAGACCGAAGGGGCGAATACCTCAGAGAGGAGAGGGGGGGGACTGCGAGACCTGGGTTTCCAAGCAGAAGCAACAAAACAGAGGAAATTGGGGGGGGGGGGGGGCGTCGCCACGGTAGCATTGATGCGTTTCGGAGGTGGCGTAACCGGCAGTCGCCGGTGGCTCTGTTGCTAGATGCGATGGCCGGTACACGGGTTTGGGACTGGGACTGGGAGCAACCGGTGGGGTGATTCCGGATCCCAAGCTAGGGCTTTCCAGTTTGAAAAATTGGGGGTTCCAGTTGATTGAGACGGGTCCGGTCAGGTGGCACATTGAATCCAGGGTCATCCATCCATCCATTCCATTGAGGACGCCATGGGCGCACAAAATCACCTCCCTGGATTGCGGGCGGACGACCACTGCAGGCAGATGAACTAAACTGGTCCTCTATCGGTCAATCAACGATTCATGTGGAACTCCTCCCACGGCATCCCTCGTCCCCTTTTCAGTGCGAGATCCACTGTTTGTAAAAAAATTTGACGGTTGATTCGCTTCAAAAGAAAATGGGCCCTGTTCATTGGTTTTTTGGGTGCCGAATAGGGCGGTTGAAGTGAAGTCGGTAGGGTATTCCCGCGTCATTACTATGTTATGGCTTTGATAATTGACGCCTTATTCTAACTTGGGCTAGGGGAACTTCGATAAGCAGACTCGAATTGGAGGTCGGATGCATGTTTTTAGTACCTGAATTGCCCCTTCTTTGTCATTGATGACCGGCGCTTTCTTTGAGTCACTCTTTGTCATTTTTTTTGTGCATTTGAAAGAATGAATGGTATTCTCGGGTGATTAAATTGGTTAACCCAACAAGATCGATGTTGAGTCTGATTTTGACGAAAATAAAATGTCATTTGATTGGTCTAATAATCTTAAAAAGTGTGGTAACAAAAAATCAGGTCGACGCTTGAAGTTTGGAAGGCCCACGAGATTAAGAGAACAGCGGACATAAGATACTCAAGTTCACATGTCAAAAGGTTTAAGTTCCAAAGAAAACAAGATTTAGGTCAACCTACACGTAAGTACAAGTTGACCTAAACTTATCTCGAGACATGATTTTTACAGAGTCTGATATAGGTCGTCTCACAAGAAATCTCAGATCTACCTAAGTGACCACCGAGAGCACTTGCTGTTTGCAAGAATCAATCACTAGCTCTCGGGCATACCTTAGGTCAACCTACAAGAAGGGCATAGGTCAACATGTTTCAGTTACATCGAGAATTTTTGAGCGTGTGACACCCACGTGTGACCTTTTCACTAAACCCTATCATCGACACCTATAAAAAGGAGAGTTCTCTCTCTCATTAGAGGCAAGAGAAGAGGTTCTAAGAGACTCTAGAAAGTTCTCCCGTCCTTCCACCATAGTTTCTCTCGTTTTTGTGTTGTTCATGGCTTTCTATGCAGATTTGTGAAAGGGAGAGATTACAAATCAAGGGAATCTTGATGGATGCTTGAAGGAGATCAAAGGGTGCATCAATAGGAGCAGGTTGGATGTCACGACCTACGAGTACAGTTAACAGAGAAGAAAGTGTACCCAAATTGTCAGGCATGCCCCGGCTCTAGCAAACTGGCAACTACGGACCACTGCGTCAATCCTCTAAACATCAAGGAGGAGCCGCTACACCTAAAAAGGAAGGGATGAGTCTCATCTCATTGGCTCAGTAGGGCTCCCGCAGAACCCCACCACAAGAAACAACAATGAATAGCGGTAATAACAACAATAATAATAACAACAACAACGGTGATAACAGAAAGCGACGGAACTACGACTCTCTAAGCTACTCCTACTGTTAATTGGAAATTGAACCTCGACCTCGCGGTCGGACATGCCGAACCAATGGGTAAAATCACAGCTAAGCTACTGAAAAGAAATCACGACACCTCTATCGTGAAGGTCTGTCCTCACTGACGAAGGCCACAGTCAAGACAATGTGGTCTAGCGATACGGTCACGACCTCGCCGTCGTGAACACTACTCTGTCTACAGGGAAAACCACGCCGATACTGTAATGCCCCGAATTTTTCAGATATATTTCGGATCTGGATCCGTAGGTTTCGGATCGCTTTTGTGGGTCCCAGAGTGAGTTTTGCGGTTTACGCATATTTCTGCCTGTTGAGTCTTCGAAACCCCGTGTAGGGTGAACCGTTGTGTTCTCCAACTTCGGGACGTTACCAGTGCGTTGTGCGTTTTCCGAGGATCAGGAGGAGTATTTTCCTCTATTTTTTGTATTTTCCAAAAATTCTGGATTTTCTATATATTAAACCCCTTTCTCTCTCCCCATCTTTCATTGCTCACTCTCTCCCTCTCTCTTCTCACGCTCTCTCTTCTCTCCCTCTCTTCTCCGGCGGTCGACGGAGGTGGACGAGGGCGAGGCAGTGAGGTTCGTGGGGCGGGGGACGGAGAGGACGGGTCGAGGATCGAGGCGGTGGAGGCGCGGCGAAGCTCGGCCGCGAGTTCAGGGCGCTGCGGCGATTCGTGCGGCGTTTTCTTGGCGGATCGGCGTCCTCGGTGCACGGAATCTTCGGTGGAGGTAGGGGGACGGATCCTTAATCCCTGTACTTCATTTTTCGCGAGTTTGGTAGCCTGAGGCTAGCCGAGACGGTTTATTTTCCCGCCGGGGTTATAATATGTGATTTTTGGGTGTGAGTCGGATTTCACATTTTGATCGCGTTTTTGGGGTTTAAATGGGTCCTCTCGGTGCTAGAGAGGTTGGGGAATAGTTTCCCCTTATTTTTCCCTTCACATGGGTGTGAACGGGGCGTGGAACGGGATTTTCTACCATGTTCGCCATTTTCGGGTTTGGAGCGAAGTAGCGGTCGTACAAGAGACCGCCACTATATGAGGCGACCCTCTGGGGACCGCCACTTGCCCCCTTAAGTCGATTCGAAGTAGCGGCCTCGCGACTGACCGCTACTTGCTAGTAACGGTCAGGCCAGGATTGCCACTTCGTGAGCCCCAGATAAGACGGTCAGGGGCCTGACCGTTTCCTCCGAGTTGCGGCCAGGGAGATGGCCGCCATTTGCTGGTTTCGGCCCGAGGCTGGCCGCCTTATTCCAGGTATCCCTGGCAAGTAGCGGTCCCGTGGAGACCGCCACTTGGGGAGTTGCGGTCCAGAGTGGACCGCCACTTGTAGTGACGGTCCAGCAAAGGACCACCACTTGGGTTTTGTACGGGCCGTGTTCCGTTCACATCGTTATAGGCCCCGATCAGTCCGATTGAAACCCAATGACTGACCTTTGGCCACGTGGATGTCCCGGGCACCCCTTGGGTTCTGTGTCCGTGTTTTCGGGTGTCTGGAGGTACCATTTTACCTCGATTAGCATGCTTGTGGGTTTAAGGGTCCGGGCGACCCTCTTGTGTTCCGGGCTTCTGTGCTTTCGCTATATCGAGTCACCGTGTATCGGTATGAGTGCGGAGGGCTTTCCCCGCATGACGTGGGTTCTCCGGAAGGTGTTTTCTGAGCGGGTCGTGAGTTTGGCCCTTAGACTGTGAATCCAGTCACCCAGCCTGGGGTTGGAGGTTTCCCGCGTTTCCCTTGGATAGGGGATCGACTCGGCAGCTTGTGAGTTGCCTTAGGAATTGTGCTACCATGATTTTAGACCTAGGAATTAGGTTAGATTAACGGCGATGTGCCATCTTGTGCAGTGGTCTTGACCCGAGGCGTGTGGCTCAAGGACCGTTGGGTTTAGTAGGTCTAATGGAGCATCCAGAGTTTGGTGGCCCTGAGCCACCTGGTACTCCGTGTTACTCGCAATGGGTGCGTGCGTGACTTTCCGTGTTCATGTTAGTGAGTCCACACTAGTCGTAGTCTTCTTGCAGCACACGTGTGCTGACCCACCAGGGAGTGGTGGAGTGGCTTACCCGAGAGAGACAGTTTTTAAGCTGGTTACTGTAGGGCCCCTTCGCGCAGCCTGAGTCCGGGCTTTGGGGAAGAACCAGCTAGAGGATCTGCCCTAGGGCGCATGGTCTGTGTATGTACACGTGGTTGGGGGTGTCAGACCCGTGCTGACGAGCGCGACCCCAACTAGTCCTTGTCCGTGGTACTTGGTGCGTGTCTCACTTTCTACCTGGGGCGAGTAGGGAGACACCTGAGGCGCGGACTAAACTGTCAGTGGATGCATTCGGCCTTGCTTCTTGTGGGTAGGTACTTTTGTCACCTGACTTGAGATTCTTGTGACTCGAGCTTCCGTTTCCCATCTGCGAGATGTAGTTTTGCGTATAGGTTCCGTGTGTTTCCCGAGGTAGAGGTCTAGGATTTTCGGTGAACGTTACCGAGGGTTTTCCCTATACGGTAATAAGTTCACGACTGCGAGGTCGTGACTATTTTTGGACCGCGTGGTCATGGGTTGGGTCTTTGTCTGTGAGACGGGCCTCCACGACAGGGTTGTCATGGTATATTTTTCTGGCGACGTAGCCAGAGGTCTTTCCATTAGACCGGTGTTTCCCCCGACTGTGAGATCGGGGTATTGGTTTCCGTTCTAGTAGGAGTAGCCATAGCGTCGAGATTTTACCGGCCATCGTGTTTACTGTTCCTGCTGCTGTTGTTACTTTTTGCTACCACTGTTGTTTATGGTTGGGGTTTCGCGGGACCCCTACTGAGCGAGTGATAGGAGGCTCACCCCTGCTTTTTAGGTGTGGCGGTTCTTCCTCAAGGTTAGAGGGTGCTGCGATGAGGTTCTTAGTTGCCAGCTCGCCGATCCGAGTGTTCACTCAGTGTTGGGTATGCTTCTTTACCTTTGACTGTACTTTAGTTGGACTGGACTCTATTGTAGTTAGTTTATTTACTTCTGTTAATTGTTGAATTGTCATGCTTTATTTCATATTTCTTTGTACCTCCACACTCCTTTTAGCCCTTCCGAGCCCCCGACTCGTGGGCGACGGACCAGGATTCGAATGGTATCGGGTTATTCCCGGTATCCAGATCTTGGGTCGTTACAGATACTGTCAAGAACCCTCGACCTCAATGTTGGAAAAATTACACAGAAGTCACCCTGAGAACCACGACCTTGCTATCGGGAAACCAAAACCTCGAGTCAAGAGAACCACGTCTCGTGTGACGGAAGAACTACCCACTAGAAGTAACGCTGGATGTGTCCACTAACATCTTAGTCTGTAACCTCGAGTGTCTCCCACTCGCCTCAACATAGGTAACTGAGACACCATACACAAGTAACCACAGGACAAGGACTAGTTGGGGTCCCACTCGTCAGCGCGGGCTCGAAGCCCCCAACCAAGTGTGCACACATAGACTATTTGATCTAAGTTAGGTCCTCTAGTTGATTTTCCCCCTAGCTTGGACTCAGGCTGCAAAGGCAATAGGCCCTACGGAAACCAGCTTAAAAACTATCTCAGTTGGGACAGTCGCTCTACTGTCCTAGGTAGGTCAACACCGCATGTCTTAAAAAAGGCTACGGCTAGTAGGGGGTCACTCGACGTGGGAACTCACAGAGAGAGGAAACTATCGGAGTATTGTCGGGCCACGCACACACCCATCGTATGGATCTCAAGACACAAGGCGGCTCAGTACCACAAAACTCGGAACAGCTAACTAGATCAGCTAAACTATATGTACGATATGGCCCAATGTCGTTGAACCACCCTAGGCTTGAAAATAGAAATCACAAACGAAGAGGACTCACAAGGCGGCCTGCTACCGCCGGGGTTCTCCCCTCTCCAAGGGCAAACAAGGAACCCCCAGCACCCCTAGCTGGGTCACAGAACTCATGGTCACTATCCATACTTATGGCCCACATGGAAACCACCTTCCGAGGAAACCAACATTGTGCGTGACAACCCTCCTCACTTACTCAAGTGCACGGTGACTCAAATTAGCACGACGAAGAAGTCTAGAACATACAGGGTCACCCAGACCCTCAAAACCACGTGGGCAGGTTATTCGAGGTATCACGACTCCCACGGACACCCAAACATATGAACTCGGCCTCACGGGGTTTTCGAGACATCCACAGGGTAAAGGGTCGACCAAAGGATCTCAACCGGGTCGACTGTTGACCGAAAGGGGCGAGGAAACCTCAGATCGGGCGACCTACCCCTTGGGTCGGTCGACCAATACTAAGGATCACTCGACCGGCCCAGAGGGTCAGTCAATCAATGCTCTGGATTAGTCGACCGACCCTCAGGGTCGGTCGACGGGTCTAGACCGATCTCCCCTACAATGGCGAACCTAGGATCGGTAGGCTGATTTTCCTAGTCGATCGACCGATTCTGACGATAACCCAGTGCGACCCCGTCTGAGGGGTTCCATTCCATGCTCCGCTCACTTCAGGTGAGGGGGGAAACATGGAGAAACTCTTCTCCGACCTTTAAACCATCGGGAGGTCCTATTCAATCCATGAAAACTCGGTCGAATAGGTGAATCCATCACTCACCCCCAACACATGATATTCTGCCTCGGCATGAAAGAAAACCCTCTCTCGGGCGCACCTCGACCTACAAACCATGGGAAATTAACATGCAAGGGCTAGGGATCTGTCCCCCTACCTCTCACGATGATTTCTCCCACCAACGACGCCGTTTTCACGTGAAAACGCTCCTCGAATCACCGCCAGGCTCGCGAACTCACGGATGAAGCTCGCCGCACCACCGTCTCCGCTCCTCGCTCTCGTCCTCGCAACTCACCGCCTATGTGTTGACACCCGAAATTTGCCATCAAGAGCGTCAAGCCTCTCCGAGCCGAACAAGGGCAATGGAAGAAGAAAAGAAGAGTGTGTCAACACACTCATATTGGTATGTCGACTCAACAGCGCGACCTATAAGGTCATTCGAGCTAAAAAGGCTCTTGATCAACTGGTGCATCAACGCACCTCACAAGCTGCGTTGACGCACACATGAAGACGCACACAAAAAGGAAAAAGAAAAGAAGAAAGGAAATGAGAGGAGAAGTGACCCGACAACAGAAGAAAAAAAGACATAAGAAAAGAAGAAAGGAAATGAGGGGAGAAGTGAACCGACGTCAAAAGAAAAAAGGAGAAAGAAAATGAGAAAAGAAAGGAGGGGTGGGAGTGAATCGGCGGCAACCCATCCGGCGGCAGTCACCCCCACCTGGGCTAAAGCCCCCATCCGACGGGGAAAGAGAAGAAGAAATGAAAAGGGGCAACCCATCCGGCGGCAGTCACCCCCACCTGGGCTAAAGCCCCCATCCGGTGGGAAAGAGAAGAAGAAGTGAAAGGGGGCAACCTATCCGGTGGCAACCCCCATCCGGAGGCCCTCTTCAACTTTTAAACGGTAGGGCTCTACCCCTTAACCGGCAGTTAAAGCGCGAACATTAGGCCCCTGCGAGCATTTAATGCTATAAGGCCTTAGGCGCCCAAGATGGCAACTCCTGCACCTGCCTTCGAACAGCAGCTTACAAGCGTGGCCGGCGGGATCTTCCCTTATCCGGCAAGGCGCTAGCCATTAACTAGCGGCCTCACCCCTTTTGCCGGCTGATGCGGGACGACATGCGGACTCGTGACCGATTTGAGGGGGAACTAGGACTCTAGGCGACGACACGACAAATTGGACGATGCGACCAGCAATAATGCGAATAACAAGGTTAACTAGACGCGACACCAAGAGCTCCTATGGATTATATGCTGTTAACAGAAACGCACGCTCACGAGTTGTCCCTTGCGAGGGAAACGCGGGGATGTGCGCGGTTGAGAAACCGACAGTGAGTCAAGGGCATTCGACTCTCTTCACGTGCTCGGGTCGAGTAGCGGGATGGGTCATGCTCGCTCTCTCACAGCGGTGATCAAAAATGATAACGAGCTAGAAACCTATCACTCAAGCAGCGGCATTCAAACATATACGAACTAAGCAAATGCCAAACAAGAGGAGCGAAAACGTACCTCCACGCTCCGGACGTGGGGAAGACAACCCCAGCCAATAATCGTAACTCCCGTTACAGTAAATGTAAATAATTACAGCAATGAATTTTATGGCCCACTCCACGCAGAGAGTAAAGGGCTACAACAGCGAACCAGGAGCGTCGATCTTGGGTTGAAGGGCGACAAACCGGAGGGGTTCTCGGACGGAGACGGGCTGCTGGTCTGGATTTGATCAGTTCAGACCAGCTAGACAGCAAGCGCGTTCGGAACGTGGGACGATGGCTTCCGATCGACTTCTGGCCGAGGCGGTTGGCTGGGACGTCGGTGGAAGGTTCCTCTTCGATCCCTGAAGTCGGCGGCAGCTGAATCGCAGCCAGCGTATTTTTAGAGGATTTAACCGGGGGCTGCTTCTGCTGGCCTGTCAAAGGACAGATCTGCGCGATCCGACGAAAATAATCCCCACGCCCTGATCCGATGTCGGATCGGGACGAAACTAGCGCCGTTGCGAAGGGCACTGGAAGGGCTTAAACATATATGAATTTTATATCCAACCAATGCTTGGAGTTGAAATGACAAACTCTGTGGCACTGTAACTTTTCTGGCTCGGCTTACAGAACAATCAGGACAGATTGAGATCTGCCTAAGAATGACTTTTGACCGAGGGGAAAATGGTGGATCTGGATGATGAAATTAATTTGGGTGAAAGAGAGGGATGTGGGGGGCGTGCAAAAAAATTTTGGTAATTTTTTGGGATGGCTAAGGGGGTGGGAAAAATAGAAGAACATGGTACTGTCCCACAGATCTGCAAACAGGCAGATTGCGCGAGTGGAAAGAAATCAATGGGAGGCAGGGCAAACGATGGCGGATTGACATGAAATTTAAACTGGAGATTGCTAACAAGAAGGGGAATTGTAATACCCCGATTATTTATTAAGTTTTATTGAGCTTTTAGTAATTAAAATTTGAATTAAAATGAATTAATGTTTGAATTTCGAAATATTAATATTTAATTCATAGAAAATAGAACCTATAAAATTCGACTACCTTAGAAAAATCTGTAAAAATAGTAATTGAGTAAAAGATCATTTTTATAGCAATTTTGTCTTCTGGACTTGACCCAAATTAATTGCGTAACCTTGTCTAATTAGAGGATTAATCCTGAATTTGACTTCCACCTACCCTTTACCTAATCGTAACTTAAAACGTGAAATTCGACCTTATTACTCAACCAAATGATCTGAAATCAAGGGTAAATGGAAGGCCACGAGGTAAGGAACATTTACCCTCAATCAATTTGAGGTAAACCTAGCCCTAAAACGTGCTGCCGACATAGATTTGGTCGAGTCAAGGATTCCGGCGCCGTTTCTAAACACGAAACTTGTAGCGCCCAATACTCCCAACTCCGAAGGCTCCAGAAGCCCCATGACCTATAGAAATGTAGCTCTTCGACTCTAGTTTCATTTGGTAGCTGGGTCAGCCGACGAGGAGTCCAGATCTGGGAGCATTCGTCGTTTTGGTGGAGGGTGTTGGTAGTTCGTCGTTCTTCATCTCCAGCCCTTTAATCCGTCGATTAAGGTAGGTACCCTTAACCAATTGAGACTTGTAAATATAGTATCTTGATCAGCTCGTCGAGATCTATCCAATGGGACTGAAAGCCCCAGATTTCATTAGGTATCCGTGGAGATATCAAGCTTTTTGTGAGCTGCTATCAAGCTTGTTCTTCATTCTAGGGTTTCGAATTCTTTCTCCGATTTGAGGTAGGATCTAACAACCAAACTCTAATCAACTTACATGATGTAATCAGCATGTTGTTAGCTTTCATTTGACGAAGAAACCCCTAATTTGTATTGAGCATGTTGAGAGTATTTTGCATCGAAGTAAGAGCATGTCTAGAACATGATTCATATAGTGTTCCTTTAAGTCAGATCTTGATTTCGGGCTAATTTTGAGTCTTGTAACCTGATCTTCATGTAGCATATCATACATGGTTGGATTCATATTCGAGTTAGCTTTCTTTTGACGCAAGAAGCTCTAAAATCCATTGCTTATGTTGAGAGAATTGCATGATTTAGTAGAAGTAGGTCAGGAACTAGGGTTTTCATGTATTTATCATGTATAAGTTGAGACTTAATTGATTTCTGTGAAAATTCATGTTTCTAAACTCATGTATCATGACCCTAGAATGTCTATTAGGATTCCTAGATCATGTGGTTTTGATTTCAACTCAATTGGACCTCATTTGGATGAGTTCATGTGTTTTCCGGAGGCAACTCACGTTGCTGTTCTTGCAGGGGTCGACCCATTTTCTGGGCAGCCCAGCAGGCCCGAGGGTCGACCCCAGGGGTCGACCCATCCACTCCCTGCAAGGGGGTCGACCCCTGGGGTCGACCCATGCGCAGGAATGAAGGGGTCGACCCATCCTTCAGAATTTGCTGGGGTCGACCCTAGGGGTCGACCCATTCAGCTGCCAGACCCCATTTTTACAGGGGTCGACCCCAGGGGTCGACCCATGTACCAAAAACCCGGTTTTCATCGTTTTGCGACCCGTGGATCGATCCAGATCACTAGGGGATCGACCCATTGAACTTAGACCAATTGAAAACTATACTTTTGAAGAACCAGTGACCTAATCATGAGCCTTATGATTTTCAAACTGCATTGGTTCCTATGTTCTATCACGATGTAAAAGCATGTCATTCACCATCTTAATTGTAATGTATACATTGGTTAAATAGAAACCCACATAATTAGTGGTTAATGGTGTAATTAAATCTCTGTTAATACATTCTTTTTCCTTCCTGTACAAGCTTGTTCCTTTACCTTATCATATTGAATCAGTTTTTGGCAATTGTCTTAATGCAAATGATAATGGATAATCTTTGACATATTAACTTCATAATTAGGATTAATATGTTGATTAGCTTGTTGGATAGCTGCTGTACTACAGTAGCGCAACATGCTTAACTCTTATTGTGACTTGGTTTTCAATCTTCTTGATGATTGTGCTTACCTTGAAATTCTGAAATGAATCTCCTTCCTACTTGAAATTGTTATTGCTACATGGTTCAAACCTTGGAATTCTGGCCATAAATTGTGGAAGTCTAGATTCGTGGGATCTTTGATCCAAAGAAATCAATGCCTGGCAAACAATTAAGGGCTCGGTCTAGTCCTGGGAGGAGCGCCCGAACACTACGTGTACCCCCGGGGAGGTGATTGACTAGGTGTGGCATTTGGCACCAGTACTATGACATGGGTTAAATCTAGGACTGGCCACTACTCTCTACTACTCTCTACTACTTTTCACTTTCCACTCTTCACTGTTCTATACTCTACTTGTTGTTACTTACTTGCTGTTACATGGACGTGGAAATGAAATTACACACGTGCTTGACATGACTCGAATTATCTTGATATGGCCAACTCTTTATCGTTATCTCTTGTAGTAAATTCTTGTCTTTGTTATTCCTCTTAAGTATTACCATTCTGTTCCTTTATATTTATTGACCTTGCGAGATCTTTCAATTTTGTTTCATTATACCATCATTACTCTTTTATTGCATTATCCTTTGTAGCATGATATTTTGAAAATATAATTAAACTGCTAATCACTTATACCTATTTGTTATTTCCTACTGAGCGTTAGCTCATAGTTGTTGTTTCCCCCCTTTCCAGGCTTTTCAGGTGACGCGCTTACCGATGGGGAAGGGCAGGAGTGATGTTTTGAGTGTATCAGTTAGCTGTGTTTAGAGTGTGTTGTGCTTCAGTTTTGTTATTGTGGTTTAGAGTTGTTATCCCAGTTGTATTGAGTTGATTTGAGGATTATGTACCAGTTATGTTTTGTTTAATGGTCAATAAGTTATTTCCATTTCTTAGCATTTGTATATATTTAGATTAGTTCTCTCTCTTTCCAGCTCATTTCTAACTGTACGTCCCGATATTCCGCGTCGGGGCGTGACAGTTTAGTTGGTATCAGAGCGCTAGGTTTCATATTCCTAGGTTCCCTAAGTTTAGGTTTTCTTGCATTGCATCCCAATAATCGGTATATCAAAAGGTGTTGTCCGAACGTTAGGCTACGCCTATCGGGAAGGTCGCATACTTGCGCGAGTGGTCTTCGGACCAATTAGCTCCGCCAGGTACCGAGTTTTTGGTCGTGTTTAGGTGCATTAGACCTCTAACCTTGTTAAAGTCTAGAACCTGACCTGGTGAGATTGGGTAGAAACTTGGGTTAAGTTCGTTCCTTAATCGTGTTATTATCTATTTTATTGGACCTAAGTAATCTATTTCTCGTGTAGATGGCAGCCGATCGTGCTGAATGGAGGAACCTGCAGCGCACGGTTCAAGGCCTGACTCAGGCGTTACATCAGGTAGCTCAAGCTGGAGCAGCGGGTCATGGCACCGGTGACTTATAACGGAACTTTCGAGGAATGAACCCGCCAAGATTTGCTGGTTCGACTAACCCCGATGAGGCCGAGCATTGGCTCCACGAAATGGGGAGAATTTTTGAAGTCATGCAATGCACCGACCAAGAGCGTGTCCTTCTTTCTACCTTCCAATTGGAGCGGGACGCGCGTACTTGGTGGGATTCCGTCAAGGCAACTCTAGGCGATCAACAAGTCGCATGGGAAGAGTTCGAGGAATTCTTCAACGATAAATATTTTTCCGATCGTGTACAAGAGAAGAAGGCGGCGGAGTTCGCGGCTCTAAAGCAGCGAAGCTTATCGGTGGCCGAATATGAAGCACAGTTCTCTCGGCTTTCGCGCTATGCTACTCACCTTATCTCCACAGAAAATATGAAAGCTAAGCGATTTCTCAACGGGTTGAAGCTTCACTACATCAATCAACTGGCGCCGATGGAGATCTCTACTTATTCTGAGATGGTGAGAAAGGCACAAGTTCTAGAAGATACCTTAGAAATGATGGAGAGGATCCGTGGGCAAGGCATGAAGAAGGAACAACCAACTCCTAGACCCGGATTTGGCACTAGCAAAAAGAGGCCCATGAGTGGGTCTAGTTCGTGGATCGGATCGGGAACGTGGAAAGGCAAGATGCCAAGAAATGAAGAGAAGAAACCCGGCCCTATTGTTCCATTCAAGGGCAAGTGCAAGTATTGTGATCGTCCAGGTCACAAGATGGAGGAATGCTGGCGCAAGCTAGGTGCGTGTTTACGATGTGGGAGTAGGGAACACCATATCCCTGACTGCCCTCTTCTATCGGAACAAGCTACACCGGCAAAACCTCAAGTTATCAAGAAGCCGCAAGGAAGGCTCCAAGCTTTACATGCAGATGAAACTGGGATTTCTGATGATGGCGGACTCGTCGAAGGTACCCTTATTATAATCGACAAGCCCGCATTTGTTCTCTTTGATACTGGTGCAACGCATTCTTTTATTTCTCGGAAATTTACGAAGTCGTTATCTGTCGAACCTATTATGATGAATTCTCCATTGGTTATATCAACTCCTATTGGTTCTGGAGCGGCTATTCAATATTACTATCCTTCTAGTAAAGTTATTATTGATGAACGGAACTTTCCAGCCGACTTAGTTTGCATGGATATGTGGGATTATGATGTAATCCTTGGAGCAGATTGGTTGGCCAAGTACGAGGCCAGTGTTCACTGCAGTTCTAGCTCAGTGACTTTTACTAGACATTCTGGTTTATCTTTTACGGGGATCAAGCACCATAACCCCGTATCGCTCATCTCTTCTCTTCGAGCCGACAAGCTGATGAGGCGAGGTTGCGAGGCTTTTCTAGCCTTTGTCCGTGCTACACCGGAACAGCGAGTTGAGATAAAGGACACTCCTATTGTCCGAGAATTCTCCGAAGTCTTTCCGGAGGAACTACCAGGACTTCCTCCTGAGCGGGAAGTTATCTTCTCCATTGATATTGTTCCTGGCGCGTCCCCTATTTCTAGAGCTCCTTACCGTATGTCCCCTGCGGAGCTAAGGGAATTAAAGCAACAGCTGATGGAATTGCTCGAGAAGGGCTTTATTCGTCCGAGTACTTCACCTTGGGGAGCTCCTGTATTATTCGTCAGGAAAAAGGATGGTTTGATGAGATTATGCATCGATTATCGGCAACTGAACCAGCTAACTATCAAGAATAAATACCCATTGCCGAGGATTGACGAATTATTCAACCAGATAGCGGGAGCACATTATTTCTCTAAGATCGATCTTCGATCTGGATATCATCAGCTGAGGATTAAGGAAGATGATATTTATAAAACGGCTTTCCGCAGCAGGTATGGTCATTTTGAGTTTGTCGTTATGCCTTTTGGTCTAACGAATGCACCAGCAGCTTTCATGCAGTTAATGAATAATGCATTCCGGCCTTATCTTGATCAATGGGTCGTGGTATTCATTGACGACATACTAATTTATTCCAAGACTGAAGAAGAGCATGCCGAACATTTGAGAACGGCATTGCAGATATTGAAAGATCATCAACTATATGCCAAATTCAGTAAATGTGATTTCTGGCTGCAAGAAGTGTCCTTCTTAGGACATATCATCACCAAAGAAGGTATTTCAGTTGATCATTCGAAAGTGGAGGCAGTAAGGAACTGGGATCAGCCTACTATAGTGACCGAAGTGAGAAGCTTCCTAGGCCTGGCAGGCTATTATCGGAGATTTATTCAAGACTTCTCCAAGATTGCGGTACCTCTCACTCGATTGACCCGCAAAGACAACAAGTTTGAATGGTCCGAGGAATGTCAGCAGAGTTTCCAAACATTGAAGGATTGCCTCACTACTGCACCCGTATTAGCTTTACCTTCTCGCGACGGTGGTTTCGTGGTCTATACCGATGCTTCTGGTATTGGCTTAGGCTGTGTACTCATGCAGCATGGTAAGGTGATTGCTTATTCTTCTAGGCAGCTGAAGAAGCACGAAGAGAACTACCCCGTTCATTACTTGGAACTTGCAGCAGTTGTTTTCGCCTTAAAAATTTGGAGGCATTACTTGTATGGAGAAACATTCACAGTATTTTCAGATCATAAGAGTTTGAAGTATTTATTTTCTCAGAAAGAACTTAACATGAGGCAGAGAAGATGGTTGGAGTACTTGAAGGACTTCGACTTCTCGATTGAATATCATCCCGGTAAAGGCAATGTGGTGGCAGATGCATTAAGCCGGAAGCCTGTGGCTAAATTATCAAGTCTCATGTTACAAGAGTGGAGGCTATTAGAACAGTTAGCTAGCCTGGATCTAAATGTTGATAATGATCGGGTTATAATTGCACAGATCCGACTTAAGCCCGAATTATGGATGGAGATCAAATCCTTGCAAGATAATGATCCCGAGCTGGTTGAGATCAAGGGAAGTTTGAGCAGCAGACCCGACTTCATGGTGGCTGACGATGGAAGATTGTTATTCCAGGGTAGAGCTTGTGTACCTGATGAAGCTGAGTTAAAGAACAAGATTCTGGAGGAAGCACATAGATCCAAATACACTATTCATCCTGGAGGCACTAAAATGTTCAAGGATTTGAAAAGGTCCTTTTGGTGGCCAAATATGAAAAGGGAAATTGCAGATTTCGTGAGTAGATGTCTGGTTTGTCAACAAGTTAAGGCTGAACATTTCAGATCGGCAGGAAAGTTGAAACCACTCGACATACCCCAATGGAAGTGGGAAAGCATTGGCATGAATTTTATTATAGGTCTACCTAAGACTCGTGGTGGATTCGATGCGATATGGGTGATCATCGATCGCTTGACAAAATCGGCTCATTTCTTACCCATTAAGTCCAAGTGGACAGTTGATGTATTGGCTGCTTTATATTTGAAGGAAGTGGTAAGGCTCTATGGTATACCTGTCAGCATTGTGTCTGATAGAGACCCGAGATTTACTTCACATTTCTGGAAGGGACTGCAAGAGTCTCTTGGTACTCGTCTGAATTTCATTATTGCTTTTCATCCACAGACAGATGGACAGACTGAAAGAACCAACCAGATAGTGGAAGATATGCTGCGAGCTTGCATGATTGATTTCGGAGGTAGTTGGAGTAATCACTTGGCATTGATTGAATTCGCCTACAACAACAGTTACCAATCCAGCATACAAATGGCTCCATTTGAAGCTTTGTATGGAAGAAGCTGTCGTTCCCCGTTGTGTTGGGACGAGGTGGGCGAGAAGCAATGGCTTGGACCGGATCTTGTTTCAGAATCATCACAGGACATCCATGTTATCCGAGACCGGTTACAAGTGGCTCAGTCAAGACAGAAGAGTTATGCCGACACAAGGAGAAGAGCATTAGAATTTCAAGTTGGCGAGCATGTGTTTCTGAAAGTCTCTCCTTCGAGAGGGATTCGAAGATTTGGCATTCATGGCAAGCTGAGTCCGAGGTATATTGGTCCATTCGAGATCCTAGATAGAGTGGGAGAAGTTGCTTACAGACTGGCATTACCGCCTCAGTTATCTGGCGTACACAATGCTTTCCATGTGTCTATGTTACGGAAATATGTGTACGATCCCACTCACATCATTCAACATGTGGATTTTGAGTTAAAGGAAGATTTGACTTATGAAGAAAGACCTATCAAGATTCTAGACCGGAAACAGCAGCAACTCCGGAATCGGTCTATACCGATGGTCAAGATTCAGTGGAGTCGGTGTGGAACCGAAGAAGCTACTTGGGAATCGGAAGATACTATGCAGAAGCGGTATCCCGACCTATTCTAGGTGATCTATCTTTTCCCTACTTTCCGTATATAGTGCAGTGAATTTGGAGGACCAAATTCTTTAAGTAGGGGAGGGTGTAATACCCCGATTATTTATTAAGTTTTATTGAGCTTTTAGTAATTAAAAATTGAATTAAAATGAATTAATGTTTGAATTTCGAAATATTAATATTTAATTCATTAGAAAATAGAACCTATAAAATTCGACTACCTTAGAAAAATCTGTAAAAATAGTAATTGGGTAAAAGATCATTTTTATAGCAATTTTATCTTCTGGACTTGACCCAAATTAATTGCGTAACCTTGTCTAATTAGAGGATTAATCCTGAAGTTGACTTCCACCTACCCTTTACCTAATCGTAACTTAAAACGTGAAATTCGACCTTATTACTCAACCAAATGATTTGAAATCAAGGGCAAATGGAAGGCCACGAGGTAAGGAACATGTACCCTCAATCAATTTGAGGTAAACCTAGCCCTAAAACGTGCTGCCGACATAGATTTTGTCGAGTCAAGGATTCTGGCGCCGTTTCTAAACACGAAACTTGTAGCGCCCAATACTCCCAACTCCGAAGGCTCCAGAAGCCCCATGACCTATAGAAATGTAGCTCTTCGACTCTAGTTTCATTTGATAGCTGGGTCAGCCGACGAGGAGTCCAGATCTGGGAGCATTCGTCGTTTTGGTGGAGGGTGTTGGTAGTTCATCGTTCTTCATCTCCAGCCCTTTAATCCGTCGATTAAGGTAGGTACCCTTAACCAATTGAGACTTGTAAATATAGTATCTTGATCAGCTCGTCGAGATCTATCCAATGGGACTGAAAGCCCCAAATTTCATTAGGTATCCGTGGAGATATCGAGCTTTTTGTGAGCTGCTATCAAGCTTGTTCTTCATTCTAGGGTTTCGAATTCTTTCTCCGATTTGAGGTAGGATCTAACAACCAAACTCTAATCAACTTACATGATGTAATCAGCATGTTGTTAGCTTTCATTTGACGAAGAAACCCCTAATTTGTATTGAGCATGTTGAGAGTATTTTGCATCGAAGTAAGAGCATGTCTAGAACATGATTCATATAGTGTTCCTTTAAGTCAGATCTTGATTTCGGGCTAATTTTGAGTCTTGTAACCTGATCTTCATGTAGCATATCATACATGGTTGGATTCATATTCGAGTTAGCTTTCTTTTGACGCAAGAAGCCCCAAAATTCATTGCTTATGTTGAGAGAATTGCATGATTTAGTAGAAGTAGGTCAGGAACTAGGGTTTTCATGTATTTATCATGTATAAGTTGAGATTTAATTGATTTCTGTGAAAATTCATGTTTCTAAACTCATGTATCATGACCCTAGAATGTCTATTAGGATTCCTAGATCATGTGGTTTTGATTTCAACTCAATTGGACCTCATTTGGATGAGTTCATGTGTTTTCCGGAGGCAACTCACGTTGCTGTTCTTGCAGGGGTCGACCCATTTTCTGGGCAGCCCAGCAGGCCCGAGGGTCGACCCCAGGGGTCGACCCATCCACTCCCTGCAAGGGGGTCGACCCCAGGGGTCGATCCATGCGCAGGAATGAAGGGGTCGACCCCAGGGGTCGACCCATCCTTCAGAATTTACTGGGGTCGACCCCAGGGGTCGACCCATTCAGCTGCCAGACCCCATTTTTACAGGGGTCGACCCCAGGGGTCGACCCATGTACCAGAAACCCGGTTTTCATCGTTTTGCGACCCGTGGATCGATCCAAATCACTAGGGGATCGACCCATTGAACTTAGACCAATTGAAAACTATACTTTTGAAGAACCAGTGACCTAATCATGAGCCTTATGATTTTCAAACTGCATTGGTTCCTATGTTCTATCACGATGTAAAAGCATGTCATTCACCATCTTAATTGCAATGTATACATTGGTTAGATAGAAACCCACATAATTAGTGGTTAATGGTGTAATTAAATCTATGTTAATGCATTCTTTTTCCTTCCTGTACAAGCTTGTTCCTTTACCTTATCATCTTGAATCAGCTTTTGGCAATTGTCTTAATGCAAATGATAATGGATAATCTTTGACATATTAACTTCATAATTAGGATTAATATGTTGATTAGCTTGTTGGATAGCTGCTGTACTACAGTAGCGCAGCATGATTAACTCTTATTGTGACTTGGTTTTCAATCTTCTTGATGATTGTGCTTACCTTGAAATTCTGAAATGAATCTCCTTCCTACTTGAAATTGTTATTGCTACATGGTTCAAACCTTGGAATTCTGGCCATAAATTGTGGAAGTCTAGATTCGTGGGATCTTTGATCCAAAGAAATCAATGCCTGGCAAACAATTAAGGGCTCGGTCTAGTCCTGGGAGGAGCGCCCGAACACTACGTGTACCCCCGGGGAGGTGATTGACTAGGTGTGGCATTTGGCACCAGTACTATGACATGGGTTAAATCTAGGACTGGCCACTACTCTCTACTACTCTCTACTACTTTTCACTTTCCACTCTTCACTGTTCTATACTCTACTTGTTGTTACTTACTTGCTGTTACATGGACGTGGAAATGAAACTACACACGTGCTTGACATGACTCGAATTATCTTGATATGGCCAACTCTTTATCGTTATCTCTTGTAGTAAATTCTTGTCTTTGTTATTCCTCTTAAGTATTACCATTCTGTTCCTTTATATTTCTTGACCTTGCGAGATCTTTCAATTTTGTTTCATTATACCATCATTACTCTTTTATTGCATTATCCTTTGTAGCATGATATTTTGAAAATGTAATTAAACTGCTAATCACTTATACCTATCTGTTATTTCTTACTGAGCGTTAGCTCATAGTTGTTGTTTCCCCCCTTTCCAGGCTTTTCAGGTGACGCGCTTACCGATGGGGAAGGGCAGGAGTGATGTTTTGAGTGTATCAGTTAGTTGTGTTTAGAGTGTGTTGTGCTTCAGTTTTGTTATTGTGGTTTAGAGTTGTTATCCCAGTTGTATTGAGTTGATTTGAGATTATGTACCAGTTATGTTTTATTTAATGGTCAATAAGTTATTTCCATTTCTTAGCATTTGTATATATTTAGATTAGTTCTCTCTCTTTCCAGCTCGTTTCTAACTGTACGTCCCGATATTCCGCGTCGGGGCGTGACAGGAATGATCTATGAAATTTTGAAGATCATCAGATAAATAGATTTTGATAACCAACCTTTTCTTTGAGCTTCTGTCCTAAAACTCGAAATTCTGGATAGCAAACCAAAGAACGGGTTGTGGCGGCGCGATGGCGGCTCGGATGGCGGCGGTGGCGGCGGTGGCTGAGAGTCACACCCAGTAGAGGTGATAAACCTTGGAATCACACCAAGGGCAAGGCTTCACACCTTGGAATCAAGCAACCTTCACAGCTGCAAGGGGATAAGAGAGGGGCGCCCATGGCCTTCTTTGGAGAAATTCAGATTTTTCTTCATAAATTCTCATGAAATTAATGAAACACAAGAGTTTTATAACCCTATCTAAATGACCTATACTAACTTCAGATCTAGGGTTAGGGGGGGGTAATTAGGGGATAGAAGATTCTTCTCCCATGTGGTCAAATTAAGACAACAATAAAAAAAACTCTAGGGAGGGGGGGCTCTTCATGGTCAAGAAGGGAAATTTGAATCTTCCACTTGGTCCAAGTCCACCATGGACCAGCCCCTATGGGCCCTAGAAGCTAGGTGGCCGAATGAGAGAGAAGGCCCGCTGGACCTAAGTGGCCTTTTTACAAAGAAACCCATTAATTTAGCCCAATTAACCCATTGGCTTATAATTGCCTTACAATTAAACCCAAATGACTCAATATAATAAAAAAGTTAGATGCCTTGCTCCGATGTCCCATCAATTCTCCCGGGGTGAGAAGAACTTGACCCTGTCGAGTAAGGGGTGTTGTTGCTCATGTATCGCTCCTGCGAATCTGGATCCATCCTTGGTAGCTCTGCTCAAGTGATCCACGTGTCATCGGCTGTGGGCCATGCTCTCCACCGTACCAGGTAGCGCGGGTACGCTTCACTCCTATTAGTCGTCACCTGCTCATCCCGTATATGTTCTATATGCTCACGCTGCTGTGGGAATGAGGCTAGTGGTGGACACTCAGGGGCGGGGTCACTCTCAAGGGGAGGAGACGGCTCGAAAGACTCACTGGGAATCACCGCTGGGTCCCTATAGGTGACTAGATCCGAGACATTGAACGTGGAGCTGATCCCAAAGTCTTCCGGCAAGTCTACAACGTACGCATTAGACCCGACTTGCCTCACACTCGAAAGGGACTGGCACTGCGAGCTTGCAATTTTCTTCACGGTTCTAGAGGGAAACCATTCAGGTTTGACTTTGATCATGACATATACATCCACTCGGAACTCACGGGGGTGCCTTAAGCATAAAGCAACTCATTGCGTCGTTCATTGCTGGCATTTGACAACGACTATGCAATTCCTATGCACTCGACACATGCATGTATAGACTCCTAACAAACTGTACAAATAAAGAAAATCAGACTCACACTAGACCCTAAACCCCTACATGATGCAGTGGTGGTCCAGGACACCCATATGTTTGACTTACATACACACGTCGCAAATAAATGTCGGTAGAATCATGGAATCTAGACATCCTAAGATGCACCATTCATACACTGAATTCCTTTTGGATTTGAGAGGTTTGGGAGGGCCAAGAGAGCCGAATTGTGAGACCCGGTAGTTAACGGATTCGTATCGGTATCGAAATATAAACTAATTCATGTGTTGAAGCTATTTTAATGGACTTAATGGGCCAAATTCAATTGAGTTAACCCATTTTTATTAGCTTTTAGAAGCTAGATAGGGCGTATATACAATTTTACACCTTTTAATGCCTTATGGCAATTCAAGATTTTATAAAAAATATAATCAAATGTTTTTTTTATCCACCACGTAGGGAGGTTCTCTCCCCTCTCACTCTCTCTTTCTCTCCTACGCACGCCCTCCTTCTTTCTCTTGCTCTCGGTGGTGTGCTCACCCAGGGACCTTGCAGGAATCGCAGGAGGTGTGTTTGGCGAGCCCAAGGCGTAGGCGGAGTGGTGTCGTCATCATAGAGACGGCCGTGGAGCGTGGAGGTGGAAAACCCACATTGTAGAGCTCGGTTCCTTCGTGAAGATCGACAAGGAATCGGCGTTTTCTTCTTAAACCAAGTAGGGGGATGGATTATCCTTCCTCTTAGGATGCTTTACTTCTAATTGCAAGCCCATTGTCTTATGTTTTCTCAAAGTTTGAGTGAAAATTCATGAACATAGTCATTTATGTTTTAATCACTCCATGGCCATTGTTTTTATGTTTTTGGATGTAAAAATGTTATGGAATGGACGTATGAAGGCAGGGAATAGGTTTAAACATGTTTTCCCATCGATTTGAATTGATTGGGAGGGGTTCCATTTGAGTTCCCCACGTTTCGGGTTCTCTGGAAGGCAAGCGGTCCTTCCAGGGACCGTTTTATGGCTTGTATAAGGCGGTGGACCTTAACGGTCTCGCTCCAGACCGTTTCTTGTTAGTGGCGGTCCTTCGTCCGACCGTCTGTTGACCTTAGCGGTCCAGCGAACGACCGCTAATCCCCTTTGACCCTATAAGGCGGTGCGAGCCTAGCGGCCCAGATTGGACCGTTTCTATCACTAAGCGGTCAGTCGCGCGACCGTTTCTTGATCAAAATGGCTCTGTCTAGACCATTTTTATTCTGTTCAATATATGATGTGTTCATAGCTAAACGGTCAGGGTAACACCGCTTGGGTCAGTGAAGCGGCCAGTCGTTCGACCGCTTACAAGAGCCTTGCGGCCCCCGACTAGACTGTTTGGTCCCTACAGTGTATAAATTCAATCCTGTTTATTTAGTTGTGCATTTAGCGATGCATGTTCGCCATGTTTAAATATTTTTACAAACTGGGGCACATTTTTATATCTCAATAGAATTATTTTCTATTTCCTTGTGATGGAACCACTAGTCGTAGCCCGACGACCTTTAATGTCGGCCCACCTGGGAGAGGTAGTGGGGTAGTCCCGGTGTACGGTTTTTAAGCTGGTTTCCATTGGCCCCCTTGCTTGTCAGTAGCATTCTACTTGGGGGGAAAACTAGCTAGAGGCATGGCTCAAGGCATTGAGCCTGTGTGTGCACACGTGGTCAGGAGCGTGGACTGACACTGATGAGTGTGACCCTAACTAGTTCTTGACCTTGGTTACAGTTACGTGTCTCACTTGCCTTGTTCCAGGCTAGTGGATATACTTGAGACGCAGTATAAGTCGTCAGTGGACGCGTCTGGTCTTCTTTCTGGTGGTCCTTTCTCTCTCCTATCACCTGAAAATGTTGAATTTTCATTCTATTGGTAGATTATGAATCTCGCGTTTAATTATTCATTCGAATATTAAATGGCATTTATGTTAGCTGTCTTTAATTGTTCTTATTTTTGTACAGCTTCATTTAACTGTTGTTTTTCTATGCCATTATGTTATTAACTACTTTCATGAGTTTAGCTGTGAGGTAGGGATCTGCGTGAACCCTATTGAGTCTATGATGTGAGACTCACCCCTTCCTCTCCAGGTGAGACGGAGCAGCAGTCCGCGGGTTTACCACGTGCTTTTGGTGGAAAGTAGTAGGTGCCAGCAGTGGTCTTTTTCTTTTCCCTTTTGACCGGGGTATGCCCTGTGTAGTTATTTATTTTGACTTTTGTACAGTGTTTGGACTTGTAATGGTTGGATCTGGACTATTATATAAATATATCACTCTGATATTGTCAATTGCTTCCGCTTAAAATTATTATTTTATAATGCACACGTAATTCCAGTTCATTATGCACCTCCTCAACCAATCCTCCCAACCCTTATGGGGCCCCATCAGCCTCTTGGGTGGCGTCTCCGAGTTCTTGGTATCGGTTTACCGGTATCCGGATCTCCGGGTCATTACAATTGGTATCAGAGCGGTGTTGTGGTGATGTATAAGGAATTGAAATTGCAATAGTCTAGAACAAGTCCATGTGTACCACTATTGCTGGCTTAGGTTATTTTTCCGTGATTACTTATGGTTCTTTCGTTGTGTGTCTTCTCTTAAGCATAGATTTAAATGCCGCCTAGACGGAGAGTTCATTTCCAAACTAATGTGCCCCAAGATGTTCCAAGAGAAGAGAGCGGTACTTTGCCTCAACCAGTGAATGTTCAATGGCAAGGCCGTGTTGACCCTATTATTGGTGAAGATTTATTACCTCAAGGTGGTCATGGTCGAGTTCTAAAGGAATTTCTTTTATTCCACCCACCAACATATGAAGGACAAGCGGATCCAGATGCAGCTAGGGTTTGGCTGAATGTGACTGAGGGTGTGTTACGTTCTATGGAATGCACTGAAGATGAAAAGGTAATGCTAGCTACATTTCAGTTGCAGGGGGCATCGCTCGCGTGGTGGACCACGGAGTGGGAGGTGACTTTTAAGTCCCGTCCTCTTCGACTGATTACATGGAAGGAGTTTGTTACTTCGTTCGAGCGTACATACAGTCCAATTTATCTCAGGATTGACAAAATGTACCAGTTTATGGAGTTAGCTCAGGGTGATATGACAGTCTTACAGTATCGGAACAAATTTATGGAATTGGGTTGATATGCTCCGCATATTCTTGCTGATGAAGGGCTGAAAACTGAGCAATTTTTGCGTGGTTTGAAGCCAGAGTTGAGGCAACCTCTTATTGCAACCAGAGTGGTAGAGTTAGATGTGGCTTATCAGGCAGCAACAGCATTAGTGAAGTCTCGCGATCAACGACACCCAAGAGGGGGGGGTGAATTGGGTGATAAATTTTTTTAAGAAAACTTTAACTGATTTGAAGTTTGTATGAAGAAATAGCAATCAACAAATTAGATCTAATGCAGAGCAAAATAGATCTTAACAAAATCACCATTACAATAGCTCTTTGGTATTAGGCGGAGTTTGCGAATTCGAAGATTCTCTCACGCAAGGTGTTATCTTCCCGACAAGACTAACCTTGTCAGTCCGAACCCAACTTTTGATACACCAGAGATCTATTAGAGAGTGATCAATTAATCTAGATCTAAACGAAGAAATAAGCTGATGCAATATGTGAACATGCTAGAACAGAATTGGAGGTAGAAGATAAGGAATAAACCACACAAGAGACAGCGATTTTTAGGTGGTTCGGATGCAACAACGGCAACCTACGTCCACCCCTCATAGATTGTGAGGATTCACACACTATCTTGTAAAGGATTACAAGATCAAACCACACATACACACTCGTGAGGAGTTCAGAACTCCCATGAAGGCGCACAAGCACCGAATCACACAGAAATGTGAAGAAGAAGAACCACATACACACACACACGGATCTACGTAGATCCACATACACAAGTGTTTAGATATTACAAGGACACACACTTGAAGCTCAATTAGAAATGGAAGGAGAAACACAAAATGAGAACTTCAGATTTAGGCTCCCCCTTAGTGGATGAAGAGGATGTTGGATGAAGCTTGCTCCTCAGCTTAATCTTCACTTGAATGGCTTGCAGATGATTTTGAGAACCTTGCTCTTGGATGAAGAACTCTTGGACACAGCACTGTTCACGGAGCTATAGTGGCAGCACTCTTTCTCCCTTGGCAGTCCCCTATGATTTCTCTTTTGTAATTAGGGTTTCTTTCCCCCAAAAGATGTTTTTATATAACTTGGATGGTCAAGGACAAGACAAGACACAGATCCACAATTCCAGGGATGTCTGGAGATTTTTGGGATTAAAAAATCATTAATAGATGCTTCAGCCTCGTGGAGAAAAATAAGTCAACAATGGAGGCTTCGAAGCTGGCGATCGACCGGTCATAGGGGGCGGTCGACCGAAATTTTACAGAGATTGAGCCTTTCAACGCTGGGAAAACTGGTCGACCGACGCTTGATCGGCGGTCGACCGCTAGCTGGAAAACCTACACTTTTAATAGAGTTAGCCAATAAATCATAATATGTGATCAAATTGTCTTATGACCACATCCTGTTCTAATCACTATGAGTTGGTTGAACTTATCCTGGCCATTTCTTGAAACATGGTAGATTTAGGCATTTGCTTAATTAAGGATGGCTTTGAGAGTGGTTTAAGCAAGTTATTACTTAGGTTGTAATACTGGGGTTTTGTTATCATCAAAATCATCTGGAGAGACTCAACAATCTCCCCCTTTTTGATGATGACAAAACTCTAAATTACAAGCGCATTGGCATGCCTTTTAGCAAATTTGGAGATAAACGAAGCCGATAATCCACAAGATGAATAAAACAATAATTCTTTTCTTTAGGTGAGGCACCACAAACCATTCTTCACCTTATTTGCTAAATAGAGAGGAAATGAGAAACAAGAGCCAAACAATTGAGATCAAATACCAATTGCATTCATTTCATCATTTCATTACAAGGTACATTGATGCTTGAGAGAATGCAAGATTCTAGACACATGCAATAAAGCAAATGCAGAACTGATGACACAAGGACCTCTCACAAATGATCATGCATACAGACATACGAACATGCATACATATAATATATAAGACCTGCACTAACTACTTCTCCCACTTTGACATCATCAAAAGAGGTGATAGGATAATCGAACAGGAGACCCAAAAGACAAAAGACCCAAGGACACAGATTGGAGGTAGGAAACCAAAGAACAGCCTCATTGGCCATCTGCAGGTGGCTGGGTGTCTGGTGGAGGAAGATGCAAATGGCCAAGGCACTGCCAAATATATGCAAGTAGGTGGTCTTGATGCTGAAGGCGGTGCTGGATATGGGCAAGGGTTTGATCCCTATCATAGTCACGGCACTGCATGTTCAGGAGAACGTGGTTCATAGCATGAAAAGCCTCACATGAATCTTCATGGCTCTGGGTGAGGGTGGTCATGTTGGTGGAGAGAGTGTGCATCTGAGTGGATAAGGAGTCCAAATCTGTGGAGAAAGAATCTGGCTGATGTGGCAAAGATTCCAGCATGGTGCCCATGGTTGCTATATTATCCCCAAAGGAAGAAAGTTGTTTCCCAAAGGCATCCATCTGAGTTTCTATATGTGCAACTTTTGACCTAAGTGCAAACCTAGGTATGTATGCTCTCATATTCTTGCTGATGAAGGGCTAAAAACTGAGCAATTTTTGCGTGGTTTGGTGGCAGAGTTGAGGCAACCTCGTATTACAACAAGAGTGGCAGAGTTAGATGTGGCTTATCAGGCAGCAGCAGCATTAGAACTGGATATGGCAATGCGCTTGTAATCTAGAGTTTTGTCATTATCAAAAAAGGGGAGATTGTTGAGTCTCTCCAAATGATTTTGATGATAACAAAACCCCGGTATTACAACCTAAGTAATAACTTGCTTAAACCACTCTCAAAGCCATCCTTAATCCAGCAAATACATACAGTCCAGCTTATCTCAGGATGGACAAAATGTACCAGTTTATGGAGTTAGCTCAGGGTGATATGACAGTCTTGCAGTATCGAAACATATTTGTGGAATTGGGTTGATATGCTCCACATATTCTTGCTAATGAAGGGCTGAAAACTGAGCAATTTTTGCGTGGTTTGAAGCTAGAGTTGAGGCAACCTCTTATTGCAATCAGAGTGGCGGAGTTAGATGTGGCTTATCAGGCAGCAGCATCATTAGAACTGGATATGGCAAGATCTCGAGGGCGAACCCAAGTTGAGCCAATACAGCATGGCATACAACATCAGCAAGCTAGTAGTCAACCAAGTGCCCTTTGACTCTCCTACCTGGTAGACAAACAGACAAACATAGACAGAGCTTTCTCTCCCTCACCAATGACTCTCCATAAACATCAAGAAACTCTTTCTCCCCCTTTGTCATCCATCAGAAGCTCTCTCCCCCTTTCCTTTTCCTTTGCTATCAAAATATCTCCCCCTTTTCCATCAGCAAAAAAAAATGATAGAGACAAGATGTGCGGTTATCATGGAACTGACAGAAAATGAGATGACAATATCAAGGTGATAAAAAAATAGGAATGATCATGCTGACAAATTGATTTATTTATTCATCAACCAAGCATACATAGATCAGAGTCTTTTGGTATATAAATTTATATAATGCAAAGTATTTGGTTTAAGAATGATGAGTCTTAGAGTTTAGCAACCATACTCTTTAAATAATTTTGCATTAACTCTTAATAACAATAAACCCAAACTACATAGATCATGTCAAATTTAGTCTTACTTCATCTTACTCACAAAAAAAATAGTGAATTGCGTAGGAGTGACTGTGATATGTATTGAGATTAAACAATTTTCATAGTTCTGGTAGTTCACCGCAGGGTTACAACAGCAAGTTTTTCTTTTTCTTATAAACTTCAAAACAGTCAGGTTTAATCCAAGCCTTTTGTCGTAAGGGTACACGTTGATTAGACGCCAGTACCCCTAGTTACTCAGTAGAATTTACCATTATGTTTCATGAATAAAGACATTCAGATATAGTTCACACCTTTTGACGTAAGGGTACACGTTGATTAGATGCCAGTGCCCCTGATTACTCAGTGAAACTAACAATTCTGTTTTAACTTTTGAACAGAGATAACTAAAGCACTTCATGACATAGGTTTTTCTTTATTTCTTTGATAAAGGACCTAGTTTCTTGATGCATTCAACCATTGCTTTGCCTACAAACTTGTTGACTCATTATTTTGACCTTGCTACCCTTTGGTTTTATAGAAAGATTTGTTTAAGAACAATACACACTCCAAGTTTTTCAATCAAGATAAACTGAATTTAAAGATTTTCAGATTCTGAGAGACTTCATCAGTCATAACATGTGAGATAGGGTTGAGAGCTATTAAGTGTGATCAACATCCTTTTTCATTGAGTTTAGTCTTTAGACTCTAAAATTCAGCAGACTTAAACCATCAGTTCATTCATGGTACATTACTGATTCTTATAAGAGAAGATCTCTGATTTTAGTAGGTTAGACTAATGAACTGAATATCAGATTGTCATTATTTTAGATTCAGAAAGGAATTTTCATAAGGGAAGATGTTAAGAAAGAGATATGAGGAAGACCATGGAACATGATGATATTGGTCCAACTGAGTTTATTCAATTCAAAAATGTAGAGGATTTCAGTTGCCCAATTGGTATTTTTGTGCAACAAGAAATGACAGAATCAGAGTCAAAAATATAGGAGGTAGCAGACATAAGGCAACAAGGACCAAATTCAACTTGACCTTTGAGCATCTTATGATGAACTCCCCCTATCAATATGCAAGAGACTCCCCCTGTCTCTATGCACTACAGCTGGACACACCATTTAAAACACATGAACATTTAGAACAACATTTTTCACAAACAAGGAGATGCAAGACACATACATGTTCTTGACCCAGGGTACCTGGCGGGGGTCTAGCCTCTACGCATAGTGTGGGTTTCCAAACAGAAGAGATCTACCCTTATCCCAGCATACCATTTGATATACCCTTAAGATCAAGATAGACTCTATGCTATGCAATGTATGCAACATCATCCTCATTTTATTTCTACCAGTCAATCAGAATCGTGTGCACATCAACAATCATGAAGAAGGCATTTATTCCAGGCAAAAAAAAATTCAAGCAATCAATCATCATGCTGAAATTTACATAAACCAAGTTCTCTTCTTAAGAATTTAAATCTTTCATTTCCAAGAGGTTTAATAAATATGTCAGCAATTTTTTTTTTGATTCTACAAAATGTAGTTGAATTTCATTTTTACTCACTTCATCTATCAAGAAATAGTGTTTTATTTCAATATGCTTAGTCCTAGAATGATGAACATGATTTTTAGTCAATGAAATAACACTAGTATTATCACAAAGAATAGGAGTGCATTCAAGTCTTATGTGATAGTCAGTAAGTTGGTGTTTGATCTAGAGTACCTAGGCTACACAGTTACCTGCTACTACATACTCAGCTTCAGCAGTGGAAAGAGCAATAGTGTGTTGCTTCTTAGATGCCCAAGACACTAGACAACCACCTAGATATTGGCAATACCCACTAGTACTTTTTCTATCTATCCTACACCCTGCATAGTCTGCATCAGTGTAAGCTACCAGTTCAAACTCACACCTAGCAAGATACCATAGACCTAAGTCAAGGGTGTCAGATAAATATCTAAAAATTATTTTCACTGCACTCATATGTGATTCCTTAGGACTAGCCTGAAAGCTAGCACTTAAGCACACAGAGAATTGAATATAAGGACGAGATGCAGAAAGATAAAGCAAGGATCTGATCATACCTCTGTATAGTTTGGTATCAACCAGTTTACCTTTTGGGTCAGCATCAAGACTAGTTGATGTACCCATTGGTGCAGCAATAGCCTTGAGGTTTTCCAGCTTGTATTTCTTCAGCAGATCCTTAATGTATTTGGACTGATTGATGGAGCTTCCCTCAGAAATCTAACGGATCTGCAATCCAAGGAAAAACTTCAGTTCTCCCATTGAGCTCATTTCAAATTCATTAGTCATTAATGTTGAAAATTTCACACACAAGGATGGTTTAGTTGACCCAAAGACTATATCATCTATATAAATCTAAACAACAAGTATATCCTTGTTATCTACTTTAGTGAATAGAGTTTGGTCAACTTCACCTTTTGAGAAGTCTTTACCTATGAGGAAGGAGATCAACCTGTCGTACCAGGCTCTGGGGGGTTGCTTCAACCCATATAGAGCCTTATACAGTTTATACACATGATCAGGAAAATCAAGACATTCAAAGTCAGCAGGTTGTTTGACAAAGAGATCCTCTTTTATTAAGCCATTTAAAAATACAGATCTAACATCCATCTGTTGGAGTTTTATTCCTAGGCTACATGCAAATGTAAGAAGAATCCTAATGGCTTCTAGCCTGGCAACAGGAGCAAATGCCTCTTCAAAGTCTACCCCAAATTCTTGATTGTACCCTTGAGCCACCAACCTAGCCTTATTTCTTACAACTTTTCCCTGTTCATCAGTTTTATTTTTGAAAACCCATTTTGTGCCTATAATTGAGCCATGTGTAGGTTTAAGAACTAGGTGCCATACCTTGTTCCTTTCAAATTGATTAAGTTCATCATGCATGGTATTTATCCAGTGTTCATCTTTTAAGGCATTTTCAATATTTTTGGGTTCAATTTGTGATACTAGAGCAAATGAGTTAAGTTCATTCTCTATTCTGTAATGAGATCTAGTCCTAGGGGGTTCCTGCAGATTACCAATAATATTTTCTAAAGGATGATCTCTGAGCACCCTAATATTAGTAAACTGATTACCTTGATTTGCGTTTACCTCTCCCTGAACTTCTGAACCTTCAATCTCACCTTCATCAGCTTGATCTCCATTCTGCTCCTCTTTATTTTCCAGGATTTCTCCATCATCTTTGTCCCTACAGAAATGAGTATCAGATTTGATAGAGGTTTCATCAAACACAATATGTGGTGATTCTTCAACAGTTTGAGATTTAACATTGTAGACTCTATAGGCTCTAGAAGTTTCAGAATATCCTAGAAAAATTCTTGGTTCACTCTTGGCTTCAAATTTATCAAGGTCTCTTTTTGAGTTAACATGGATAAAATATTTTGATCCAAAAATCTTGAAATGAGCTAGTGAAGGTTTCTTACCTTTTAATATCTCATAAGGAGTCTTTTGAGTAGAAGGTCTTACCAAGGCTCTATTAATTATGTAGCAAGAGGTGTTTACTGTCTCAGCTCAAAACCTTCTTGGCAGGTTGCCTTCAACTAGCATAGTCCGAGCCATCTCCACCAAGAAATGGTTCCTTCTTTCAACCACTCCATTTTGTTCTGGAGTTCTTGGTGAAGAGAATCTTTGATTTATTCCATTATGTTGATGTTTATGTGTGAAGTGGTGTGAAAAGTGAGTGAGATAGAAATATGATGGTGTGATATGTGCTAACTCAAGCAAGCAATAACATCAAATATGGAGCATGTGGGTATGTCATCTCAGCTCTGCAAAAAAAAGCAATAGAAGGAACTAAACACATGCGGTGGGTGTGGAGCAAAGAAAGGAATAAAGCAAAAACACACCGTGGGTGTGGGGCAACTAAAAGAACAAAGGAAATAAGAGGAGATGGAAGAATATGATGACAAGTACCCAAAGAAGAAAGATGTGATCACCACCAAAGCAAGTAATGCAGCAAAACTACACCACGTACCTTGGAAAGAAGCCGAGTGAAGCACACTCGCCCGCGGGAGAGAAAACCCAGGTGCAGACGCGAAAGTGGTCCTGATGCGACCGCAAGGCGAAGAAAAATGGTCGATCGATAGACTGCAAGGAAACCCAAACGGTCTGGCGAGGGTCGCTAAGAGCACCCAGAAAAGTGTGATGTGGAACTTGAATCTCCACCCCTCCTGGCCGGCCAGAAGAGTTGGGCCTCATGTAATGAGCTCTATAGACCTACAAAAGAGTGTAGACACAAGAAAAAAGAACCCAATTAGCCCTGGAAAAGTGCAATATCTATAGAGCCGCGAAACTAGTATGCATAAAAGGAAGGGTGAATACCTGGGGGGTTGGTGGTTTTTTAACCCCTATGGGGTGTGAAAAAAGTAGGGGGATGTTTAAAAACGTGATGTGAGTGCTGAAGAACGTGGAAGAAGAAGAGAGAAAGATGCTATGATGATGCAAAGAAGACAAAGACTAAAAGAAGAAAAGACACAAAAACTCAAGAGAAATCGGCTACTCCCAGGACCAGACGACCCTAGGACGCCGACACAAGCTCTCCCTAGTTGGTACTCGCTCCAGCATACGGCAGCACTTCGTCGCAAGCTCCATAAATCTCCTCCTCAAGCCATGAAGTCCAGGGTTCTATTTATAGACCCCCAAAGCCTTAGGTCAAGTTGGAGGGATAATAGCAAGAAAATAGGGCCAAACCTTGATAAATCTCGAAGATAATACTCCCAAGAGTATATAGAAACAATCAGAAGCTCCTGATGATCAACACTTAGAGAGAAAACACCAAATCATGGACTCTATTTCAACCACGGACGGAGAGAGGAACATCAGGTAGAACAAGACTCTCTGTCTCCCCTAACAGTCTTGTGATAGACCGCAAGGCTCACCAAACGGTCGACCGATAGACCGCTAGGCTCAGTCGATTTCAAAGAGATAAAGCCAACAGGAGAAAGGCAGTTCAAACATGACTCTCTGATCACCTAGCGGTCGAGCAAAGGGCCGCTAAGCTTCTGAAAGCGGTCGTGCGATAGACCGTTAGGCAGAGAGACGTGGCAAAACGATAAAGGCTAAATAAATCTCCATGTAAATCCACAAAATAATCATTATTAGCCCTTATCTAGGCCCAATAAGTTAAAATGATGAGAAATAGGGGGATTTAAGCCCAACCAGGGAGAGAACCCATAAAATGAGCCCAAAATGACAAAAAAATGGCCCAATAGCCCGTGAATAACCCGGGACATCATAAAATAGGATAGAGAAATGACCCAACTCATTGGTCATAAAACGAGTGTCAACATATGCCCCTCCTTAACGTCCTCTTAGCAGGGGAGCGAGCGGAGGTGAAGCGAAAGCAAAATGGAACATGGAGATGAAGCGAAAATGTAGCGAAGTGGACTAAAAAGCGGGCGTTAAGGTAAACGACACCCGTCCTCAACTAACGAGCGATAGGAATCTTCTGGAAAACTCCGAACCAATCACAAGGAATGGCCAAACCGAATGACACATGCTTGGAGGAACTAACAACTAAGGAAATAAAACACGACCAACCTCATCACTGGAACACACAGTTGATAGGCAATCGGAGCAAGCAAAAAGTAAAAGACGAGCAACTAAACTCCAGACAAGAATCCTCAGCTAACCAAACCGAGCAAAAGAGACCGAAGGAAGCCTTCCAACTCTGAGTGGAATGACTCTCCCTATCCAACGATCATGGACGCATAGTTATCCACCATTATTGAGACACTTCTGACAGATCAGGGCACATGAATGCTCAAAGATGCGCATGATGCATGTTGGGCTAAAGTAAAAGAAATCATCAAAATGAATGCAAAAGAAACCATAAAATAGAAAGTACTCGAAAATAGTATTGCTAGACCGGACAAATCAGGGTCAAGACACTATCTGCAACCACGGCGTCCAATATAGAACCATCGTCCCCCAACTCTTCCAACCTAACGACCTATCCAACGATTAAACATGTGCACTTAGATCATCATCATTTTTGTTAAAGGCGAACATCAGATCCCAGAACACATGAATGACCAGCCGGTTCTCAAGATAGTATATCATAGATATCATATAGTAATGCATTAAAAGACTAGGGATCGAGATACTTACCTGACTTACTTGCCTGGGGAGAAGCAACGTGATGCGATGGCGCTCATGAATTTTGACAATTAAAGGGGTTAGCCATTAACAATAAAGCCATGGAGATAAACATGATGCATCAAATCAGGCAAAGGGCACACAAGACATGGAGCAATTATAGCATTACAAGCATTACAACATTCAGCAACCAAACGGTCATTCCAGGACCGCAAGGGGAAGCCTAACGGTCTAGCGATAGACCGCTACCCTTGAGGCGGTTCACATTCTCCAACAGGCGAAACCCTAGGAAAAATGGTCCAGGGAGGACCACCAAGGAATTCCTAGCGGTCCATCGTTCGACCGCTAGGCTCTGGGCGATTTTAAAACTGCGAACGACCGTTCAAAACCTTCCCATCTCATTCCACTCACTCTACCGCTCTCACCACCGGCGACCACCACCACCGGCATTTTCTTCACCCCCCATTGCAAAACTCATACTCATTCACACTCGAGGATAGTGAAGAAGAGGGCGATATGACGGTTTCAATGCCGCATGGCTAGGGAAAATGAGCCTGCAGATCCGGCGACCCAAACGGAGGAGAGACCACTACCGGAGGCCGGGGAACCATCTACGGCGACCATAGCGCCTGAGGGAGGTGGTGGAGACGGCGACGGCGAGCATACGTCCGAAGAAGTGCCTAAGACGGCGGTCGAAACCCCCTCATCCGAGGTAGGCCGAGACCCCTTAAAAAACCCATTTTTAATTTTTTCGAAGCATGCATGAGTGTAGGATAGCAAGGGAATGAGTCAGGGGACCCATTGACGACATGTAAAGACCCTCTGGACTATTTCCAGAGCTTGGGGAAATAGGAAGAACACGACCATTATGGCGAGTGCCTAGCGGTCATTCCAGTGACCGTTAGGGCGCTAGACGGTCTAACCTAGACCGCTAAGGCTGGACAAACGGTCAAGGGATGACCGTTAGGGTTCTGAGGGTGTTTTTTTTAATGCAATGCATGACTTATCAAACTATATGGATGGCTGGCCTTGACTATTGCATGCAGGGAAAGCGACGGACGAGGATATCCTGGCTATAGGTTCAGGCAGTGTACCTGGCGCTACCGGACTTCCAGAGAGAGAGATTGGCCACGATGAAGTTTGTTGAGTTCCTCGGGATGGAGGTGATGAGGCTGGACACAACCCTCCTTTATGCGCTCCACGATCGTTGGGATCCCGTCAGCAGGGCGTTTCTATTCCCATGGGGACATATGATCCCCACGCTAGAGGACGTGGCACAGATTACAGGACTGTAGATCCACAAAGCACCAGGAGCGGGACGACGTATGTCAGCTACCGAAAGTTGGCGCAGGAGCTGCTGGGATTGGAGCTGACGAGGCTGGGACACCACTCGTCCATGCTGGCACGAGCGACCCTTTAGGAGAGCCTGGGATTGAGAGGAGTGGCCATAACCGTGGGAGAGCTGCCAGAGGAGCACTTGGGGTGGCTGACGGATTGAGCTAGAGAGAGAGTGGCTGCGATAGAAGGTGCATAGGCAGACGCCATCCTTCGCCGCTTCCTAATGCTGATGTTCGGGAAGCTGATCTTTGCGACGAGGGTGGATGGAGTGAGCTGTAAGCTTCTACCTTTACTGAGAGATTTGGACAGAGATGGAGTGATGTGAAATGACTTATGGAAAGTAGCAACTAGACAAAGAACCCTCAGACATATCCATAGCAAGCAAAATTTGTAACTTAGAGACTATCGAAGACGGTCACTCACCGGTGCGCCGCTCAACCCAATGGTGACTCGATGATGCTGAGTCGAGGGTGGTGGGACTAAGCCATTGTTGGTAGAGGGCTAGCAAGGTTATGAATGGGTTCCCTCCCAAAGATATGGAAGCCCAAATTTGAAGGGCTGACCGAGTGCCATAAGGGACTTGGATCACTCGCTTCCTCCACGGTGGTCACTCGAAAGCAAGGGTGCTTTAAGGACCGAGCGCTCTCTAACACTCCAGCGGAGCATTGATGGATATTAACTAAACAAGCACTAAAATATGAGCAAGGGTTGAGAGATTACCTGGCCGGTTGGAAGAAACCGACCCCGTTCGGAGACGTGGGCGAGCGGGGAAGTTTGGGTTCCCCGCATACTGCGTCGGTGAAGCTTTTTCATGTTTAATTATTACATGAACTACTCCTCACGTAGGAGGGATGGACTAGGGGTGGGGAAATAAAGGTTACATTCAAACACTACCTCCACGCAGGGAGGGGCGCTAAGCCGGCCAGGCGGAATAGGGAAGAAAGCTAAGAGAGTGCCGAATGATTACTCTGCCGATTCTGTCCACTTCTGGAACTGCTGGACAGGTAGTCACTGTTGACACCAACACGAGCTCTACCGGACCTGGAAGTCACCGAGACCAGCGCCAAATCTTCGCTGATTGGCCCGGGAGGGCTCCTGAATTTCTATGGAATTTTCGGACGTCGTCGTAGGGCGGGGCAGACTCTGGGACTGGACCTCTTCGTTCTGGTTCAGACTGATTCCAGAGCACTGAAATAGGAAGACGAAGTCGCCACGAACACTCCCAAGATCCGAATGACGCGGGACCAAAACAAATGCGAGTGTGGCCGAGTCTTCTTCGAGCAGCAACCAGGAAGGTCACCAGGGGGGGTCGAAGCAGAGAGAAAGAGCCCGTAGAGTGGAGGGGTGTCGGGGCTGGCTCTGACTGGACTGACCTGCGCACCTGGGGGAGATTAAATGGAATGGGGAGCTCCAAACTCTCTCTAGGGAGCGACCCCCTCTCTCTCTCTTCCCCCCTCCCCAAATTTTGAATTTCACTCTCTCTCCTCTCTCATCCACCTAGGCACCACCTCCTCCACTCTCCACTTGCCACCTCACCCACCTCTTCATATCCCTAGATCATCATAACTCCTCCATTCAATTCCTACCCTCTTCCAAGGTGACCCTTTGCACTCCCCATGCACCTCCTCCATCTCCCAAGGTAGAACACCTCTCCCCAAGCAACCCTCCACCTTCCCAAGGCACCTCTTCCCATCCCCAAGACCAGCATTAACCCCCCCACCATTAATCCAAATTTCAAACTCTCATCTCCCTCCACTAGCTAATCTGCTCCCTCCCCCACTCTACCCTCCACCTCTGGCCACAGCTCTCCCCTCTCCTCCTGCTAGCTTCGACCGTGCAGCCCTAGACCCTCTCCTACACCCCGGGACGTCCCCCCTGGCCCCTCTCTCAACCAAGAAGCCTCCCGGGACCCTCTCCCACCAGTTGCTCCTCCTACACCCTCTATTCTTCCCCTCTACTTCCCACTACCAGTCTGGATCCTGCAGCAGTAGAATACTACGAACTTTCAGAGGCTTCCACGTCTTAACCGAGCATCTCCTGGAGGCATACCATATATTTCTGGAAAGACATTCAAGTCAGCTTCGTAGGTGAGGTGATCCCGCCTCAATCCGAGTTCAGAGCCATCCAGAAGGATCGTTCTCGTCAGACTGCGCATCTGGCATCCGAGCAGAGACTAGAACCACAGTGCAGAAGCCACTGCGACCACATCCCTACTCCTCTTGGTGTGCCGTTTGACCGGGATGAGATACTACCGGGATGAATTTCTATGGAATTTTCGGACGTCGTCGTAGGGCGGGGCAGACTCTGGGACTGGACCTCTTCGTTCTGGCTCAGACTGATTCCAGAGCATTGAAATAGGAAGACGAAGTCGCCACGAACACTCCCAAGATCCGAATGACGCGGGACCAAAACGGATGCGAGTGTGGTCGAGTCTTCTTCGAGCAGCAACCAGGAAGGTCACCAGGGGAGGTCGAAGCAGAGAGAAAGAGCCCGTAGAGTGGAGGGGTGTCGGGGCTGGCTCTGACTGGACTGACCTGCGCACCCGTAGGTGAACCTATCATACAAAGTGGTGATGAATGCCGGGGGACCCGGACATCCGTAGATGCTCCTAACATGCGTATGATCTATGATGAATGAGGGAGGGCCATTATACCCAAATATGGACCAATCATGCATCCGACTTGACATGTGGTTGTCATGAATGAAAGGACCCGACTTACTATTCCTGCCAAGTGGTGTGATGTGCCAAGACATAGGAATTCCTTTCCCATAGATGACTTTCTTGTGTGGGGTGGTGGGGTGGCCTTCGAGCTTCCATTCAAAAGGGTCGTAGGGATCTAGGAAGGTGGACATCTTGGAGAAAGGCTCCTCTTTAATCCCTATGTGTGTTTTGCCTAGAGTCACGGCTCCCATGGTGTAACCCGAGTCTAGGAAGGGATGGATTGGGTCAAACATGGTGGGTTGGGGTAGGGAAAGGTGGGTGATGGGTAAGGTGGTTGGGTCCCATGGCTTCCTTGGCTTCCATTGGAAGGGATCAAAGAGGTCATGGAATGGGTTGCCAAGGAAGAGGTATTCTATGTCCTCAAGGTCCTCAAATAGTGGTGGGTCATTCTCCTCTAATGAAACAATTGGGCCGAAGTTCTTGGTGGGTGGGTCGGCCATGAGGGGAGGGCTTGGCTTTCTACCCGAGACAAGAAGCTCCAAATTGAGAAGAAGGTCGGGCTCATCGGGTGTGGGGAGGAATAATAGAGGGTCACTAGTGTAGCAACCAATGGTGCACATTGAGGTGATAGACCCAACACATAGGTGAGTGAGGTCGAGCCCCTTAGGTCGGTCGATTCCCAAAGCCAACATGCTAGTCAGCTCAAGTTGCCATTCTAGACCTTTGATAAGATCATCCAAAGTCTTCACCTCATAGGAGGATTGGAATGTGGTGTGGGAGGAGTTAATGGGTACTAAGTGGAAAGGGTGCTCCAAGGTTGGGGTTTGTAAGCTCAAGGCATGAGGGATGGGATTTTGCTTGAGCCATTTGATGATGAGTTCTCCTATGGCCATCACCTTTTGGGTGAAATTGATTGGCTTGGGGTGGTATGAGTTAATTGGGACGGGGATGAGTTGATGTCCTTCATCTTTATTGATATGAGTATGGATTTCCTTAAAGGGTGGGGAAGGCTTTGGGTTGGTGTTCATTCCCGGGGATTCGGTCTTGTGGGCCGTGGTCTCCTTATGTTCACTCATGGCCTTGTTTATTCTTTCAAGCGGGTTGAGAGGGTCTTTTGGGGGTGGAGTGATGAAGGTTGGTGTATGGTGCACCCAGGGTGGAAGGTAAAGGGAAACTTGATTTGGGATTGGTAGGGGAAGTAGTGGAGGCCTAGGTTGGGGTAGGATTGGGGTTGGAAGAGGAAGGTGGGTTGGGTGAGGAGGTTTGGGTTGATTTAATTTGGGGGGTGCATCCCTTTTTGGGGATGATTGAGGGGCAGTGGTGGGGACCAAGGAGGCTTGTGGGGTATGGGTTTGGAGATGGATTGTGGATTGGGGGGTGGTGGCCGTCATGGGCCTACATGGAGGGGTGGACACGCGGTCCACTTGGGTTTGAATGGTGAGGGTTGGGCGAGTGACTTTTGGTTGGGGAGTGGTGGTCATCATGGGGGGAGCCGGGTCAGTTAAGGGTCTCTTTCCCTTGGGATCGTCTGGTTGTGGAGGGATGGAAGTGGGTCGTCCTTGAATTTGGGGAGAGTTGGTGGTGGTGATCGGGGTTGGAATTATTGGGAGCGGTGGAATTTGGGCCCTAAGGGAGGTCTTGGGTTGGCTGGGAGAGAAAGGAGTGGTAGTGCTCCTCGGGCTTTGACTAGCCGGGTGGGAAGGGGAGTGTTGGGGAGCGTAGGCTTCCCTAAGTTTGGTCTTCATTTCTTCCCAAGTGGCTATTGGGGCTTGCCCGCGGAGCCTCCTTACACATTCAATAGTTAACCAATGATCGATGGCTGGCTCGGTTAGATGATTTTTGGCTAGGTTCACTTTCTCCTCCTCGGTCATGGTGTACCATTGAAAGGATTGGCCCACCGAAGCTTCCCACTCTAGATAACGGTTTAGACCGTGGCATCCGTTAAAGGCGGGGGTTTTGAGTTTTAAGAGCTTCTGAAGCGGACTATCCACGTGTTCTAGAGGGGCACTCTCATTCACTCTTGGTGCGGGCCTACTTTCCTCAAGTTTATCGAGTCGAGCGGTGATATCATCAATCCGCCCAAGATTGTTGGGCATGGCCTTCATGAGTGAGTTGATGCGGTCAACCTTGTTGGCAGTGGGAATCCCATGGGGTTTCGGATCCCTGGGGAAAGACGAAGAAGAAGGATGTGAAGGGTATGAGGTGACCATTCTAGTGGACAAAGGTGATGCACCGGGTGAAAATGCAATGGCCCTAGGACTAGACTTAGTAGAGACAAGTCTAAAACTTGCTCTGATACCAATTGATGTGAAACGACTTATGGAATGCAGCAACTAGACAAAGAACCCTCAGACTTATCCATAGCAAGCATAATTCGCAACTTAGAGACTATCGAAGATAGTCGCTCACCGGTGTGCCGCTCAACCCAAGGGTGACTCGATGATGCCGAGTCGAGGGTGGTGGGACTAGGCCCTTGCTGGTAGAGGGCCAGCAAGGTTATGAATGTGTTTCCCCCCAAAGATATGGAAGCCCGAATTTGAAGGGCTGACCGAGTGCCACAAGGGACTCGGATCACTCGCTTCCTCCACGGTGGTCACTCGAAAGCAAGGGTGCTTTAAGGATCGGGCGCTCTCTAACACTCCAGTAGAGCGTTGACGGATATTAACTGAACAAACAATAAAATATGAGCAAGGGTTTAGAGATTACCTGGTCGGTTTGAAGAAACCGACCCCGTTCGGAGACGTGGGCGTGCGGGGAAGTGTGGGTTCCCCGCACACTGCGTCGGTGAAGCTTCTCCATGTTTAATTATTACATGAACTACTCCTCACGTAGGAGGGATGGACTAGGGGCGGGGAAATAAAGGTTACATTCAAACACTACCTCCATGCAGGGAGGGGCGCTTAGCCGGCCAGCCAGAATAGGGAAGAAAGCTAAGAGAGCGTCGAATGATTACTCCGTCGATTCTGTCCACTTCTAGAACTGCTGGACAGGTAGTCGCTGTTGACACCGCCACGAGCTCTACCAGACCTGGAAGTCACCGAGACCAGCGCCAAATCTTCGCTGATTGGCCTGGGAGGGCTCCTGAATTTCTGTGGAATTTTCGGATGTCGTCGTAGGGCGGGGCAGACTCTGGGACTGGACCTCTTCGTTCTGGCTCAGACTGATTCCAGAGCACTGCAACATGAAGATGAAGTTGCCACGAACACTCCCAAGATCCAAATGATGCGGGACCAAAACTGATGCAAGCGTGGCCAAGTATTCTTAGAGCAGCAACCAGGAAGGTCACCAGGGGAGGTCGGAGCAGAAAGAAAGAGCCCGTAGAGTGGAGGGGTGTCGGGGTTGGCTCTGACTGGACTGACCTGCGCACTTGGGGAAGATTAAATGGAACAGGGAGCTCCAAACTCCGAACGATGCTCCGCTTGCTGCGTTGGACAAGGGACTGGTAGTACCTCATCCCGGTCAAATAGCACACCAAGAGGATCAGGGATGTTGTCGCAGTGGCTTATGCACTATGGTTCTGGTCTATGCTCGGATGCCAGATGCGCGGTCTGACGAGAACGATCCTCCTGGACGGCTCCGAACTCGGATTGAGGCAGGACCACCTTGCCTATGAAGCTGACTTGAAGGTCTTTCCAGAAATATATGGTATGCCTCCAAGAGATGCTCAGTTAGAACGTGGCAGCTTATGAAAGTTCGTAGTATTCTGCTGCTGTAGGATCTAGACTGGTAGTGGGAAGTAGCGGGGAAGAATGGAGGGTCTAGGAGGAGCAACTGGTGGGAGAGGGTCCCGGGAGGCTTCTTGGTTGAGAGAGGGGCTAGGGGGGATGTCCCAGGGTATGGGAGAGGGTGTAGGGGCTGCTGGGTCAAAGCTAGCAGGAGGAGAGAGGAGAGCTGCAGCCAGAGGTTGAGGGTAGAGTGGGAAAGGGAGCAGATTAGCTAGTGGAGGGAGATGAGAGTTTGAAATTGGGATTAATGGTGGGGGGGGGGGTTAATGCTGGTCTTGGGGATGGGAAGAGGTGCCTTGGGAAGGTGGAGGGTTGCTTGGGGAGAGGTGTTCTACCTTGGGAGATGGAGGAGGTGCATGGGGAGTGCCAAGCTTGGAAGAGGGTGGGAATTGAATGGAGGAGTTATGGTGATCTAGGGATATGAAGAGGTGGGTGAGGTGGCAAGTGGAGAGTGGAGGAGGTGGTGCCTAGGTGGATGAGAGAGGAGAGAGAGAGGGAAATTCAAAATTTGGGGAGGGGGGAAGAGAGAGAGAGGGGGTCACTCCCTAGAGAGAGAAGGAGAGGAGAGAGAGGGTATCTCACCCTAGAAGAAGAAATCACACAAATTCTTTTGTGGAAACTCAAACTCAATTTTTCATTCAACTATTCATTAGCTTTCACAATGGGGTTGAGATCCTATTTATAGGAGCCCAACATTCTACATGACCATAATACCCTTGACATTTACACCAAAGATCAAGCATGTCCAAGGGTGGCTCAATGGGCCCAATTGATTGATTAGAGGCCCATTTGACTCTAAACATAGGTAAATAACTTGCTAACCTAGGCACACGACTCAAATACAAAGGGAAATTACATGACAAGACTGACATAAGGGAAAAAATACATCATATGACTTGAAATAAAGAGGCGAATCAAGACCATACGCCATCGACGATCATCGGGGCCTGGAAAAGATGAAGTGGCGGGAGATGTTCCCATCATGGAGACTATGCTTGGGGCGCGGCTGCATTAGCGTTCCTGTTCGACTCCCTCAGCACCACCGATCGGCAGACGATGTTGGGTGGGTTCTCACCACTGCTTTAGGTAACCCTTCTACCTTAAATGCTTATGCAATTACTATGATTTTGCTACATGTTGACATCTGAAAATGTAGGTATGGACCTACGTGTACCTCCCCGACTTAGAGAGAGGGAAGGAGGTACATCCCGACCGAGTTCCCATCGCGAGGCGGTGGATGGCGGTACGGGACACCGGATCGCTGCGACGCTTAGTGTAGGCGATCCAGGATGACATTGACACGTTGCCCTATGCATCGGTAAGACTCCAAACTTCAGACTTCTAAATGCAACTAAATGCTTTTGACGTTGACACTTGACCTTTCAGGTGCTCTGGACACCATATCGTGATGAGGGTCACGATGGACAACCCTGGGTGGAAGTGGCCCAGGCATACACAGGACGGGACGTGTGGCTCCACTGCATGAACATCATCGAGCCGCTGCACCACCGCCTGATCATGAGGATGAGGGGCGTCCACCAGCCAGCGGTGGAGTTCTCTACACGGGAGGAGGAGCGCGTAGGGTGGTCTTCCCGAGGACTGACTGGTGAGATTGAATGGGTCATTCGAGCGGTGGACCAGATCCGTGACTAGACGAGACGAGGTCGGGTGGTACGAGCCCGAGCTGCCAGCGATGAGGCCTACCTGAAGGCCTACGCGAGATGCTACGGAGACCAGGTCTTCCGTGGCTCCCGATGACCAGTTTGACTTCTAAACTTATGCTTCCCTAATAATATTTGATGCACTGACAACCTGACTTTCTATATGCAACTAGACCCTCAGGGATGGATAGCGGAGCTCTAGGGTCTCCTCCACTCTACTATTCAACAGCGGGATGAGTTCCAACACGCGTTGGAGCTTCTGGTGAGCTTTACCTAACCTTAGACTTAGTATGCAAAAATGCTTATGGAACTTGACTGACAGACTTCTAAATGTAGCGGGCCGAAGGAACACAGAGATAGGGACCCGATGCTCCATCTTCTTCCTCCCAACCACTGGCGGACCGGGCTGAGCGGGATGCCGACTTTGCTCGGGCAGTTGCTCGGGCCGAGGAGGCCGAGGCCATGCTTGCGGAGAGGGTAAGCAAATTGACCGAACTTCCCCTTTGACTTAAGATTTTAATGATGCAAATGACTAGAACTGAATGCTTATGCAGACTAGAGAGCTAGCAGCCGCGCTTAGAGAGGCCACTCGACAGAGGGAGGAGGCTGAGCAGTGCAAAGCAGAGACAGAGCACTCCCGCATAGAGGCAACAGAGGTGGCCCATCTCTGTGTGGAGGTGGAGTGACTGAGGATTGGAGCGGTAGAGGCGATGGACTCTTGGCTGGAGGTGAGAGAGTTGAGGGCTGAGATCAAAGCGCTGGAGAGAGCACTCCGGCTGGTGGGCGGATGATCCTCTCATAGTGTGTCACAGAGCAGCACAAGTAGCGTACACTGGGATTATCTTACTGGTTCTTTCGGCCAGTGGAAGAACGAGGAGGACGAGCGGCGCCGACGCCACCGCGAGGAGGGGAGCACGGCTATGGGTCCGCCAGGGAAGAGGCATGAGGGGACCGGAGACAGCGGTGGTCCAAGAGAGGGACCCGCTTGATGTACTTATGAGACACATGTACATACTCTTATATGATATATATGATATGATCATTGTGTTTTTGATTTTTAAAAAATGCAAATGTGTGGATGCAAACACCTAAAATTGACAAAAAGTGAGATAGAGCGAGGAAGAGCGCGTTTGAAGGCACGGAGATTGAGGAGAGAGGAAGAATATGGGAGAGAACACGTGGAGAAAATGGTGATAGAAGATCACAAAAATGGTCTTCATGAGACCGAAAAGGGTGGCAAATGGTCAAGATGAGACCGTTTAAGAAAGCGAGAGAGAAGACGGTGAAGAGAGGGGACAAACGGCCGCTAGGTTCGCCTAGCGGTCGCGCGATAGACCTCAAGGGTGGAAACACAGTCAAATCTGAGCGGGACTCTCCGGGAGACTCCTAACCCGTGGATAGCAGTGCCCAAACTGTGCTAAGACCCATCCTAACTCAAATTGAGCTTTCCTAACCTCAATCCTAATGCAATAAGGCATGAGACTCAAGTCTATAACTAGGAATGCACCCAGAAATCGCAACTCACAGAAAACCTTCTCTTTGAGCCTTGAAATCCTTAGTAAAACTACTCAAACCAGCATGAAGAGGTCCTTTGAAGCTAGTACCACGGGTGAGGGTGTCTACAATGGTCCAAGACCGACTAGGAAGGAGCACGGGGAGCTGCAGCGGCTGACCTCTATCCCTAAACATCTGAGCACAAGCCCTTCAAGAGAGGTAAGTCAAATCAATGGTATTCAAAATTTCATCAATTTCCTTAAGTTTCTCGTATCACCTCTCTTCTTCTTCTTCTTTCCTTCTTTTTTCTTTTCTTCAGCTCCTTCCTAGCCCACGATGCTATTCCAGCCTGAAGTGGGTGGCTCCCATGATAAAGAAACTCCCTTTAGAAGTCATCTCAATTTTAAGGGCATGGCACCTCCATCCATTACTAGTATTAGCCAAAAAATTTCAGAAAATCTCCTTAGATTGGCATAGCATTTCAACCTACGTGAAGGCACTATGCAAGATTCAGCCTTGTGCGGATGTGAAATTGAATGTGATTTGAATTTTATGATTATGTACTGAATTTCGTTAAGAGAATGATGTATCATGAACATTGAATGAATGGAATAAAAGGGTTTGATTGAACCATTGTTTATGAAATTGTTCCCTTTGGCATGAATGTTCAGATGGAGCAGAGTTCTCTATTTAGAAAATGGTCCACCAAAGGACCGCCAGGCTCACCTAATGGTCTGGCAATATACCGCAAGCGAGAGGATCTAGGGAAAATCATGTTTTTTGGCTCTCGGGTGTGGCATGCAGTCGCTACTAGACCGCCAAGAGGAACTTAACGGTCTATCGAAGGACCGCCAGGGGGAAGGATTAGAGAAGCCTGAGAGTTCTGGTTCTCGAGTGAGGGTAACGGTCACCATTTGACCGTCAAACGAGCCTGGCGGTCTAATTGAAGACCGTAAGGGAAGGAGAACAGGGAAATCTATGAGCCTTGGATTCTAGACGCCACCGCGAGGAGGGGAGCACGGCTATGGGTCCGCCAGGGAAGAGGCATGAGGGGACCGGAGACAGCGGTGTGTTAAGTAAGAGGACGGTGAGCTAGAAGGGGAGGGGATGAATAGATGACCGTTTAAAAAATATTTGTCCTAGCCGAGGTAATCTTAGAAGATGAGATGGGCTAGGAAGAATGACTATATGTAAAATAATCCGAAACCTCAACCAAGATAAAGCAGGTCACGAGCGCAGAACATATATCACTCAGAATTTCATCAGCACATATGCACAAGCACTAAGCGAGCAGTTAGACCAAGGTTTCGATCAACAACAATCACACTTACTTCATGAAACCAGATAAAAGCATAAAGAGAAAAGATGTGCACAATCACACCACGAAGAACAAGAGGTTTAGATGGTTCAGTCTGCAACCTGTAGACTTACGTCCATCCCTCACTCAAGGCCGAGTGAGGCTTCCCTTTCACAAGAATGAACCGCAGACTCAGTCTGCCAACAACACGCTGATCCACAGCTTGGGGATCGAAATCCCTACAGACGCTGAACACACAGCTTGCACCCAGGTCTCACACCACAAGACCTGACCCGGAGATAACTCTCCCTTCCTCTTAGACAAGAGGGAACCCAGCAGTGACTCACCCTCACTGCAATTCAGAGACGCTATCTCTCTTCCTCCACAGCCGGAGGGAACAACCCAGATAGCCTCCTCACTATCTGAACACAACAACCCCGGAGACCACCTCCCTTCCTCTGATCTGATTCAGAGGGAACCACAATGCAACCCAGAGGATTCACCTCTCTTCCTCTACACCTAGAGGGAACGATAAAACAGAGTATCGGAATTTAAGAACAAACAACTGAAAAACATAAAGAAATATTGAAGACAATCGAACGGAGAAACAATGTAGCTTCTTAAAGAAGCATTGACAAAACATAGCAGAAAACCATCCTTTCCTTCATCACTCTCTCTCTTCCAGGTATGCTCAACGAATGGATCAGGATGGCTTCTCCTCTCCTTTCTCTCGCTCTGGCTTCACCCTTTTGCTTGTGGCTTCAGCAGCTTTTCAGGAGCAGAAACCTTCATATATATATATCCAACCTCACAAGAGAGTGAGGGTTTGGGAGACACGCGCGAAGTAATGCTTCCAGATGAATCGAGCCACGTATTAGACGATTATTCCCTCGGATCACATGCTCACATGATTGGAATAAAGTTCCAATTTGTCTTTAAGTCCCTGTAAGGTTTCAGAGAACATTCAGTCAATCTCAGAAATATTCAAGTCATACATTGTTCACACAGATTGCATGGGACTTATCAAAGGACTGAAGAACGCGTCAACGCACTAAAGCCAAGGCGTTAACGCAATGGATATAATGGAGAACAGGTCCCTTGACAAAACACACTAATGCGTCAACGCATCAGTTGACAGCGTCGACGCTTCTGCTTGGTGGTTGATCAAAAGAACCTTTGGTCATAAACTCAAGGCGTCGACGCTTCCATTGTGTAGCGTCGCCTCAGCTCCTTGGGTGAGACACACAATCTCATGGTAACAAGCCAATGCGTCAACGCTTCAGGTGACAGCGTCGACTCAGCTTCATAGGCGAGACGCTCAAGCCCTTGGCACCAAGCCAATGCGTCAACGCTTCCATCGTTCAGCGTCGACTCAACTGCTTAAACGAAATGCTCACGCCCCTGGTAACAGGCCAATGTGTCAACGCATCCAGTGCCAGCGTCGACGTAGTGGATAAAACAGCAAGCGAAAGACGCACTATTGCGTCTACGCAGCCAGCCAAGTGCGTCAACGCACTAAATGCACAGAACCCATATAAACAAGACAAATAAGTATGAGCTCATGGGTGACATGATAGAGGACCATTAAATCAGAAAAGCATGATGAAAAAAGCATTTGATCCATAGATGTGCATGCAAGACAACAACATTAGATCCTAAGAATATTTAGACAATGCATGATCTTTATCATTCATCAAGGAGCATCAAAATAATTATCATAAAAATAATTTGATTCATAGTGTTAGTCATCATCAAAACTACAGAGATGCAACAATCTCCCCCTTTTTGATGATGGCAACACCATGAGTCAAATTCAGTGAAAGAAGAAACACCAACTTAAAACATTCTCAATAAAGGCAGCAATGGTGACCTTTCAAGGCCTGAACAGGCCTGAACTCACAGCACTCATCATCTTTTACCAAAAACCATTCCAAAACCTTCCTTCCACTAGCTAGCTAGAAGATCACCTCTTTACTCCCCCTTTCAACCTTCTCCCCTTTTCAGACTTTTTCAACCTTCTCCCCCTTTGACATCATCAAAACAAGGAGAAAGAGAGATGTTGACGCTGGACTGATGAGAAAAGATGGAGAGGATTCCAACAGTAGAAACTCATTATCAAATCTTAGATGCTTAAGTGGGGCTGTAAGGTTCAGTGAAGAATCTTAGAGTTCTGGTAAGAGAAGGAGATTCAGAATAAACTTGAAGTTTATCAACTTACTATGATTATGAGAGAATATCAAGTGGCAACAAGTATGACTGAGGTAGCTGTTAAGGCTTGTCAAAGAGACAACAAGAGTTTGAACCACTAAGACAGCCTATAGGCATTGAGGACAAACAGTCCAGGCAGAGAAAGCACAGTTATAGAGTGTATTTGGCCAGTTACACTTTTGACATTAAGTATGCACCTTGGTCAGAGGCCAGCATCCTCAGTTACTTAGTGTAAGAGCCTCATCACTTCTCAATTAGAGAACAGAGATAGTGACCATTGGTTGTTACATGAGGAGACACCTTGATCAGAGGCCAGAATCCCCAGTTACTCACCATATTGTCATCATTGCTCTGCCAAGCATAATTTTGAATTGTAGTTCTTTCTTTTGATTATGTTTATGAGAACTGATACCTCATGACATAGGAAATTCTCATTTCATTGATGGGATTCCTAGTTTCTCAGTATGCAGTTTTAAGCACAGATCAGTTTAACTAGCTCAACAAGGGGTTGTTTGAAGACAAAAACCAGGGAAAATATTAGAGGTCTTATCAAGATGTCCAATGAGAAGCTCATAAACAGAAACCATTTCTTACAAGTCTAGCTTGTTCATGAGTCATGCAACAAAGAAAGAGGATATACTTGTGAAGGTTAATCTTAGCCTCTTAAGACTTACTAGAAGAGGATTCTAGCTGGACTTTAATTGCACAAACTTAAGAATGTAGGAAATGAATGAGGTTCTATTAAGAGGAATATTCAAGATCAATTCTAACATTTAATCCATCAATAACAACCATCTTTCAAGCGTTTCTAATTAGTCAAGCTCCCCCTCTCTAGTAGCTCTATCTTCCATTCTACCCAGAAAACAGCAGAGAAGCAGAATTGACTTTACTCAAAGCACACGCCCGCTCCCCCTCACATAGGGACCCCCACCAGAAAAGGTATGACAAAACTACCACTAAATTTATGGAAATACATGAACCAGAATTCATTGCCTCAAATCAGTCAGAGTTTGTAAATACCAAATTCTCTTCTCAAAGAAGTGATTTTTTCAGTATCTAGAGGTTTTGTAAAAATATCAGCAATTTGATATGCAGTCCCAACATGAATTAATTCAAAAGTTTTTTTTTCTCACTAAAACCGACTAACAGATCATTCACTGGTCGAGTGTACCCCACCCTCAAAGAGGGGGAATGTTCTCACTCCCCCAGGAAATGACTGCGGCTTTAATTTTATTGATATATGAAGAGATTACATTGACCAAGGGGTAGTCCCCAAAAGGAAAAGTAGGGCTTTCAGCCCGATAAAGTGTGACAATCATAACCTCTAGCTACTTGAGGTTACATACAACGAAAGGCTGACAAACCAGCTTTATCAACCCTAAGTGTTCCCCTCGCCAGCTGTGGGAGCTCCTTTTCATGCATGAATATCTTGTTCTCGGCAGCCAAGCAAGCATAGTTAGCCAATGAGTCTGCCACTTTATTGCCCTCTCTAAAGGTATGTTGTATTTGGCAGCCACTTTCCTGAGTCAATTCAATGATTTTCCTCCACCAAGGAATGATCATCCAGCTAGGATTGGAAGACTTGTTCACTGCATCAACTAGAAGTGCACAGTCGGAGTATATTTCTGCCAGTTTTAATCTACTTTGCTTTGCAATAGAGAGTTCATCATGCAGGGCCCTAGCCTCAGCCAGCAGACTGTTGCCAGAACCATAGAAGAATGAGAACCCAACTATGAGTCTACCAGCTGGATCTCTGATGCATCCTCCTCCTCCACTCTTTCCCGGGTTTCCTTTCGAAGCACCATCTACATGTAGAGTGTATAATCTGGGTGCAATTCTGCAATAAACAGTGGATGACTGCTTAAACTTGAGACTAGGAACCAGATGAAGAGAGCTAAAACAGTTTAGCTGATTTGCAGATGGAGGTTTGGTGGAAGAAAGCTTGTTTATGGCCAAGGCAATTGAGTAAATTATTCTTCTCTTTACTGAGTCCATATTCAGGGGCTTATTTTCAAATCTGATGGCACACCTTGACTTCCATATCTCCCACAGCATTAAAACAACTGCATACATCCCAACAAAGCTAAATGCTGAGTGTAAATCAGTTGCCTTTAGTAGATTCCAACACCGGACTGTAATTTGGTCACTAAGATGAATCCTGTGGCTGATTAAAGGATACACCCAGCCCCACAAGCCTGATGCCATATTGCTTTGAATAAAGAGGTGATTAAGGTCTTCATTGGCAGAGAGAGAGCAGCAACTGCACTTAGAAACCAAAGGGATTCCACAGTCTGCCACTCTGCTGTCCACAGGGACTGCCCGGTGGAGCAGTTTCTAGATGAATATTGCTACCCTCGGATTTACCACAGAGTGCCAAAGTTTAGCCCAGGCAGACCTTGATGGACTTTTGGTGCGGACTAGATTGCAAACAGACTTTACTGATAAAGAACCCTTTGGAGTTGCAGTCCATACACACATGTCAGACTCAGAGTTGAGCTGAATAACAGGAAAAGTGGCTTCATTATTTAAAAACCCTCTGGCTGGATGCTGAGTGTTACATAAAACATCTCTCACAGAGGCTTTGGGAATACCATTTGGTCCACTGCTATCACTGACATTAGCAATGTTTAGAAAAGAACCATTTCCTGTCCAGTTATCCCATAAGAAGTCAGCCTTTGTCCCATTTCCAATAAACCATATGCTGTGGGTTAGAATCAAATCTTTGGCCTGTTTAAAAACAGCCATGGGCATCCCTGCAGGAAAAGGTTTAGTGCAGTTTGCAAAGTGTGCTTTTATAAACCTCATGCGGGCAAACTGAGACCAAAGTGATGAGCCATGTAAAATATTCCATAGAGTTTTAGTAGCCAAGGCAGTCTGTACATGCTGTAGATTTCTAATGCCAAGGCCACCCTCTAGCCTAGGCCTTTGAATCTCAGACCAGGCAACCCAATGTCTGCGGCTAGTTCCATTTCCACCTTGCCAGAAAAATTCAGCACAGAGATGATTAATGAAGGTTAATATCTTCTTTGGGATAAAACAGGCCGAAGCTAAGTAGATGGGCATACTCTGAAGAGTAGAGTCTATCAGAATAGCTCTGCCTGCTTGGGATAAGAAATTGGATTGCCACCCTTCCAATTTAAGTTGTATTCTGTCCAACAGGAACTTGAAGTCCAAACAGAGATATCTGCCCTTTTTGATCGGGATTCCAAGATAGTTAATCCCTGTAATTTGGTATTTGAATCCAGTCAAAGAACGGATATAATGTCTGAGAGACAAAGGAGCTTTTTCAGAAAGAATAAAACTGCTCTTTGCTTCATTAACCTTCTGTCCTGAGCAGTTCTCATAGCTGTGAATAAATTGTTTGAATGTCATAATGTTTTGTCTATTGGCATTTAGGAACACAAGAGTATCATCTGCATATAAGAGGTGTGAGATCTGCATAGAATGTCTTGGTCCTTTATATCCCTTCAATGCACCTGACTGAATTAATGCAGAGAGATTTCTGCTCAGCACCTCTGAAGCAATGACAAACAGGTAAGGAGCTATAGGGTCCCCTTGCCTTATCCCTCTGCTGGATTTAAAGAAACCAGAGACATTGCCATTAAAATTTACTAAGAACCAGCAATTAAACAGTAGCATTCCGATATAAGAAGTAAATCTAGTGTTAAAGCCAAATTTCCTCAGGACTGCAAGGATGAAATCCCATTCCATTCTGTCATAGGCTTTTGCCATATCTAACTTGAAAATAGCATTATGGCCCCTAACCTTTCTATTGATATCCAACATAAGATGCCTTGCCAAAGCTACATTATCTAAGATGTATTTTCCTTTAACAAAGGCTCCTTGTTCAACTGAAATAAGATCAGTTAGAAGCGGGGCTAAACGTTCAGAAATAATGCGGGAAATCACCTTGTAGGAGAAATTGCACAGGCTAATTGGTCTGAAATCATTAAAAGATTGAGGGTCTTGAACCTTGGGGATAATGGTGATAAGGGAAGAAGAAATTCCCCTAGGCAGAGGAAAGCCCTCAAAGAAAGCACGGACTGCATCTGTAACATCTATCCCAATTATATCCCAAACAGCAGTATAAAAATCCCCAGAGAAACCATCAGGTCCAGGGGAGCTGGAACCTTTGAGAGACCAAACTGCTTTGCGGACTTCCATGATGTCAGGAACATCACATAAATCAGAATTTTGAGAGTCAGAAATTTTGTGAGGAATACAGTCCATAAGTGCTGAATCCACTCGGTGATTTTCTGAGGAAAACAGGTTCTTGAAGTAGGACACAGCATGAAGCCTTAGAGTATCTTGGTCAGAACACCATACTCCATCATCACCTACCTTTAGCCTGGAAATAAATGCTTTTTTCCTTTTGTATTGGGCCACAGCATGATAAAAGGAGGTATTTCTGTCCCCGCTTTCTATCCAGTCCATCCGAGATTTCTGATTCCAGAAGGATTCTTCCCAGGACAGAGCTTGGCTGAGTCTAGCATTAGCAGCATTAAGGCCTTCCCTATTTTCTGGAGAGGGATTTGTATCAAAAGAAAGCTGCTTTAGATCAACCTCTGCTTCTGCTAGACATTTATTCTGGAAAATATTTCCAAATACTTCTTTATTCCATATTCGTAGAGAATCCTTTACTGCCTTAAGCTTGACAGTGAGCCTGACCAAAGCATTGGGATGGTTTATTTGTGTTCTTTGCCAAACATCTGCTACATGATGTTTAAACTTATCATGTGTGGTCCACATTTTCTGGAATATGAATCTGCCAATATGAGTGGGAATACTTTCAAGAGAGAGCAGCAGGGGGGCATGGTCAGATGGGCCTCTTGCCAGGTGCTTGACTGCTATGTGTGAGGAAGCAGATTGACAGTGAGAATTTGTCAGCACTCTATCAAGTCTGGCTCGGATGTTAGCAGAGCCTGTTCTATTATTTGTCCATGTCATTGCTGACCCATGAAAACCAGAGTCGAACATTCCAGCAGAGCAAAGAAAAGAGTTAAAATCTGTCATGGAAACCAAAGCCGGGATTCCTCCACCTATTTTCTCCGACGGACGTAAAACACAATTAAAGTCTCCTCCCACAATCCATGGGACAGAGACAGAGTCAGCAAATTGAAGAAGATTACTGAACAACAGCTTTCTTTGGTTTATATCACAGGAGGCATATACAAAAGTATAGTAATAGCAGAAGGCATTATCAGACTTAAGGCCCAGAGTAATAAATTGCGATGAAGAAGCTATTACCTCTAGACTATAAGTATCTTACCGGAAGACCCAAATCTTTGACTCTGATGAGTTGTTTCCAGCATAATTTCGAAGCTTGAGGAACCTCCCCAAAGAGAGGGCTTTATTGAAGCTCAACATTGGTTCACATATAGCCACTAAGCTGACTTTATTAGAAATTACTAAAATTTTCAAGTACCTTCGGGAGCCTGTATTCCCCACCCCCCGAATGTTCCAAATTAATATAGGATGAATCATGGAGGAACCCACTTAATGTCTTCCAGAGATCTAGCTCTGGACCTGGTCATAATTTGACCATCTTCCTTCCGGCGTGCCTTATCGTTATCTCTTGCAGTAAAAAAAGGCTGTATTAGCTCATTGTCTTGAACTGCCAAATCCGCTACTAGCTTACTGGCTTCAGAAATTTCTTTTTGCCGGTCGTCACTGAGAGTCTTTGTATGGAGGATTTCCTCATCCACAAAGAGGGCTGAGGCTTCCACATTGCTCTTATTCACCTTAATATCTTGATGCATCTGAGGTACGACTCCATTGTCTTCTCCTGATTCCTTGGTAGATAGAATTCTTGGACTAACCTGTTTGTCCACATGATTCTCTTTAATTTGGTCCATCTCTTGAAAGTTGAAGTTAGTGTCCTTGTCTAACTGTATTCTTTGATCATCTGCTTCCTGTCTCGATGTTTCTACCTTATTGCTTTCAGCCATATTTTGTCGAACAGCTTGCTGGTCACACCTCCGGGGCCGATACTCCATCCTAGGTTTCCTTTGATCCAACTCCTTTGCCAACTGGGATCGATCAATTTTTCCCTTCCTCTTCTTACAGCCCTCAACTGAGTGGCCTAGTTTATGGCAGAAATTGCATAAGGCAGGAACACGTTCAAAGCTAAGCGGCTGCCAGAATCCATATCCATCAAGATCTATCCACAGTCGCTCACTACGCTGAGCAGATAAATCCATCTCGATGCAAACCAGAGCTTCAGAGGTATCTGAGAGCGCTAAGGTTTTGTCATGGATCCGAAGAACCGCCCCAAAATTTCCAGCGATTGACCTCAGACAGTCCTCATGATAGAGATTAGCAGGTAAAGATGGAAAGCCAACCCAAACAGGCACCGTCTGCGGATCTGCTTCAAAATTGAAATCCGGAGACCATCGAAAAAATCGAAATAGGAATCCCTTTATATACAAGTGTTTCTGTATCAACAATTTCATGAAGTCTGCTTCATTTTCGAAGCGAAAGAGGAGATGCCTAGGGTTGAGCTTGCTAATTATAAAATCAGCAGAGAGAGCCAAGCGCTGCATTAGACATGCCTTGATCTCTGAGAAAACAGGTCTGCCATAAGCACATTTCGCCACGACTGCAAAGGGGAAGAGGTGAAGAGAAGCCTGTACATCCGCCTTTGAGAAGAAAACCGCTGGCTCGCCCCTGTCTGTAAATGCCGGGACCTTCACCGGGAAAGATATCCTAGTTTTCGACACTGACTCCATTAACACCTGTGCAAAAGATTTCCACTGGGGTGCTTGGGAGGAGGAAGAGGCTGCTTCCGACGATGGCCGCGGCGGAATAGTAACCAGAGAGGCCCCCATCGCGCCGGCCATGGCCGACGAGAAGGGGGCGCCAAGAAGGAGTCGTGAGAAACAGGGCGGGAAAGAAATCCAGAGCTTCTCTCTCTAAGAATCTAGAGAGAGGATTTTTCAATTAATTAATTCAAAAGTTTTATTTGCAATTTCATTTCTGATAAAGTGGTGCTTGATTTCAATGTGTTTTGTTCGTGAGTGTAAAACTGGATTCTTTGCAATGTTTATGGCACTAGTGTTATCACAAAAAATGGGAGTGCAACCTGTCTCTACCTGGTAATCCTGAAGCTGATGCTTGATCCAGATAACCTGAGTGCCACAGCTGCTTGCAGCCACGTATTCAGCCTCAGGAGTGGAAAGAGCCACTGAATGTTGTTTCTTTGAACTCCAAGAAACTAGGCATCCTCCTAAGAATTGGCAGTGGCCACTGGTGCTCTTCCTATCTAGTTTGCATCCAGCAAAGTCTGCATCAGTGTATGCAACTAAATCTAATGTGCGTGAAGCAGGATACCATAAGCCTAATGTATGTGTGTCAGACAGATATCTAAAGATTCTTTTTATAGTAGACAAATGTAGTTCAGTAGGCCTAGACTGATATCTTGCACATAAACCAACACTGAATTGTATGTCTGGCCTAGAGGCAGTTAAGTACAAGAGGGATCCGATCATACCTCTGTAGAGTTTTTCATCCACTTGTTTACCTGACTCATCTGCATTAAGGGTCATGCTTGTGCTCATTGGGGTGGAAATTTACTTCAGGTTAGTCATCCCAAACCTTTTTAGGATATCCAGCGTGTACTTGGTTTGGTGGAAGAAACAGCCATCTGTCATTTGATTTATCTGCAAGCCAAGGAAATAAGTCAGTTCCCCAACTAAGCTCATCTCAAATTCAGCTGACATAAGCTGTGAAAATTCTTTACACAGTTCAGGATTTGTTGATCCAAAGATGATGTCGTCCACATATACCTGAACTATGATGAGATCTTGTCTTGAATTCTTAGTGAATAAGGTTTGGTCAACTTTACCTCTGTTATATCCTTTATTCAGTAAGAAACTGGTCAGCCTTTCATACCAGGCCCGAGGAGCCTGCTTTAATCCATAAAGAGCTTTGTTTAACCTGAAAACTTGATCAGGTTTAGTCGAAAACTGAAAACCAGGAGGTTGTTCAACATAAACTTCTTCTTTTAGAATTCCATTCAAGAAAGCACTCTTAACATCCATTTGTTGAAGTTTTATGTTGTTTGAACAAGCAAATGCTAATAGAATTCTGATAGCCTCCATTCTAACTATTGGAGCAAAGGATTCATCAAAGTCCACTCCATACTCCTGACTGTAGCCTTTAGCTACAAGTCTAGCTTTATTCCTAGAGATGACACCTTCTTCATTCAATTTGTTCTTAAAAACCCATTTTGTTCCTATTACATTGAGATGTTCAGGTCTAGGTACAAGTTCCCAGACATTGTTTCTATCAAATTGCCCTAGTTCTTCACACAAGGCAGTTACCCAATTCTCATCACTTAAGGCTTCTTCAATGGTCTTAGGCTCAATTTGAGAAACTAAAGCAATTAAGTCCTGATTCTGAACATTTCTGAAATGAGATCTTGTCCTAGGGGGATCATTAAGACTACCAATAATATTGGTTACAGGGTGGTCTTTTAAAACTCTAACATTTGTTGAGGACTCACCTTGTTTGGCTGTACTTACTGGGTTCAGATCAGTGGGTTCTTCAGCCGTTTGTACTTCCTCCTCTTGCAATTGATTCAGGAACTCTCCATCATGACTTGTAGACATGTTATCATCATTTAGACTGTTAGAGATTTTTGTTTCATCAAAAATAACATGGGGGGTTTCCTCTACAGTTCTATCAGTTTTATTAAAGACCCTGAAGGCCCTAGATGTTTCAGAGTATCCTAGGAATATTCCTGGAATACTTCTAGCATCAAATTTATCTAAGTCTCTCTTGTTGTTATTATGAATAAAGCATTTTGAACCAAAATTTTTGAAATATGAGACATTAGGCCTCTTACCTTTCAGGAGTTCATATGGTGTTTTCTTATGTATGGGTCTTACCAAAGCTCTATTAAGTATGTAGCAGGCTGTGTTTGCCGCTTCTGCCCAGAAGCTCTTAGGTAGCTGACTCTCCATTAGTTGTGTTCTTGCCATTTCCACTATTGTTCGATTCCTTCTCTCCACAATTCCATTCTGCTCTGGGGTCTTGGGAGAAGAAAATTTGTGAGTCAGTCCCTCCTTGTCACAGAAGCTAGAAAATGAGGAGTTCTCAAACTCTCCTCCATGATCTGATTGGATAACAGTGATCTTGTGCCCTATATGTTTTTGCTTGTTGAAAAAATGTTCAAATTTTTGAAAAGCATCACTCTTATTTGCCAAGAAAAACAGCCATGCAAATCTAGAGCAGTCATCGACAATGACAAAACCAAATCTCTTACCATTTAGACTCTGGGTTCTGGTAGGACCAAAGAGATCCATGTGCAAGTGTTCCATGATCTTTGTTGACAAGCTCTCAGACCTAAGTTTAAAAGAAGCTCGAGTTTGCTTGCCTAGAGCACAGGCCTCGCAAGGCTTAGAGAATGATTTGAACTTCAAGCTAGGCATGCCTCTAACTAAATCAAATTTAGCTAATTTATGCAAGGTGTTAAAGCTAGCATGGCCTAGTCGCCTATGCCAGTCAAACATGTTATTCTCTGAATCAGCAGTGAGACACAGATTAGACTCAGACTCAACATCAAGATCCACAATATAGACATTATTGACTCTATTTGCAATGAACTTTATTTTATCGGAGTTTGGTTCTAAAATTTTGCAAGCATGCTCATCAAAAAGAACCTTGTAACCCTTGTCACATAACTGACTAATACTCAATAAATTGTGTTGCAGACCTTCAACCAACAAGACTTTTTCAACAGAGTTGGAGGTTTTCTTACCGATGGTTCCGGTCCCAATGATTTGACCTTTGCTTTTACCTCCAAACTTAACTGACCCTCCTGCTTTCAATTCAAGCTTGCTGAACTTTCTTTGATCCCTTGTCATGTGCCTCGAGCAGCCACTGTCGAGATACCACTTGTTGTTCTCGGCTGCTAGGCTCACCTGCACAATAACAATTTAAGTTGTGTGCTTTGGAACCCAAGGTAAGTTGGGTCCAAAAATACCGTTCAATTCATTAAGCACAGTCTTGGGAATCCAGATCTGTTTTAACCCCTTTTTCTTTCTGTGCTGAGGGTTGATAGTTTTGTTATTGATGTGCATTTCATTTGTTTCTGTTTGTTTCTCAAGTGTGCCCAGTTTCTGTTGATAAAGGTTTGGGTCCCAGCCAGACCATAATTTTTAACCTGTCTAGATGAAGGCATTTTATTGACAGTATTCTGTGTGTAGTTAGACGTTCCCATGTTGCTTTTAAAATAGCCCATTCTTTTATTAGAGTCATAGTTGTTGAATCGACAGACACCTTGCTTCTGGTGCGTGGGCTTGTTGAATTTCTTGAAGATATTTTTTCCAAAATCAGCCTGTTGTCTATGGATGTTCTTTTGTTGTTCAGTAGTTTTGGAACTGGATGGAATGTCTAGTTTCTCTTTTCCTTTCTCAGTGCAGAAAGTAGTGGTTTTTACCCCAAATGCTTCCTTCTTACTTGGGTTGAAACCCAACCCCTCTCTGTTAAAGTTTACTTTGGTGCCTAACAAGGCATTCAAATTACTCTCTCCCAAAACAAACCTCTCAAGGGTTTTCTTCTTATCTTCCAACTCCTTCCGTAGACATATATTATTTTCCAGCAATTCATCATTGACCCTTTTAACAGCTTCATATCCTTCCCTGAGTAAGTCATTTTGTCTCAAGTTTTCTTCAGTATGTTGATTGGTTTCATCAAGCTGTTTTCTAAGTTTTTCAAGCTCATTTTTAACAAGATTGTTCTCATTTCTTACATTTTCCATTTGAGCTAATTCAGCTATCAGTTTGGAATTTTCTGTCTTGATGAGTTCTTGTTCTTCATTAACCACATTGAGTTTGCATTTGGTGACTCTATGTTCTTTAGCTAAGGCATTGTACATATCTAGCAGTTCACCATACTTATCTTCCCAGTCATCAATAGAGTAAGTCACAAAGGGATTGATTACCTCATTTTCCTCGTCGGCCATCAGACATACTCCTTCAGTCTCCTTTCCTGAGGAATTAGTCTCTGAGTCTTCTTCTTCATCGCTCCAAGTGCATACCATAGCTTTTGGCTTTTTCTTGTACACTTTGGAGCCTTTCTTATGGTAATCTAATGTCTTCTTCTGAAGCTCAGGGCAATCTTGCTTTATGTGCCCAAGGTTCTTGCAATGATAACACATCACACTTTTAGCATTCCTATCCTTGTCATTGCCATTGTTCGGATATTTACCTGATGAGTAGTTTCTTCTTCTCCCATATGATTTTCCCTTCAGTTTCAGAAATTTTCTGAACTGTCGTGTGAGCAAAGCTTTTTCACTCCTGTCAAGGTCTGGAATTCCATCAGAGTCTCCACTGCTGCTGCTGCTGCTGCTGCTGCTGTGTCGTTCAACCTTAAGAGCAACATTCTTGCCCTTTTTGTCACTACCTTCTCCGGTTTTCTTGAGATTCATCTCATAGGTCATAAGAGACCCTATGAGTTCAGTGACAGTCATGGTTGTTAAATCCTTCGATTTCTCTATCACAGTGGCCTTTGTGTGCCACGCTGGAGTCAAAGATCTCAAGATCTTCCTGACTATATCCCCTTCAGATATTTCCTTTCCAAACCCCTTGAGCCTGTTTGTGATCAGTGACAGCCTAGCGTACATATCAGTTGCGCTCTCCTCTGACTTCATCTTGAATAATTCATACTCAGAGGTTAGGTAGTTTACCTTGGTAGCTCTGACTTGAGAGGTACCCTCGTAAATTAGCGCTAGTTCATCCCACATCTTCTTAGCTGTCTTGCACGCCGAAATTCGAGCATATTCTTCAGGGTGAACTGTGCACTGGATGATGTTGAGCGCAGACCATTTCAGTCCGGATAATTTGACTTGTTCTTCAGACCACATCTCCTCATTCGGAGGTAAATCATAAGGTCCAGTTGTAATGACTCTCCACAGCTTGTGGCTCTGAGATCGGATGAAAACTTCCATCTTGTTTTTCCAAAAGAAATAATTAGAACCATCAAAATATGGGGGACGGGAGATTGACTGTCCTTCAGCTATGTAGCTGCGAGGACCACTGGTTCCAGGATTACCCTGGTCGTTGGACCACATCTCAGGTAAACCCGCTCTGATACCAACTGTTAAGTAAGAGGACGGTGAGCTAGAAGGGGAGGGGATGAATAGATCACCGTTTAAAAAATATTTGTCCTAGCCGAGGTAATCTTAGAAGATGAGATGGGCTAGGAAGAATGACTATATGTAAAATAATCCGAAACCTCAACCAAGATAAAGCAGGTCACGAGCGCAGAACATATATCACTCAAAATTTCATCAGCACATATGCACAAGCACTAAGCGAGCAGTCAGACCAAGGTTTCGATCAACAACAATCACACTTACTTCATGAAACCAGACAAAAGCATAAAGAGAAAAGCTGTGCACAATCACACCACGAAGAACAAGAGGTTTAGATGGTTCAGTCTGCAACTTGCAGACTTACGTCCATCCCTCACTCAAGGCCGAGTGAGGCTTCCCTTTCACAAGAAAGAACCGTAGACTCAGTCTGCCAACAACACGCTGATCCACAGCTTGGGGATCGAAATCCCTACAGACGCTGAACACACAGCTTGCACCCAGGTCTCACACCACAAGACCTGACCCGGAGATAACTCTCCCTTCCTCTTAGACAAGAGGGAACCCAGCAGTGACTCACCCTCACTGCAATTCAGAGACGCTGTCTCTCTTCCTCCACAGCCGGAGGGAACAACCCAGATAGCCTCCTCACTATCTGAACACAACAACCCCGGAGACCACCTCCCTTCCTCTGATCTGATTCAGAGGGAACCACAATGCAACCCAGAGGATTCACCTCTCTTCCTCTACACCTAGAGGGAACGATAAAACAGAGTATCGGAATTTAAGAACAAACAACTGAAAAACATAAAGAAATATCGAAGACAATCGAACGGAGAAACAATGTAGCTTCTTAAAGAAGCATAGACAAAACATAGCAGAAAACCATCCTTTCCTTCATCACTCTCTCTCTTCCAGGTACGCTCAACGAATGGATCAGGATGGCTTCTCCTCTCCTTTCTCTCGCTCTGGCCTCACCCTTTTGCTTGTGGCTTCGGCAGCTTTTCAGGAGCAGAAACCTTCATATATATATTCAACCTCACGAGAGAGTGAGGGTTTGGGAGACACGTGCGAAGTAATGCTTCCAGATGAACCGAGCCACGTATTAGACGATTATTCCCTCGGATCACATGCTCACATGATTGGAATAAAGTTCCAATTTGTCTTTAAGTCCCTGTAAGGTTTCAGAGAACATTCAGTCAATCTCAGAAATATTCAAGTCATACATTGTTCACACAGATTGCACGGGACTTATCAAAGGACTGAAGAACGCGTCAACGCACTAAAGCCAAGGCATTAACGCAATGGATATAATGGAGAACAGGTCCCTTGACAAAACACACTAATGCATCAACACATCAGTTGACAGCGTCGACGCTTCTGCTTGGTGGTTGATCAAAAGAACCTTTGGTCATAAACTCAAGGCGTCGACGCTTCCATTGTGTAGCGTCGCCTCAGCTCCTTGGGCGAGACGCACAATCTCTTGGTAACAAGCCAATGCGTCAACGCTTCAGGTGACAGCGTCGACTCAGCTTCATAGGCGAGACGCTCAAGCCCTTGGCACCAAGCCAATGCGTCAACGCTTCCATCGTGCAGCGTCGACTCAACTGCTTAAACGAAATGCTCACGCCCCTGGCAACAGGCCAATGTGTCAACACATCCAGTGCCAGCGTCGACGCAGTGGACAAAACAACAAGCGAAAGACGCACTATTGCGTCTACGCAGCCAGCCAAGTGCGTCAACGCACTAAATGCACAGAACCCATATAAACAAGACAAATAAGTATGAGCTCATGGGTGACATGATAGAGGACCGTTAAATCAGAAAAGCATGATGAAAAAAGCATTTGATCCATAGATGTGCATGCAAGACAACAACATTAGATCCTAAGAATATTTAGACAATGCAGGATCTTTATCATTCATCAAGGAGCATCAAAATAATTATCATAAAAATAATTTGATTCATAGTGTCAGTCATCATCAAAACTACAGAGATGCAACACGGTGGTCCAAGAGAGGGACCCGCTTGATGTACTTACGAGACACATGTACATACTCTTATATGATATATATGATATGATCATTGTGTTTTTGATTTTTAAAAAATGCAAATGTGTGGATGCAAACACCTAAAATTGACAAAAAGTGAGATAGAGCGAGGAAGAGCGCGTTTGAAGGCACATAGATTGAGGAGAGAGGAAGAATATGGGAGAGAACACGTGGAGAAAATGGTGATAGAAGATCACAAAAATGGTCTTCATGAGACCGAAAAGGGTGGCAAATGGTCAAGATGAGACCGTTTAAGAAAGCGAGAGAGAAGACGGTGAAGAGGGGGGACAAACGGCAGCTAGGTTCGCCTAGCGGTCGCGCGATAGACCTCAAGGGTGGAAACACAGTCAAATCTGAGCAGGACTCTCCGGGAGACTCCTAACCCGTGGATAGCAGTGCCCAAACTGTGCTAAGACCCATCCTAACTCAAATTGAGCTTTCCTAACCTCAATCCTAATGCAATAAGGCATGAGACTCAAGTCTATATCTAGGAATGCACCCAGAAATCGCAACTCACAGAAAACCTTCTCTTTGAGCCTTGAAATCCTTAGTAAAACTACGCAAACTAGCATGAAGAGGTCCTTTGAAGCTAGTACCACGGGTGAGGGTGTCTACAATGGTCCAAGACCGACTAGGAAGGAGCACGGGGAGCTGCAGTGGCTGACCTCTATCCCTAAACATCTGAGCACAAGCCCTTCAAGAGAGGTAAGTCAAATCAATGGTATTCAAAATTTCATCAATTTCCTTAAGTTTCTCGTATCACCTCTCTTCTTCTTCTTCTTTCCTTCTTTTTTCTTTTCTTCAGCTCCTTCCTAGCCCACGATGCTATTCCAGCCTGAAGTGGGTGGCTCCCATGATAAAGAAACTCCCTTTAGAAGTCATCTCAATTTTAAGGGCATGGCACCTCCATCCATTACTAGTCTTAGCCAAAAAATTTCAGAAAATCTCCTTAGATTGGCATAGCATTTCAGCTCTAGTGGAGTTATGGCACCCTTAAACACACAAATTTGTGTTCCCAACCTTTGAAGCTACTGTCCTTATAGAGGAGGTTGAGACATATTTATCCCTTCCTAGGACTAAAGTGGGAGATGAAGACCTAGTGTGTCATACGGTTGACCCTATAGACCCATCACTCATCTTTGAGGAATTCATACCCACCTCGAAGGATGTAAGAACTATGATTAGCTCGCACCACATTCACTTGATACCCTTGGCCCAATGGGTCACTTCACATTGCAAAAATAAGTGTGGGTGGAATGAGGCTATAGCCAAAGCTACCTCCATTTGTTTATGCGAGACTTTACCCTTTCCTACCGCCGACCATCTTCTAGATATTCCAAACCTCAGTGTCATTAGTGGGTTATGGCGGGGTTTATCCATCTCCCAAGCCATCCTTTCCTACCTTTATGAAGGTCTTAGTTCAGCTTCTCTTGGGGGTCCCCTCTTCGGGTCTGTGATAGTCCTTGAATGTTGGATGGGGATCAGACTAAAGTTTCTACCCAAGGAAGATGTGCCATCAGCTAGTCACATATTCGGGAGCCACCCACTCTTCTTCATTGGAGGTGCATTTGGGTTTTCTTAACAGGTTGAATGTCGGACCGCGGATAAGAAGACAAAGGATGATAGGCGCCTCTTCCTCAACACTTTGCCCCTTGATAAGTTCACAATGCGACCACGGGCTTTGCAGAGCACTACCCTTAGACTACCCCGACGGCTGGGATTGGACCTTCGGCTAGAGGGGAGTACTACCTTGGCACTCTACAACCCTCACCGATGCTACTTGCAAATTGGACTTCCTTGTACCATGGTTCCAGCACTATCACACTTCCCTCCCCTTCAAGCTAGGAAGATCAGGACTGAGGAGGATGAGTAAGCGGTCCGGAGCGCACTGACCATGTGAGAGATCAGCCAAGTCTGTACCCTACAGGTAGAAGTGACAGAGGATGAAGAGAGCTACCGAGCCTACGTGAAGGCACTATGCAAGATTCGGCCTTGTGCGGATGTGAAATTGAATGTGATTTGAATTTTATGATTATGTACTGAATTTCGTTAAGAGAATGATGTATCATGAACATTGAATGAATGAAATAAAAGGGTTTGATTGAACCATTGTTTATGAAATTGTTCCCTTTGGCATGAATGTTCAGATGGAGCAGAGTTCTCTATTTAGAATATGGTCCACCAAAGGACCGCCAGGCTCACCTAATGGTCTGGCAATATACCGCAAGCGAGAGGATCCAAGGAAAATTATGTTTTTTGGCTCTCGGGTGTGGCATGCAGTCGCTACTAGACCGCCAGGAGGAACTTAACGATCTATCGAAGGACCGCCAGGGGGAAGGATCAGAGAAGCCTGAGAGTTCTGGTTCTCGAGTGAGGGTAACGGTCGCCATTTGACCGTCAAACGAGCCTGGCGGTCTAATAGAAGACCGTAAGGGAAGGAGAACATGGAAATCTATGAGCCTTGGATTCTAGGGCGTTGCAACATGTTCCTGCGCATGCTAAATCAAGAAAATAAGTTAGATCTGTTCTTAGACTCAACCCCTTGTCTGCAGTAAGTTAGAAAATGACCAATCATTGATATTTGGTCAAGGGGTGGAGCCTTATTAAATAGGCGAAGACACAATATAAATGCAATACATGCTATGTAATGTAGAAGATGGTATGAATTTTTGATGATTTTTTTTGGATTTTGGAATATTTATTTTTTGAAATATCTGATTTTTTTGGCATATGAAATGTCTACTTTTTTGTTGTATTTTTAAAATATTTGATTTTTTTAGATTTTGAAATATCTAATTTGTTGGGATTTTAAAATATCTAATTTTTTGGGATTTTAAAATATTTGATTTTTTAAAGATTTTGAAATATCTGATTTTTTGGGTTTTTTGAAATATTTGATTTTTTTAGATTTTTTTTTGAATACTAGCTCCGCCCCGACAAATGAGGGTCCTGCCTATTCCACTAAGAATTTCCCCGAGGTTGGCGTGCATTAAGGGTGACAATTCCTGGCTCAGCCCACCTCGTTCGCATGACGGTGCCTCTCCAAGGGCCATACCCTGGGTATGCTTCAGTCTTTTTGAGAGAGAGAAGAAATTTTTGGGGGTAAGCCTAGCATAGAGATCAAAGTTTTTAGGGCTCGAATTCCTCCCTTGACGACCCGGTTGGAGATTCGGTTTGTTGCACCGAGGCTTGGTGTCTATCATCGAACCTTCATCCACTCTAGGCACGCACACGACTGGGCTCATAACGTCCCATGAGGAAATTGTACTTCCACCCTTGCTAGGCCTAGTTTGATATTTTATTTTTTTTGGAGCAATTTAACGTTGCATTTTGTGATTTTGATAGACGTGTTGGCTTTTGCCTGGATTCATGCTCCATCTGATTGATTTGCTCTTTCCTTTCTTTTTCTTTTGCTCATGGAATCAGGTCATAATGGACTGCCCCAATTTGAGACCTCCTCTCGTTGGGGTGTCTAGGTTGGTCATCTCCCCCTTATTCACCCCTTGCCTCTACACCTGGCCGAAGACAAAAAAGCAGGGACTTTTAGTTCCCCTAAGCATGGCCAAAGGAGAGACGATGTCACATAGTAGAGGGAAAACCTGACCGAAATTGCCATGTAGTGTGTGATTGCCGTGCTCGGGGTCCTCTTTTATGGTCAAGGGGGAACACCTTTCTGTTGGGTTGTCACTAGCTTGACTCTAAGGGTAAAAGCGCTTAAGATACAACCCATTCCAAGCGTGAGACAGCTCCTCACCTTCCGCGTTAACTAGACGATACGCGTTCCCTGGATAAGCTTCCCTCACTATGAACATACCTTCACAGTTAGGTTACAATTTGGACCTTGGACCTCCAGACCTAATAAATTTAGATTTCAAAACCAAATCACCTACTTGGAATTTATGCTCAATAACCTTCTTTTGAAAATAACGCGAGACTCTCTTTTGATAAACAGACACGTGATCGGCCGCATTCATCCTCTTCTCATCTAAGAGTTCCAGCTGGACCGGGAACACCTCTCGACGCTCGTCGAGATTAAGTTCCTTATCAAGCTGCACCCTTAGGGAAGGGATCAAGATCTCATATGGAAGTACCGCCTTCATCCCATAAGTGAGTGCATAGGGGGTTTGCCCCGTAGGAGTACAGACGGAGGTACGATAAGCCTATAGAGCCTCCACTAATCGCTCAGGCCAATTAGCAAATTTGTGAGATTCACACGTTTTCTTTATGATTTTGAGAAGGGTTTTATTAGTGGCTTCGGCTTGACCGTTGTCTTGAGGGAAATATGGAGATGAAGGATGCAATGCAATATTAAACTTCTTACAGAGGTCCTGGAGCTCTTGTGAGATGAACTGGGGGCCATTATCGGTGACGATGCTGCTTGGCACTCCAAACGGCGAGATGATGTTCTTTATGATGAAGCGACACATTGTGGTAGCTTTGATCTCCGCGTACGCTTCCGCTTCGGCCCATTTGGTGAAGTAGTCAGTGGCGGTAAGGAGAAAGATTTTTTCTTGATCTGAGAATTGGGATCACCTAGTGGGCCTACAATGTCGAAAGCCCACATAGAGAATGGCCAAGGAGCAGAGAGAGGATGAAGAGATGAAGCAGGAGCATGGATCTTATCAGCATGGAGTTGACATTTAAGACACCTCCGACATAGAGGGAGCAATCTTCCTCTAGAGTGGGCCAATAATAACCCTGCCTAAGTATCTTCTTCACTAGAGCCTGGCCATTGACATGACATCCACACTCACCTGAATGAGCTGCTTCTGCCACCTTCCAAGCCTCATCATCATCTAGAGTATTCCATTGAGAGCGCGCCTGTACAACTCTCTAGCTATAATAGTGTACCTCGAGGCGGCTCTTCTAATAGCCTTACGCTGTTCGGCATTTGCCCCTTCTGGGAACGATCCTTCCTTACAATATAGCTCAATTTCATGATACCAAGGTAATTCTTCTTCTTCCAAGATCTTTTCTAATTTCGTCAAAGAAACGTCCTTCAAATCTTTCTTCTCAGCCTTCACCTCTACAGTCTTCCTAAGGTTGTCAAACCAAGGATCTTGAAGAGAAGGGGCGTCCAATCTCTGGACGATGATAGTCTCAGTGCTTTGACTGAGAGGAAAAGACAGGGAGGAAGCAAGCGATGCTAGAGCATCGACAATGATATTCTGAGATCAAGGAGTGTGAATGTAGATCAATTTGTGAAATTGCCTAGCCAAGAGAGTGACCAAATCTTGATATGGTTTGAGTTTCAGGTCACGATTGCAGTATGTGGATAGAACTTGGCGTAGAACAAGCTGAGAGTCCCCTATGATGTTCAAATAATGCGCACCCAAGATATAGGCATGCTTCAATCCGGCCAAGAGAGCTTCGTACTCAGCAATGTTGTTGGTAGCAGGAAAGCGGAGCTGATATGCAAAAGGAATCGTCACCCCTTGCGGAGTGAGGAGAACGGCACCTATCTCTCGGCATTGTGAGTTGAGCGCACCATCAGAGTGCAGGGACCAGAAGGGATGATGGGTAAGAACGGTGAGATGCTCATTAGGGAACTCATTTTGAATGGAGTCAGTGTGGGGAATAGGAAGATGGGCAAGATGCTCAGCGATGGCATATCCTTAAATTACCTTCTGAATGACGAATGTGATATCAAACTGAGAGAGGAAGCTCTGCCAGCGAGCTAACTTGCTAGAAAGGATGGGCTTTTCTAGGAGATAACGGATCGGGTCCATTCTAGACATCAGCCTAACTTGGTGGGCTAAGAAATAGTGCTTCAGCTTTTGAGCTACCCAAACTAATGCAGCACAAGTCTTCTCCATGGTGGTGTACTTGGCCTCTATCGGGTTAAACAACCTAGAGAGGTAATAAGCTGCCCGCTCTTTGCCTTCATCATCTACTTGTGCCAGGACAGCTCCTAGGGAGTCCTCAATGACAGAGATATATAGGATCAGGGGTTTCCCAGGGACAGGAGGCTGCAAAACGGGGGGATTGGACAAATAAATCTTCAAATCCTCATAGGCCTTCTGACAATCTTCATTCCATTCAAATTTGACCCCCGCCTTTTGCGGTTCATAAAACGGGCGGCACCTATGAGAATGTTGGGATATAAATCTTCTAATAGATTACAGGCGTCTGATTAATCCTCAAAGTTCCGTGATGTTCTTAGGCGGGGGCATGTCCATAACGACCTTAGCTTTATAAGGATCAATTTAAATCCACCGTTTACTAACTATGAAACCTAGCAGCTTTCCTGAAGACACTTCAAATACACATTTCTAAGGATTCATTTTCAGCTTGTACTCCCTAGCTCTCTGAAGCACCTTAGCCAGAATAGTGGGGTGTTCCTCTTTGGTCCTCGACTTCACCAAAATATCATCCATGTAAGCTTCCATATAGACATGCATCATATCGTGGAATATAGCCATCATCGCCCTCTGATAGGTGGCACCAGCATTCTTCAATCCGAATGGCATTACCACATAGCAATAAGTGCCCTAGGGCGTGGTGAAGGAGGTTTTCTTTTGATCTTCTGGAGCTAGACAAATCTGGTTGTACCCTGAATAACCATCCATGAACGATAAGGCTTCATACCCGACTGTGTTATCCACCATCACATCTATGTGAGGCAGCGAATAATCATCCTTGGGACATGCCTTGTTTAGATCCCTGAAATCGATGCAAATTCGCACCTTTCCATCCTTCTTGATGACATGGACTATATTCGCCGCCCATTAAGGATATAAAACAACTCGGATAAATCTAGCCTAATGCAATTTATCAACTTCTTCTTTCATCCTCAAGGCCATGTGGGGGTGAAATCTCCTTAACTTTTGTTTAACGGGTGTTGCTCCTAGCTTAAGTACAAGTCGGTGTTCTACTAAGAAGGGGTCAAGACTCGACATGTCCTCATATGACCAGGTAAAGGAATCACTATACTCCCTCAAAACCTTAATCAACTCCTCTTCAACCTTAGGAGGGAGATTAGTAGAAATAATGTCAGGCCTGGGATCCTGATTAGTTCCCAAATTAGTTTCCTTTGTAGGTTCATCCACTGCCGATGATGGCTCATCGAACCTCTTCAAACCTTGTGCATACATGTTGACGGTGTCATCTACATCGTTGTCCTCAAGATCGATCGGTTCTTTTTCATTCATGACTTCATAAACACCCAATCCGTCGTCGCTCCATACCCCGTCTTGCTCCTCGACTTCTTCTAGCACAATCGCCGTGGCTATGAATTCCGGGTATTTGAGAAGAGCATGACATAGCTGAGCTAGATACTGTAAAAAACTATCAGAAATGGATTTGGAATGAGGCATCAGCGGGCACGGCTCAGGCACGGAGGAAGGGTTGGACGCACTAGAACAAGACCCTACTTCTCTAGACCCAACTGACTCAACTTCCTTAGACTCGACGGACCCTAAATCTAACCTAGGAGGGAGAAAGTCTAATGGAAGGGAAGCAGGGGCCTCATGCCCCTAGGAGGAGGATAGGCGGAACATAGCGAAATCTTCCACTGAAATCTCTGTTTTAAAATCGACATTTTTTTTGGAGATTAATGGAGAGCACGCAACAAGATGGAGATGATGGGGGAGCAAGAGGAAGGGCGAGAGGATAAATGGACGGGCAGAAGATATCGAAGAAGGGATCAGAGGAGGAGAACCACATACTTGAGAGATCAATTGGCGGGCAGCGCCCACACGGACAAGTCACAATCAGAAATTCAGTTGGCATTTTCAGCAGTAAGGGATCAATCATGACAGGAGGTGAACGGGGTATGGAATCCAACCTTTGGAAAAGAGACATCAAACGGGAAGGAGACCAAGTGAAAATGATGGGTGAGCTCCCCTCTTCCCGCGGACAGTAAGCCGGCTTTCCTCGTGTGTATTGCACAAGCCGCACCTCCGGGTTTCTTGGACGGTCTTCTTCATAAAACATTCTTGCAAAAGCTTCACTGAAATCAACCATATCATCCACGGGCCCCCTAGGCAGCAATGGCGGGCCAGAAACTGTACAAGCAGTATCTTCTTTCTCGATTTGACTTGGAGGGGCATTCAAAGTACCTGGGTGTAATGGGCCCTTGACAAAGTGATGACGATAATCCCAAGTCAATGGTAGTGCATTGTTAGTCTGTATGGGCTAGGTGCACTGGTGCACACAAGGATTCAGAGGGGGGGTGAATGAATCCCCTTAAAAAAAATTCTGCCCAATTTAAAGACTTAAACAGAAGACTTGAAACTTCTTGCGGAAATAAAATTGTTTAAGCTCTGCTGAATCTGAAAACCAATGAGGCATTAGCTGGAACACATGAACTGCAACAAGTAGATTCCCAAGTAAATCTATGTAGCTGAATAAACCCAAGCAACCATGTGTAAAAAAATTCCTATCAGACACAAAGGCAAGCGCACAACACCAGGGATTTTTTAGGTGGTTCGGTCCACAGACCTACGTCCACCCCACACTCTAACCAGAGTGTGGCTTACTGCTGCCAAACAGCTTGAAACCGCTGGGCATCACAGCTTGCCTACAAACGCTGTCTAACAGCTTGACCCAGAGAAACACACTCCTCTCTTCCCCCACCCGGGAGGGCAACCACTAGTGATACACAGTCACTAAGAAACCGGAGAACAAATCTCCCTTCCTCTGAAACCCAGAGGGAACCACTAGTGACACACAGTCACTAGCAAACCGGAGAACAAATCTCCCTTCTTCTGAGACCATAGGAGGAACTCCGATCCCAAACCAGAGAATCGGAAAAAACACAGTTAAAAAGGAAAGCAACAAAGGAAAATAGAACAAACAGAAAATGAAAACGAATGTAGCTCTCGCAGGATCAGTTTAGTCTGGATCTAATCCAGAACCCGACAGATAGCTAGACACTACCTGCTTCAATCTCTATCACTCTCTTTTCTCTTTCTCTTCTCTCGATCCTCTCTTCTTCTCTTTTCTTCTTCTTTTTCTCAGGCGGCACACACGCTTCAGCACTTCTCCACTGCCATTCTCTTAATTCTCTTCTTCTTTCTTCTATTCTCCTTCTTCGAAACCCTTCTCAAGGCTCTCTCTTTTTCTACTTCAATCCTCTTTTCATGACCTCTCTTTCTCTTCTCCTTTCTTCATCTATATTAATCTCTTCAGAGAAAGTGTTTATATATGACTTCAGTCTCGGACTCACGTGCTCACACATTGGGCGTGTGGAGGGGACACTCCCACCCAAATGCTTCCAGAAGGCTCTCAGCCATGTGTCAGGATCTGGTCCTCATCTGTCCACGTGTCAAGATCACTGGCTCGCTCATTGTCTTGGATCACGTGCCAACTTCCAACATTCTAGGAACACGTGGCTTCTTAGTTCGAGCTCACGAGATCACTTTATCTTGTCAGTTAAGAGAATATTTCATTAGACATCTTATATGGTATAGAACAATGTTTGCACTGACTTAATATGGTATATACAAAGTATGCATAGACTTTGATGTACATATAGGAAAGTATGCACAGACTTATATATACATATGATGCAAATTTTGCACTGACCTGCTACAGTGTGTGCATCGACTATGAAGCACGAATGAACAAGAGATGCACTGACCCTTACATATCTCGCTATAGTGAAGAGCACAGACTATCTATGCATGCTAACCAAACATTGCACCGAGTATATGAATAGTGAATGCACAGACTTCAGGTGCAAGGAAGACAAACGACATTGCATCGAGTATATGAATACTGAATGCACGAAGTGAGAAATGTGCACCGAGTGCAAAGCTTTAAACAAAATATGCACCGACACTAGGCCACATGTGAGGCGCACAGTAAGACGCACCTCCTATATGCGTTATAAAAAGATGAACCGAGGCAAACTTACACCGACCTCTATATGAGTGAGTGAAAGTATGCACTGAGTCAAAGTTTGCACTGACCTCAAAACAATGATTGCACAGACCCTTACAATGCACTGACCTTGCTACATGCATTGACCTACATAGTGTTTGCACCGAGCTCCTATATGTTCACGGTCCTTCAGATGCTCAAGACAAAACTTGCATCGAGTTCATTTTAGCAAGAAGGAGAAGGTTTGCACGGACTTACGAAAGACTTGTACAGAGACATTCACAAACATGCACATGTGCAGCAATTCATTCCATGTAATTCATCTATACAGCAATATGAGCATTGTATGCAACACACACTGTATGTAACAAAAAAACCATGCTGATTGACCTTGAAATGCACAATGATGAGGTCTCTGCACGGACCTTGATCCCTACAATGCTTATGAGCTAAAGTGCAGCCAGCAAACTATACCGAGATGCATTTACACTGAACAATCAGTCACCTATTGCAAAGTGAGATGTCTAATGACTCATAGTGTTTGCTACCATCAAAACCACAGGAGCACAACAATCTCCCCCTTTTTGATGATGGCAACACTATGACACATGTCAAACTATTCTCCCCCTTTGACTTCATCAAAAAGGAAAAAGTTTGAGAATAAAGATAAGTAAGCATGACATGATTGAAATGCAATCAAGAGTGGAAGAAGTGATAAGCATGTATCAAGAGAAGCACAGATGCAATCAAGAAAAGGTTCTGGTCATGATGAATTTCAACATAGGATGCAAAAAGATTTACTGTCCATTATACTCCCCCTGAATAGAGTGTAGTGCCCCAGAATTTTTGTAATAATTTCTGAGTTATTTATAGAACTTTCTGGAATTTATAAGGGCTAAATAGACTAATAAAAGGATTATTGGATTAATAAGTCATTATAAGGCCCAATTATGTTAAATAATTAACCTAACCTATTTAAATAAAATACAAAAGGTTTAAGGACCAAGCCCATTAAGTTTGGCCCATATTCTAGAAGGTTATTTAGCCTATTCACGTATTTTAAGGGTAAATACCATTTTTATGGATAATAATATGGATAATTAACAAAAGAGTTTGATTGATGTTGAACTCTGTGCACGTTGGATGTAGCGGTCTATCGTGCGACCGCCACAGCCATGTAACGCACCAGTCTTGATGCGTTACATTCTGTCAGTTCCGTGAAAGAAAGAACGAGCAAAAAGATTAGAGCTTTGGGATCTTATTTATAAGAGATCGACTTGGGAGAGTTTATAACATTACAGGTTCTGGCAAATTAAGGACTCTATAATCGATCTAATCTTCAAAACCCTATAAATAGGACCTAGTTCTGAACTGAGCGACCCTTACTTTTGGCTCGTGAAGAATCAAGGTAAGGAGATATAATTTCGGATAAGTTCTTTAGAAGATTTTGTTTAGTATACTTTAGACTAATAGTTCTCAAAATATTGTGTTAGGAGATCAAGCAACCAAGGAGATTGAAGCTTCCAAAGTTGCTGGTTCGACCATATTAACCCAAGATTCAGAGCAAAGGACCCCTGGAGATCAAGAGATTAGGACGTCTAAATGAGGTAATTAGAATTCAATCCTTAAGAACTTTTTGTTCACCTTAGTTTCATCTACGTACCCTCAAAATTTCACATCCTTAGGTCAAGAGGCTGAGGAGCTAGAGCAGCGTGAAGTTGCTAGAAACTCACTGGAAAGGGAGAACTAGGGCATGTCTTTCAGACTCAAACTAGAAGTTTAAAGCTCAGATAAAAGGGTAGGTTATCTCATAATTGGCAAAAACATCTTGTTAGGGATAAAAGCCCTGCCCTCTAATTGTACTTGATTTCATGCATTATAGACTATGAATTCCATGTTTTAGTGGGTTCATGCATACATACATATTCTTAGCCCTAATCAAAGATCAAAGATATTATCTTGTCAATTCACTGCAACCTATGCATCTAGATGACCTTTACTTCGTTTTGTCATGATTGGGGTAGTTAAATCTTTTCAAAACATGACATGATTTTAAATCATAGTCTTTTAATTTCTTTATACTGTTAGCAGGGACTCTGACGCATCAAGGTAAGACCGTCACAGTGATCTAACGGCCTTACGATAAGCCGTCACACCCTCTACAGCATCTTAATTATTCTGTTGTCTCTGACCCACCTTAACAGGAGCGTTACATTACTGTAACGGCCTCACGATAAACCGTCACAGTCACTGTGACGCACCCATTCTAGACCGTCAGGTTAACTGTAGACAGAATAGGAAACTAGTTAATTTAACTTATAAATAAGCCTAGTTATCTAAGTTTTGACCTGATTTCATGTCTTTAAGATTATCTACTGATTCATGATAAAAATTGCATAATTAAGGTATCTTAAGTTATTTTAAGTTATGTTAATTTCATGTGCCAAAATTCTATAGTTTTGTATCTAAATCATGATTTTTCAAAGATGTGTTGACGGAGTTTTATCATGATTTCCTATTGTTACACATCGTCTCTATCAATAGAGTCATTTCTTTAAGTACATGGCACATATTATGGTATGTTGTCCATTAGTTCACTTTGCACTATAGGAACATTATTCTTGGACATAAGGACCTCTATATTGGATATTCCTTCCAATGGACTAGGAAATCTTGTTTCAAGGCCTCCGTAATTCTCTGCGAGCCTGGGATTCCCACTAGGACGCCGAGTTGGTTGTACCATTAAAACCAATTGATTAGATTACACTATCGATGTTTCTGGTTATCAGTAGTGTAACGGATCTATATTGGACCGCCAGGCACATGTAACGGCCCAATATACGACCGTCACATTCAACTAAGTCCGATTTATTAGTTTGAGATTCAGACTAATGTAACGGCCCAATACTGGAGTGTCACATCATGTAACGGCCCAGTACACGACCGTCACAATGCTTGAGTATTTTCACTCGAGGTTTGACCAAGGGTTGATATTCTAAGGTTTCTAGATGGACTCTGGATGATCTAGAACTTATCATATTGATCAAGAAACCTAATATAATGAATGGAAGATAAAGAATGTACCGTTATGCTGTCGATTTATTTTCATAAGCATAACATAGTATAAGTCATTCTTCATTTCTCATGATTCTTATTAAAGCATTCATTCATTGAATTATTGTTATCAAGAGCTTGTTGGAATTGTACATTCTTGGCCATACTTTATTGTTACATGCGTGGAAAAAGCTTGATTTATACTTGAAGATGCGATCGAGCACTGATTGTGTTCAAGGGCTCTATGCTAGTCCCCTCGGCTGATTGTCGAAAACATACTATTATAAACCATGTGGTATGATGCTACTGGCGTCACATTACGCTGGGAGTACTTTCTTTATAAATAAGTGAAAATCCACAACACAATACAACATGATTGATACTTGACTTTCTTGATATTCCACTGAAATTCATGAAGTACTTGCTCATAAGTAAAAGATACTGGAGTGATGATTATGTGGCTTGCTAGTACATTCTCGTTACATTCTTGTTCATGAAAGGCCATATCATGTTCTTATAACATTCTTGCTAGTTCATACTTGCTCTCATTCTATCTTACATACTTTGGTTTAATCGCATGATTGATCGCATTTGCATGATTTTACCTTATTTCTCTAGAGCAAAAAATGTTAATTACTTTAATGAAGCCTTCATGTTGATGCGAAGATACCTACTGGGCAAGTGTGCTCATTAACTATTTCCATTCTTTTTCAGAAAATGGAAGTGAGTCGGGTTCGGATTCGGAATGTTCAAGTAGCGGATCCGAGAGTGAATAAAGAATGAGCGAAGACTTAGGAAGGTTACATTGTTTAGATCGAGTCTATGTAATTTTTTATTTTATTTCTTGAGTCTAGCATGATGGAAGTTGAATTAGTGGTTGTATTTGAATAGTGGATTTGATTATTAATGAAAGTTGAAGTTGAGTAAATATTGTGCGATTGCATTCTTATGTGTGATTGCCTTGCGCTTTGATCGTTCTTGCTTGCAAGAGGCTTACCATGCCGGCGGTTCGCGTTCCTCGAGCGAGTCTTCCACTGTAATAAAGGCTCGGGGCATAACAGTTAAGTTGGTATCAGAGCCTAAGTCTCAGGACTTAGGAAGAAGAGTCATGTCATAGGATAAGTCCAAAGTTTAAGGACCCCTACCTATGAACTAAGGAAGAAATTTCCACACCCATGTGAGAATTGGGTAGAACCCAGAATAAGATAGTTAATTAGTTCTAAGATTGATTTTCCTTCCAGTTTCACAAGAAATAACAAGTTGTTATTTTCTCTCAGGTACCCTATTATTACCATGGCTCATCACGTAGATTGGAATGGTATGCAACAAACTGTTACTGGCCTCACTCAGACATTACAAACCATGGCACAAGCTGGCGCAGGAGCAAGGGCTGGTGATTTACATCACAACTTTCAGAGCTTAAACCCGTCGCGGTTCTATGGTTCTTCTAATCCAGACGAAGCAGAGAACTGGATAGATGAAATGAATTGTATCTTTGACGTTATCCGACGCACCTCATACATGGGATGGTTTTCTTACCCTATTCAGTGCCAAGTACTTTTCTGAGCACGTAAAGGAACGAAAGGCTATGGAGTTCATCGCTCTTCGGCAAGGAATGATGACGGTTGCCGAATATGAACTGCAATTCTCAAGGCTTGCACCTTACGCACCGCATCTTATCAGCACCGATTTATTGAAGGCTAATCGGTTCATGGACGGGTTACGGCCCGATTTCATTCAGCAGCTCGGGACCCAAAACATCCGTACTTATGCGAAAATGGTTCAACGAGCGTATTTGTGTGAAAGGACCTTAGAGAAAGTTGAGAAATTAAAAGGGAAAGGAGAAGAGTCTAGCCGACGCACAGATCGGCATTATAAGAAAGAAAAGTTCAGCATCACGGAGCCTTACAAGAGCCGTGATAGTAAGAAGAGATCCAGGAATGAGAATGGTGGAAGTTCCATAAGCAAAAGAAAGTCAAGGAGGAGAAGGAGCAGGTCGTCACGGCTTGCACATTTTGTGAAAAATTCGGCCATTCGGCTGAGGAGTGTTGGAAGCGCCTCGACGCTTGTTTACGTTGTGGAAGTAGGGAACATCGAATGTTAGATTGTCCCCTTATGAAGGACCAATCGTCTGGTGGTGGACGTAGGAGGCAGGCTCGCCTCAATGTCGTCTTAGAAGAAGAGGAAGCACCCAGGGATGGTGGGCTTATGAAAGGCACTCTTCAAATTTGTTCTCATCCTGCATTTGTGCTATTTGACACTGGTGCCTCTCATTCTTTTATCTCCACTACTTTTGTAAAAATATTATCAATTGCATCAGTTCCCCTACCTTCAGATCTTGCTATTACCACACCCTTAGGTTCTGGAACAAAGCTTACCGACTATTATCCTGATAGCGAAGTGATAGTAGAAGGTCACAATCTCCCTGCAAACTTAGTATGCCTTGACATGAAAGGTTATGATGCCATTTTAGGGGTAGATTGGCTTGTAGATCATGATGATTATATCAATTGCCGCAATAGGATTATATCCTTTCGAAAGCCCGGTCTTCCAAGATTATCTTTTCTTGGCATCAAGTACCAGAAGCATCCTACTATCATATTTTCTCTTCACGCTTACAAACTTATCTCGCAAGGATGTGAAGCTTTTCTTGCTTCTGTCATTATTACCGAATCCAAGGAGATTATCTTAGCAGACATTCCTATTGTAAGTGAGTTCCCTGATGTGTTCCCGTCTGAATTACCCAGTTTATCACCCGAGAGGGAAATGAACTTCACTATTGAACTCATTCCAGGAGCAGCACCTGTTTCTATAGCCCCTTACAGGATGTCCCCCATAGAACTCAAGGAATTAAAAAGGCAGTTGCAGGAATTACTAGACAAAGGCTTCATCAGACCTAGCACATCCCCTTGGGGTGCGCCGGTTCTATTTGTCAAGAAAAAGGATGGTTCTCTCAGGCTATGCATCGATTACCGGCGACTGAATCAACTCATAATTAAAAATAAGTATCCGTTGCCGCGTATTGATGAGCTCTTCGATCAGCTTTCAGGAGCAGAAGATTTCTCTAAGATTGACCTCAGATCAGGTTATCATCAGCTTAGAATTAAAGAAGAGGACATTTATAAATCGGCTTTTCGAAGTCGTTATGGCCACTATGAATTCGTGGTAATACCGTTCGGGTTAACAAATGCCCCAACAGCATTTATGCAACTTATGAACAGTATTTTCCAGCCATATCTGGACCAATTCATCGTCGTCTTCATCGATGACATCTTGATATATTCCAAGACAAAGAAAGAACATGAAGAACATCTGAAGATAGCTTTGCAAACACTTAGAGAACATAAACTCTATGCCAAGCTAAATAAATGTGAATTCTGGCTCAAGGAAGTTTCATTCCTAGGCCACATTATTTCAAAAGAAGGTATTGCGGTGGATCCTTCTAAAGTAGAAGCTGTCAAGAATTGGACCCGACCAATGACTGTATCAGAAGTAAGAAGCTTTCTGGGTCTAGCTGGTTATTATAAAAGATTCATTAAAGATTTTTCAAAGATTTCAATTCCTTTAATTAGACTGACGAGAAAAGAAAATCCTTTTTTCTGGTCAGAGGAATGTGAGGAGAGTTTCCAAACTCTTAAAAATCATCTTACTACAGCTCCTATTCTAACACTACCGATGGAAGGTGGTGGATTCGAAGTATACACGGATGCATCAGGTATTGGCTTAGGGTGTGTCCTCATACAAAATAGAAGTGTAATCTGTTATTCTTCAAGACAATTGAAACGTCACGAAGAAAATTATCCTGCACATGATTTGGAATTAGCAGTTGTCATTTTCGCCTTAAAAATTTGGCGTCATTATCTCTATGGAGAAAAGTTTACGGTTTACTCGGACCACAAAAGCTTGAAATACTTATTTTCTCAAAAAGAGCTAAATATGAGGCAGAGAAGATGGTTGGAATATCTCAAGGATTTTGATTTTTCTATTCAATATCATCCTGGCAAGGCTAATGCTGTTGCAGATGCACTCAGCAGAAAATCAATGGGTACGCTATCAAGTCTTATGATTAGTATGACTAATCTTATTTCTCACTTTGCTCAGTTGAACTTAGATATTGACAGGAAGGAAGAAGATTGCTTCATGGCTAATATCCGAGCTCAACCTATCTTAATAGAGGATCTAGTCACGTTGCAAAATGATGATCTCGTGTTACTAGAAATTAAGGCTAATATTGAACAACAGCTGGATTTCTCTATTACGGAGGATGGAAGATTGCTATTCAAGGGCCGAGTGTGAGTACCGGATCATGAGGATACGAAGAAATTGATTCTAGAAGAAGCACATAAATCTAGGTATACCATTCACCCAGGTAGTACAAAAATGTATCAGGATCTCAAAAGAAATTTCTGGTGGCCCAACATGAAGAGAGAAATAGTTGATTTCGTGTCACGGTGTCTCACTTGTCAACCAGTAAAGGCAGAGCATTTTAGACCCGCAGGTAAACTGCATCCCTTGAATATTCCCGAATGGAAGTGGGAGAGTATAGGGATGGATTTCATTATGGGGTTACCTAAGACAAGAGGTGGACACGATGGTATATGGGTAATCATAGACCGATTAACTAAATCTGCACATTTCATACCAATCAAAAGTCGATGGTCTGTGGATATCCTGGAAGCATTATACATAATGGAAATTGTTAAATCACATGGTGTCCCAGTCACTATTATATCTGATAGAGATCCTCGATTCACATCACAATTTTGGAAGGGTCTACAACAGTCACTAGGGACTAGATTGAATTTCAGCACAGCCTTTCATCCACAAACTGATGGTCAGACAGAAAGAACGAATCAGGTGGTAGAAGACATGCTCAAGGCTTGTGTTATTGATTTTGGAGGTAGTTGGCATGATCACTTGCCTCTGGTAGAATTTGCATATAACAACAGTTACCAGGCCAGCATACAAATGGCACCTTTTAAAGCTCTATATGGAAAACGTTGTCGATCACCAATATGTTAGAGTGAAATAGGGGAAAGACAATTCCTAGGCCCCGATAGTATCAGAGATTCTACAAAGAAGATTAAGCTTATTCAAGAGAGAATAAAGATGGCACAAGATAGGTAAAAGTCTTATGCTGATAATCGTAGACGCGACTTGGAATTTCAAGTAGGAGACCATGTGTATCTCAAGGTTTCTCCAAGTCGTGGTATTCGGAGATTTGGTATTAAGGGCAAACTAACTCCAAGGTTCATTGGTCAGTTTGAAATTCTCGAAAGGGTCGGTGAAGTGGCTTATAGACTGGCTTTACCTCCACAATTAGCAGGAGTTCATGACGTATTTCACGTCTCTATGCTAAAGAAATATGTATATGATCCTGACCATATTATCACTTATGACAATCTGGAGATTCAGAAGGATATGACGTATGAGCAAATGCCAATAAAGATTCTGGAACGAGAAGTGCGTCAACTAAGAAATAAAGTTATTCCTATGGTCAAGATTCAATGGAAGAAAACATGGCCATATGAAGCAACATGGGAAACCGAAGAAGCCATGCGAAAAAGATTTCCAGAATTATTCAACTGTAAGTACACTCTCCATAACCCATGTATTGAATTTGGAGACCAAATTCATCTAAGTGGGGAAGGGTGTAGTGCCCCAGAATTTATGTAATAATTTCTAAGTTATTTATAGAACTTTCTGGAATTTATAAGGGCTAAATAGACTAATAAAAGGATTATTGGATTAATAAGTCATTATAAGGCCCAATTATGTTAAATAATTAACCTAGCCTATTTAAATAAAATACAAACGGTTTAAGGACCAAGCCCATTAAGTTTGGCCCATATTCTAGAAGGTTATTTAGCCTATTCACGTATTTTAAGGATAAATACCATTTTTATGGATAATAATATGGATAATTAACAAAAGAGTTTGATTGATGTTGAACTCTGTGCACGTTGGATGTAGCGGTCTATCGTGCGACCGCCACAGCCATGTAACGCACCAGTCTTGATGCGTTACATTCTGTCAGTTCCGTGAAAGAAAGAACGAGCAAAAAGATTAGAACTTTAGGATCTTATCTATAAGAGATCGACTTAGGAGAGTTTATAACATTACTAAGGACTCTTAGGGATCAGGTTCTAACAAATTAAGGACTCTATAATTGATCTAATCTTCAAAACCCTATAAATATGACCTAGTTCTGAACTGAGCGACCCTTACTTTTTGCTCGTGAAGAATTAAGATAAGGAGATATAATTTCAGGTAAGTTCTTTAGAAGATTTTATTTAGTATACTTTAGACTAATAGTTCTCCAAATTTTGTGCTAGGAGATCAAGCAACCAAGGAGATTGAAGCTTCCAAAGTTGCTGGTTCGACCATAGTAACCTAGGATTCCGAGCAAAGGACCCCTGGAGATCAAGAGATTAGGACGTCTAAACGAGGTAATTAGAATTCAATCCTTAAAATTTTTTTGTTCACCTTAGTTTCATCTATGTACCCTCAAAATTTCACATCCTTAGGTCAAGAGGCTAAGGAGCTAGAGCAGCGTGAAGTTGTTGGAAACTCACAGGAAAGGGAGAACTAGGGCACGTCTTTCAGACTCAAATTAGAAGTTTAAAGCTCAGATAAAAGGGTAGGTTATCACATGATTGGCAAAAACATCTTGTTAGGGATAAAAACCCTCTGATTATACTTGATTTCATGCATTATAGAATATGAATTCCGTGTTTTAGTGGGTTCATGCATACATACATATTCTTAGCCCTAATCAAAGATCAAAGATATTATCTTGTCAATTCACTACAACCTATGCATCTAGATGACCTTTACTTCATTTTGTCATGATTGGGGTACTTAAATCTTTTCAAAATATGACATGGTTTTAAATCATAGTCTTTTAATTTCTTTATACTATTAGCAGGGACTCTGACGCATCAAGGTAAGACCGTCATAGTTATCTAACGGCCTTATGATAAGCCGTCACACCCTCTACTGCATCTTAATTACTCTGTTGTCTCCGACGCATCTTAACAGGAGCATTACATTACTGTAACGGCCTCACGATAAACCGTCACAGTCATTGTGACGCACCCATTCTAGACCGTCAGGTTAACTGTAGACAGAATAGGAAACTAGTTAATTTAACTTATAAATAAGCCTAGTTATCTAAGTTTTGACCTGATTTCATGTCTTTAAGATTATCTACTGATTCATGATAAAAATTGCATAATTAAGGTATCTTAAGTTATTTTAAGTTATGTTAATTTCATGTGCCAAAATTCTATAGGTTTGTATCTAAATCATGATTTTTCAAAGATGTGTTGACGGAGTTTTATCATGATTTCCTATTGTTACACATCCTCTCTATCAATAGAGTCATTACTTTTTGTACATGACACATATTCCGGTATGTTGTCCATTAGTTCACTTTACACTATAGGAACATTATTCTTGGACATGAGGACCTCTCTATATAATATTCCTTCCAATGGACTAGGAAATCTTGTTTCAAGGCCTCCGTAATTCTCTGCGAGCCTGGGATTCCCACTAGGACGCCAAGTTGGTTGTACCATTAAAACTAATTGATTAGATTACACTATCGATGTTTCTGGTTATCAGTAGTGTAACGAATCTATATTGGACCGCCAGGCACATGTAACGGCCCAATATACGACCGTCACATTCAACTAAGTCCGATTTCTTGGTTTGAGATTCAGACTAATGTAACGGCCCAATACTGGAGCGTCACATCATGTAACGGCCCAGTACACGACCGTCACAATGCTTGAGTATTTTCACTCGAGGTTTGACTAAGGGTTGATATTCCAAGGTTTCTAGATGGACTCTTGATGATCTAGAACTTATCATATTGATCAAGAAACCTAATATAATGAATGGAAGATAAAGAACGTACCGTTATGCTGTCGATTTTTTTCCATAAGCATAACATAGTATAAGTCATTCTTGATTTCTCATGATTCTTATTAAAGCATTCATTCATTGAATTATTATTATCAAGAGCTTGTTGGAATTGTACATTCTTGGCCATACTTTATTGTTACATGCGTGTAAAAAGCTTTATTTATACTTGAAGATGCGATCGAGCACTGATTGTGTTCAAGGGCTCTATGCTAGTCCCCTCGGCTGATTGTCGGAAACATACTATCATAAACTATGGGGTACGATGCTACTGGCGTCGCATTGCGCTGGGAGTACTTTCTTTATAAATAAGTGAAAATCAACAACACAATACAACATGATTGATACTTGACTTTCTTGATATTCCACAGAAATTCACGAGGTACTTGCTCATAAGCAAAAGATACTGGAGTGATGATTATGTGGCTTGCTAGTACATTCTCGTTACATTCTTGTTCATGAAAGGCCATATCATGTTCTTATAACATTCTTGTTAGTTCATACTTGCTCTCATTCTATCTTACATACTTTGGTTTAATCGCATGATTGATCGCATTCGCATGATTTTACCTTATTTCTCTAGAGCAAAAAACGTTAATTACTTTAATGAAGCATTCATGTTGATGCGAAGATACCTACTGGGCAAGTGTGCTCATTACCTATTTCTATTCTTTTTCAGGAAATGGAAGTGAGTCGGGTTCGGATTCGAAATGTTCAAGTAGTGGATCCGAGAGTGAATAAAGAATGAGCGAATACTTAAGAAGTTTACATTGTTTAGATCGAGTCTATGTAGTTTTTTATTTTATTTCTTGAGTCTAGCATGATGGAAGTTGAATTAGTGGTTGTATTTGAATAGTGGATTTGATTATTAATGAAAGTTGAAGTTGAGTAAATATTATGCGATTGTATTCTTATGTGTGATTGCCTTGCGCTCTGATCGTTCTTACTTGCAAGAGGCTTACCATGCCGGCTGTTCACGTTCCTCGAACGAGTCTTCCTCTGTAATAAAGGCTCGGGACGTGACATAGAGTCTCCCCTTGGAGTTAGTGGAAGTGGGGGTAGGGAGATGACAAACGACATACTAATCTCCCCCTTAATACCAGAGAGATGGTGATGAGCCAATTGATGTGGAAAGAGACATCAACAAAAACACAGGATCAGTCATGAATAGATGAGCAGATAGTTGAGCACATTAATGACTGGATTACAACTAAGGACATATCACATGAAATAGACTGAATTGTCAGTGAACAAATAAGACAGAGAGATTTTCAATAGGGTACCAAATTCATAAATCTTGACAAGTGAATTTCAGACTCTTCTATTATAAGAGATTATGAATGAGTCTAAACATACCAGCATGATTTAAGAATGATGTATACATAGTTTATCAAGAAAATTCTATACTCATATCTGAAACACCCTTTAATAGAAATGAGCCAATTGAACATATGACATTCTTGTTTAACCTCATTCTGTCATACTCATTCAAAATCAATGATTCAATTGGGAGTTACACAAGATAGTATTGAAATTAAACAATTATGAATGCATCTAAACATGTCTTTAATTTTTCAGAAATTGTTCTTTTGTTCAATGACTTCATTTTTCTGAGCAAGTCTGGTTAAATCGACACCTTTTTACGTGAGACACAACACATCTTAGGTGAAGTGACCCAGTTACTTAGTGTGACAACCATACTACTTCTCAATAAGAGAATAGAGTTAGCAATTTGGAGTGTCTTTTTACATGAGGAGACACCTTGATCAGAGGCCATAATCCCTAGTTACTCGACACTACCAAGTCATTGCTCTGCCAGATTTTCAATCATTTTTATAAGAGGGGTAACTATGGCACTTAATGACATGGGCTTACTCTATTTCTTTGATAGAGAACCCAGTTTCTCTGTGACCAAAATCATTACTCTGACTTTATTTTCTTTCAAAAGTTTTCAGATTTTTCAGACAATGCTCAGTACACTGAAATGTGTAAGAACAATATTTTCTACATGTATCTTAACTAAGGGAAGCCATATCTTTGAAGTTTCAGATTTTAGAAGATTTTTACATGAAGTTACATGAGACAATTGGTTAAAATTTATTAAACATAATGATCCAGATATTTTTCAAGACTTTTAAATCAAAACTTAATGAATACATTAGACTTAAATCAATTTAATTCATCAGAATTCTTAAACCACTATAATAGAAGATTCTTCTTTATGAAAACATTTCAGATTTATGATTAGGGTACACAGATTGAAATCTCCCTTCAAGATCAGTTGAATTAACATTGACCGTGCAGCCAATCAATGGAAGCAACAAGAAATTTTATTGAGAGAGCAGCAGAATTCAGCTTCAAAACAGTTGAGAGTTCAGCTGATTAAAATGCAATCACCAACATACAAGAATAAGAGAGTGATTTGAGTGACTAGACAAGAAGGGTTCAGATTGGAAAAGATTAATGAGTCTAAAATGCTCCCCCCGTCTAGATGCAATGTGTCATTTCTTTTTGAAATTTTCAAAGTAGGTGATATGAAATACAGTCAATGCATGTATGCATATGCAGTGGCTCTCTTAAGAGAATTTCCTGAACACGAACATGAGAGACATGACCATTATGCAGGGGCAGCCAAACTCCCCCTTACTAAATGCATTATATGCAGTAAAGGCTCTACATATGATTTTATGATTCATGCTTATGATTATTCAAACTGACTTGTATGCAACATGACAATGCAATGCTAATGTAGTCTGTATGCAAGACAACGTAATTGGATATACATATGTGAAGATGTAAGCAGATGAAAGTTTATGCATCAGAATCTATGTAAGATATGCATCATGACATTTACAGACACTTTAAAAATGCATTTGACATATGCTAGCATCAATCAGTTCAGATTTTTAGAGAATTTCAGTTTGAGCAATGCAAATATCATATGAAGATGCAACCATGTATTCTATCTGACAGGTTTATCAAGACATGCAACTATAACGACATAAATAAAAAAGTCACATAACTAACCTAAAAGAGTGCAAGAGCGGGGTTTATCATATTCAGATGCCTTGGTTTATTTACCCCCTTTTATTTCTCAGCTCCAAGGCACACCAGCAGATTGAACCTCATTTTCTATTTAGAGGTACTCAAGATTTCCTGGGTCCTGAAGAGTCAGTTGTACCTTTGGGAGGTACTTTCCTTATCCTTGTAGCATTGAAATTGTCAGATTTCAAAATATAACAGTCATCCATAATATGTCCTACTTTTCCACAATAATGACAATAAGCAAAAGCATTCTGGTTTTTCTTTATATGAAAGGCATGAGTTTTCTGTGGGTAAAGAGGAGTTCTGTTATTTCTTCCATGGAGGTTATTGTTTCTTTTCAAATACCAACAATCTGAGGCTTGGTGGCTGATTTTCCCACATTCAAAATAGGGAGAGAAATTTCTTCTCTTGATCACTGACCAGCACTCACTAGCCAGATGGCCTGGCTTCCAACAGTTGAAACACTTAGAGACTTTTCCCTTGAAAGCAAATTTATCTTTACCAAAGGTATTCTGTTTTGCAGAGAATTTAAGATGTTTATAATGATCTTTTCCCTGGGCATGCTAGCAATGGGCAGCAATGTGGCCCATCTTGCCACAATGAAAACATGAAATTATCTTATTCTAAAATGCATGATTCCTTGCATGGACTCTACTAGCATTCAGATCCTTTTCCATCAATCTACACTCATGCATCAGATGGCCAATCTTGTGACAATAATGACAAATCATTTTCTGTTTAGATGCATGTGAGTGTGTGAGTAACTTGAGTTCAGTATGCACAACCGGAACATGGGAGTTTGTGGCCTTTTTCTTTAGATTATTCTTCTCTCTTGTTCCCTTAGTTTGATTATCAGATTTCTAAGCAGTAAACTGAAATACTTGAGGAGTGGAATTAGTGTTCGATTCAGTACTGCACACAAAAGAAGTATAGAGTTTGCTTTCAAATTTCTTTTTATTCATAGGGTTATAGTCCAACCCTTCTTTCTGAAAATTCACCTTCATCCCTAGCAACTTATCCAAGTTATCTTGACCTTCAACAAATCTAGACAAAGAATTCTTTAGGTCATTAATCTCATCTTCTAGAGATGCAATATGTAATTCATAACCCGCAATTTCTTGTTCACTGTAATTCATACACTCTTTTAGCACTTTGTTTGCCGTTTTATAGTTCTCAACTTTTTGTTCGAGATTGTGCAATTTTTCATATTCTTTTATGCAGACAGACTTTCCTTTTTCCATAGTTAAGAGTTTTTCAGACAGAGCAGAGTTGAGATGTTTAAGTCTCTCATTTTCTAATTTTAATTGTTTAATCTGTTCACTTTTGTTATCAGATTTGGAGTTCAACTCTTCGCTTAGCCTTTCCTCTCTTTGTTCAGTTTCCAATTTTTCATCCAACAAATTTTTGTTATCTTCCCCAAGGATGTAATTAAGTTTTGATGCCATACTAAATCACTGTGAAGGCTTTCATTCATTTCCTTTAGAAATTCACATTTATTACAAACTGATTTACCGAAGCACTTTGATTCAGCTTGGAATTTTTGGTTTTCAGTATCATCAAGACTTTTTTGAAGTTCTGCATTTACACCTTTAACAGCTTGAGGTTTTTCATGAATCAAGTCATTTTCCTTCACATAATTCTCAAGTTTCTTTTCTACCTATTCAATTTGATTTCTGAGATCATTATTTTTAGATTTCAATTGTTCTAGCTCTGAATTAACACATTCAAGATCTTTCAACAATTCTTCTTTCTGAACAAGATTATTGACATGAACCTGATCATCATTAGTCGAGCTAAGTTTTCCTTTAAGTTCAACAACTTCACATGCAAGTTCTTGATTTTCCCTTGTAAATAAACTAATTTGTTTCTTAAGCATTTGGACATCAGACAAGCATGTATCATATGACTGTTTCAGTTTTGAGCAATTTTCACATGAGGACTCAGAACAATTCAGATCAATTTTCTTTTTCAACTTTTTATATTATTTTCTCAACATCTCATGTGACTCTAATAGCTCACCATATGCATCCTGCCAATCATCTAACATATAATTCTCTAAGGGGTTTACCTGATCATCTTCCTCTTCTTCATTTTGGCTGCTATCTTGATCACTGCCATTTGCCATCATGCATCGGTCATCATTTCCATGGCTGGCAGTCTTCAGCTTGTCCAGTATCTCCTTAGCTGACCTACAATTATAAAAGCAAGAGTGGAGTGCCTTGTCAGTCGCTACCTTCATCAGTTCCAAGGCTCTTTTATTTTCATCCCACATCAGTCTATGTCTGTCAATCCATTTAGACTTGTTCTTTGGTAGACTGTGTGGACCATGTGAAATTAGTTTCCACAGATCTGGATCGACAATCTTAACAAACATATGCAAGTTTTTAAACCACATATTAAAATCCGTACCGTCGAAAACCGGTAGATGAGCCATGGAAGCAAATAAATAAGCAATTTCAAAACAGTATGCAGACGACATAGATGCACCAAAGGCTAGCAGGATCCTCTACAAATCGCTGGATTTGGAAGTTCAGAGATCCGCTCTGATACCAATTGTTAGTCTGTATGGGATAGGTGCACTGGTGCACACAAGGATTCAGAGGGGGGGGGGGGGTGAATGAATCCCCTTAAAAAAAATTCTGCCCAATTTAAAGACTTAAACAGAAGACTTGAAACTTCTTGCGGAAATAAAATTGTTTAAGCTCTGCTGAATCTGAAAACCAATGAGGCATTAGCTGGAACACATGAACTACAACAAGCAGATTCCCAAGTAAATCTATGCAGCTGAATAAACCCAAGCAACCATGTACAAACAAATTCCTATCAGACACAAAGGCAATCACACAACACCAGAGAGTTTTTAGGTGGTTCGGTCCATAGACCTACGTCCACCCCACACTCTAACTAAAGTGTGGCTTACTGCTGCCAAACAGCTTGAAACCACTGGGCATCACAGCTTGCCTACAAACACTGTCTAACAGCTTGACCCATATGAACACACTCCACTCTTCCTCCACCCCGGAAGGCAACCACTAGTGACACACAGTCACTAGCAAATTGGAGAACAAATCTCCCTTCCTCTGAAACCCAGAGGGAACCACTAGTGACACACAGTCACTAGTAAATCGGAGAACAAATCTACCATCTCCTGAGACCACAGGAGGAACCCCGATCCCAAACCAGAGAATTGGAAAAAACACAGTTAAAAAGGAAAGCAACAAAGGAAAATAGAACAAACAGAAAATGAAAACGAATGTAGCTCTCGCAGGAGCAGTTTAGTCTGGATCTAATCTAGAACCCGACAGATAGCTGGACACTGCATGCTTCAATCTCTATCACTCTCTTTTCTCTTTCTCTTCTCTCGATCCTCTCTTCTTCTCTTTTCTTCTTCTTTTTCTCAGGCGGCACACACGCTTCAGCACTTCTCCACTATCATTGTCTTAATTCTCTTCTTCTTTCTTCTATTCTCCTTCTTCGAAACCCTTCTCAAGGCTCTCTCTTTTTCTGCTTCAATCCTCTTTTCATGACCTCTCTTTCTCTTCTCCTTTCTTCATCTATATTAATCTCTTCAGAGAAAGTGTTTATATATGACTTCAGTCTCGGACTCACGTGCTCACACATTGGGCGTGTGGAGGGAACACTCCCGCCCAAATGCTTCCAGAAGGCTCTCAGCCATGTGTCAGGATCCTCATCGATCCACGTGTCAGGATCATTGGCTCGCTCATTATCTTGGATCACGTGCCAACTTCCAACATTCTAGGAACACGTGCCTTCTTATTTCTAGCTCACGAGATCACTTTATCCTGTCAGTTAAGAGAATATTTCATTAGACATCTTATATGGTATAGAACAATGTTTGCACTGACTTAATATGGTATATACAAAGTATGCATAGACTTTGATGTACATATAGGAAAGTATGCACAGACTTATATATACGCATGATGCAAATTTTGCACTGACATGCTACAGTGTGTGCATCGACTATGAAGCACGAATGAACAAGAGATGCACTGACCCTTACATATCTCGCTACAGTGAAGAGCACAGACTATCTATGCATGCTAACCAAACATTGCACCGAGTATATGAATAGTGAATGCACAGACTTCAGGTGCAAGGAAGACAAACGACATTGCATCGAGTATATGAATACTGAATGCACGAACTGGGAAATGTGCACCGAGTGCAAAGCTTTAAACAAAATATGCACCGACACTAGGCCACATGTGAGGCACACAGTAAGACGCACCTCCTATATGCGTTAGAAAAAGATGAATCGAGGCAAACTTACACCGACCTCTATATGAGTAAGTGAAAGTATGCACTGAGTCAAAGTTTGCACTGACCTCAAAACAGTGATTGCACAGACCCTTACAATGCACTGACCTTGCCACATGCATTGACCTAGATATTTTTTGCACCGAGCTCCTATATGTTAACGGTCTTTCAGATGCTCAAGATAAAACTTGCACCGAGTTCATGTGAGCAAGAAGAAGAAGGTTTGCACGGACTTACGAAAGCCAAGACTCGAACTAGCACTGACTTAGTGTACGCGTGAGGTGCATTGACACATATGAACGATTGTACCAGTCTCTATACAAGACTTGTACAGAGACATTCACAAACATGCACATGTGCAGCAATTCATTCCATGTAATTCATCAATACATCAATATGAGTATTGTATGCAACACACACTGTATGTAACAAAAAAACCATGCTGATTGACCTTGAAATGCACAATGATGAGGTCTCTGCATAGACCTTGATCCCTACAATGCTTATGAGCTAAAGTGCAGCCAGCAAACTATACCGAGATGCATTTACACTGAACAATCAGTCACCTATTGCGAAGTGAGATGTCTAATGACTCATAGTGTTTGCTATCATCAAAACCACATGAGCACAACATGCATCCGACCCAGTGGAGGAGGCACCCATTGAGTCGGTTCCCTAGGCCCAAGGTAGAGCCAGGCGCAGTAGAGCCAAAGAAATGAAGTTGCTCGAAGTCCGAGCTGGCAACAGAATAGTCAAGCACCTGAAGAAGATCCCAGCCAGGTTTACCATATGGGAAATCCTATCCTTAGATGATGAAACACGGCAAGCTGTCATCGCCGCACTCCAGACACCAGCATATGTTAAAGCCTGCCTTGCAGAAATGTCACCTGAAGTAGCTGTGGACTTCACAGAAGAGGATATGCTTCTACCCACCTGCAGTCACAACATGCCACTCTACATGAAGGGGTAGCTGAATGGGCATCCCATCAACAGAGTCTTGATTAACCCAGGGGCAGCCGTGAATATACTCCCCTACCGGGTGTACCAAAAATATTACTTAGACGTACACCTAATTAAGGTCAAGAACGTCAAGATTGCTGGCTTTAACCAGAAGTGCGAGGTCCCCATGGGGGTCGCAGAGTTCAACCTCTCCCTCGGTGACTTCACAACCAAGGTCCTATTCCATGTGATCAACTCTAACACCTCTTACAAGGCGTTGCTCAGCCGACCTTGGCTGCATCAAAACAGGGTGGTACCATCCACTCTGCACCAATGCATCAAGTACCCCAACAACGGGAAAGAGGAGAGAATCTTTGCTGACCTCCACCCTTTCGAAGTGTTCGAATGTCACTTGTCGGACGCCACTTTGTATTTTGAAAAGTCAAAGCAAGCTCCTCAAGTCACTCAGGACAAGGGAAAGAAGAAAGCAGAGCCTGACAGTTGGTTCCCTCACCACCGCCAGGATATGTGGCTCCCCCTCAAGTGTCATGTGTTTCTAAAGCAGCAGAGGTGATCAAAGCCACTCCCCTTCCCATCTATCCTATAGCGGGGACGTTGTACCTTGAAGACTTGTTGGAGGACGTCAGGGTCCCGCCTGAAATCATCAAGCCCCTCACAGAAGCCGACTGTCAAGTGGTCGAACCATTAAAGACCTTTGAGGTACCTAACTCCGGAGGCCCGCCCACCATTTTTTATGTGGCCGAGGAGCACCCGGCCAGAGGGGATGATGATTGTAAACTCCCTGATGAGCTGCACGACCCACTCGTCCCGATCATGGGGCTGCCTGACATAACCGGCCGTGTGGTCAAAATGACTAGAAAGTAAGGGATACCCTTCTGCCAGCTCTCCAGTCGAAAAGAAATGTTTAAGAAAATGTGAAACTCGCCAAACCTGGACCGAAGGTTGTTACAGATCACCCGGCACCTGGGTTTGGGTTTCTCAATAGAAGACTCCTATGAAGCCGATGTGATATCAGTCTCGACTCCAAACGGCGATAGCCCCGCAAGCAATGCAGGCCTACGGGAAGCCGAAGACCGTCAGTGCCGTACGCCCCCGACCGACGAAGATCAAGATGAAGAGGTGTTCCTATGGAATCCACCTCCTTGCAGGAACATGGGGAAGGTCCCACCCTCTTCTGAGGGATCGACCCCGAATAGCTATAGCAACAGGGCGCCATTGCCCTCGTCTAACATTGATGTAAGGAACGAGGAAGCAAGTCATATTCTGGGGTCCCTTCGGTGCGATTCTGCCCTGTTTGCCCTGTGCTATCAGCAACATCGGGAAATTGAGATGTTGAAGTCTCGGTTGGCCGAAGTGACCGCACTTATGTCTGACTTGATCAGGGGCATCTTCCGCCAGCAGAACTTCGGCATGCACCAGTCCCCGAATACCATCCTGAACACCCCCATGCACTTGAAAAAGGGGGCAAGGGATGCAGCTGTTTCTCTAGTCAGACGATTGGTAAAGCGAAATCCTACACTACAAGAAAGGATGCAAAGGCCTTACTCTTTCCCGAAGAGCAAGACCCGAGGGATTTTTTACTGGGCCCACCACCATGGCAAGGTCTCCCTCTTGAGGTCTAAAAGGCCACAAGATGCTCGAAGAAGTGGTGACCCTTTGTTTTGCCCTTATCATCAAATACTGGGTCACCCTATCGAAGACTGCTACGTCTTCAAGAACATTGCTCAAGACCTGATTGAGAGAGATGAGCTCAGAATGGGGGATTATGTGGTTGCTCCACCACGCCCTCATGAGACAGGCGGCCACGAAAGAAGTATCTACATGGTGTCAGTTCAGCACCAGATTTTTGAAGATGTAGCTGAGGATGAACTACCCCGGCCACTGACAGTGGAACAGTCCCCAATGTGGCAATCAATCACCTTGGCTCCTGCAGGAGCCGTCTATGACAATTACCAAGAAGATCCCAGAGAAGTCCTTTACTTCTCCGCGCAGGAGAACCCCTCAGAGCCTCATACAACAGGCCTGGAAGAGGGAGAAACAAGCAAAGCCTCATTACCCAACGAGGCGGAGCAAGAAAACGCCTATGGTGTCCTTGAAGTAGAAGATGGTGAAGACCAGGATTTCATCGACCTACTGCTAGTGCCGCCGAAAATTGAAGATGGCAGCCAGGCCACAGTAGATGAGCTCCTTGAAATTAACCTAGGCACCGAAAGTGACCCTAGGCTGACCTTTCTAAGTGCCCTTCTTCCTCCACAGGAGAGGCAACAATATGTCATGTTGTTGCAAGAATTCCGAGACTGTTTCGCCTGGAACTACAAAGAGATGCCCGGCCTAAGCCCCGGTGTGACCCAACATATTCTGGCTATTGATCCCAAGGCGGAGCCGGTGAAGCAGTCACCCCGGTGCATGAGGCCGGAGCTGATAAAATAGATTTGCAAAGAAGTCGACAAGCTCATAGATGTCGATTTTGTTGCTGAAAATCAGTACACCACTTGGTTGGCCAACATTGTGCCAGTAAAGAAGAAAAATGGACAGATCAGGATCTGCGTGGACTTTCGCGACCTGAATAAAGCTTGCCCAAAAGATGACTTTTCGATGCTAGTCACCGAAGTGATGATTGATGCAACTACCGGCCATGAGGCCTTGTCCTTCATGGACGGATCATCCGGCTATAATCAAATATGGATAGCTGAACATGATCGAATTTATACGGCCTTCCGGTCACCTAAAGGAATATTCCACTACAAAAGAATGCCCTTCGACCTCAAGAACGCTGGCGCCACTTACCAGCGGGCGATGACCAAGATATTCGACGAACTACTATATAGCAAAGTCGAATGCTACATTGATGATCTGGTCGTCAAGACGAAGAAAAGGGGGAACCACCTGAATGACCTCAGAGTCATCTTCGAGAGACTCTGGCAGTACGAGCTGAAAATGAACCCAATGAAGTGTGCCTTCGGTGTCTCCAGTGGAAAATTCCTCGGCTTCATTGTCCGATATAGGGGGATCGAGATCGACCCTTTCAAAATAAAAGCCATTCAGGAGCTACCTCCTCTGAAGAATTTGGGAGAGTTAAGGTCCCTGCAAGGCCGGCTAGCCTACATCCGAAGGTTTATCTCCAATTTGTCAGGGTGCTATCAGCCGTTCCACAAATTGATGATGAAGAATGCACCTTTAAACTGGAACTAGGAATGTCAGAAGGCCCTCGATCGGCTGAAGGATTACTTGAAGACCCCGCCTGTGCTGGGGGCACCTGTCAAGGGGAGGCCGCTCATTCTATATATAGCTGCCACCGAATGTTCGCTGGGGGCAATGCTCGCCCAGAACAATGATGAGGGGAAGGAGCAAGCTCTCTATTACCTCAGCTGAAGACTAGTGGGGGCAGAAGCAAAATACACCCCGATTGAGAAGGTTTGTCTCGCCTTGGTCTTCGCAGTCAAGAAGCTGAGGCATTACATGCTCTCGCATGAAGTGAGCCTGATCTCTAAGGCTGACCCAGTCAAGCACATTCTCTCCCAGCCAGTCCTGAAGGGATGTCTCGGCAAGTGGGCCATACTATTAATGGAATTTGACATCACCTACGTGCCGCAGAAGGCCGTTAAGGGTCAAGCCATGGCCGGTTTCTTTGTAGCACACCCTGTGCCTGAAAATTCCCCACTGGCCACGGAGTTGCCTGAAGATGAAACACTGGAGGTGGACTAAGCCCAACAGATCGCCTGGCAGCTGCACTTTGATGGAGCTTCAAGAACAGAAACAACCCCGTCTAGACACACAAAAGTACGGGCCGGGGCCGGCATCGTCCTTAAATCCCCTGAGGGAGAAGTATTGCACACATCCTTCTCCATTAACAAGCCCTGCACAAATAATGAGACAGAGTATGAAGCTCTGATCATCGGTCTCCAAGTCGCTTTGCAAATGGAGATTAAAATACTATATGTGTTTGGCGATTCATTGCTGGTCGTCAAGCAAGTCCAGGGACAGTTTGACGTCCAAAAACCCGAATTACTCCCTTACCATGCTAAGGTGAAACATCTCATGCAGCGGTTCTACCTCATTAAGATAGGCCGCGTTGCCAGAGGAGAGAATGCACAAGCCGATTCGCTGGCGAAATTGGAGAGTTCATTGGCAGTCCCGCCAGATGGATCCCTCAGCATCCGAGTGGTGAATCAATGCCAAGTGCCTAGCATGATAGAAGGGCCAGAAGAAGAAGAACTTGAGGCAGGCCACAGCGGAAGCCGTCAGCCTACCAGACTGGAGGGACCCCCTTTTACAGTGGTTTAAATATCAACAGCTGCCTAGGCAAAGGGAAGAGAAGATCAAGTTAATCAGAACAAAGGACTCTTACGAGGTCCGAAATGGAATCCTATTCCGAATTATGGCAGATGCCAAACAGAAGGTGCTCCTCCGATGTTTATCCACTGAAGAAGCTTGGAAAGTCATGAAAGAGGTTCACGTTGGAACAGCTAGTGCACATTAGGCAGGACCGAAAATGAAGATTGAAATAAAGAAGCTCGGCTACTATTGGCCGACAATGTTCGACGACTGCTGCAAGTATGCCAAGTCTTGTCAGAAATGTCAGGAACACGTGACGGTGCCTAGAAGACCGCCCGTACCGCTGCATCCAACACTGCCCAACTGGCCTTTTTCCCAATGGGGAACAGACGTCGTGGGTCCACTACCCACATCATCCGCTGGGTGCAAGTACATCTTGGCCGCAACTGATTACTTCTCCCGCTGGGCGGAGGCTTTTGCTTTGAAAGAAGTGACCGGGGAAATCGTTTCCAGGTTTGTCCGTCGTAACATCATATTCCGGTTTGGCACTCCGAACCGAATTATCTCAGACAATGGAAGTCAGTTCCGCAACCAGAAAGTCTACCGGCTGGAAGAAAAGTACAAGATCGACTGGAGAACGTCAACCCCCTACAACCCACAGGCCAATGGCTTGGCTGAGGCTTTTAATAAAACTCTTTGTACTCTCCTGTCCAAGATTGTTAGTTTTAACAAGAGAGACTGGGAAGAGAAAATGTACGAGGCCCTGTGGGCGTACCGGACTGTATACAAAACTCCAACGGGTTGTTCACCCTTCTCCTTAGTGTATGGCTCAGAAGCAATTGTCCCCATTGAGCTGGAAATACCCTCCCTTCGGGTCGCAATCTAGCACGGGTTGGTCTAGGAAGAGCAAACAAATGTCGAGCGAAGGCTCGAAGAGCTCTCCAACTTGGAGGGGAAAAGGCTCCAAGCCCAGCAGAATATCCAGGTCTATCAGGCCCGAATATCGCATGCCTTTGACAAGCTCGTCAAGGAGCGTAAATTGAAAAAGGGTGACCTCGTCATGGTCAAGAGAAGAGAAGTCATGGCTTCCAATCCCAAGGGCAAGCTGAATGAGAATTGGCTTGGACCCTATGTAGTCCAGAAAGTCTACGAGGGTGGAGCGTATGTAATCGTCAACCATCGGGGGGAAGGTCAGTTTCCGCCCCTCAATGGTAGGCATTTGAGATTGTACCATGCTCCGATTCCCCCATTCAATGAATAATGCATTTATCCGCCCTGCCCCGGGCGAATTTGCATTGGTATTGTCCAGATGGTTTGGGCACTATTTATCTTGCATTTCAAAAAAAGAAGAGAGAACAAAAAAGAAAAAAAAATGAGAGAAGAACAAAAAATGAGACAAAAAAAGAGAATAAAAAAGAAGAAAAAAAAGGGGTGGGGAGGAATCAATCTCCCTTTATTAACACTCACTCTTATCTTCGAGTATTCCAATAAACGAATCAGCCATGTCAGCCCTCGACACCTTGTCGGCACTGACGAGGGACACCCTACCCGAACCTCTCGTTCGGGATTGGGGAATCAACCTTTCTCCTTGCTTTGGCACTAACCCCGTGTCAATGAATAAACCATGTCGGTTTCCGACACCCTATCGGCATAGATGAACAAACCTGTGGCCCGGACCTTTCTTCTGGTTCCATGAACAAAAAGACCCTTGCTTTGGCACTAACCCCGTGTCAATGAATAAACCATGTCGGTTTCCGACACCCTGTCGGCATCGATGAACAAACCTGTGACCCGGACCTTTCGTCTGGTTCCACGAACAAAAAGACCCTTGCTTTGGCACTAAACCCGTGTCATTGAATAAACTGTGTCGGTTTCCGACACCCTGTCAGCATTGATGAACAAACCTGTGGCCCGGACCTTTCATCTGGTTCCATGAACAAAAAGACCTTTGCTTTGGCACTAACCCCGTGTCAATGAATAAACCGCGTCGGTCTCCGACACCCCATCGCCATCGATGAACAAACCTGTGGCCCGGACCTTTCGTCTGGTTCCACGATCAAAAAGACCCTTGCTTTGGCACTAACCCCGTGTCAATGAATAAACCATGTCAGTTTCTGACACCCTATCGGCATCGATGAACAAACCTATGGCCCGAACCTTTCGTCTGGTTCCATGAACAAAAGGACCCTTACTTTGGTGCTAACCCCATGTCAATGAATAAACCACCTCAGTATTACAATTCCCCATCCCACCGACGAACAAACCCGTGGCCCGGACCTTCCGTCCAGATCAATGAACAAAAAAAAAGAACTCCTTTACTTGGCTCGGACCTTCCGTCCAAGTCGATGAACAAAAAGAGCCTCCTTGCTTGGCTCGGACCTTCCGTCCAAGTCTATGAACAAAAGGAACTCCTTTGCTTGGCTCGGACCTTCCGTCCAGGTCGATGAACAAAAAAAAATCTCTTTGCTTGGCTCAGACCTTCCGTCCAAGTCCATGAACAAAAGAAGTCTCATTGCTGGGCTCGGACCTTCCGTCCAAGTCCATGAACACAAAGAAGCCCCTCCTTGCTTGGATCGGACCTTCCATCCCAGTCCATGAACAAAAAAATGCATCCCCTTTGCTTGGTGCGGACCTTCCGTCCGAGTCGATGAATGGACAACTTTCCTGAACCCAACACGAGTCACCAACTCCCCCTTGGGATTGGCCTCATCTAAGTCGTTTTGGGCCTTTTGCCTGGGACGACGCATAAGCCCTTCCTTTTCGCTACGGCATTCGCCCCACGCCGATGACTAAACCCCCACTCTGACATGTCGGTCCGCGTGCATATGAGGTGAAGTGATCCGCTCATCCCTTCGCTGAAGGAGTGAGCGCTTTCCCGTGAATTCGCACCAGACTAGCATCTCACTGGCTCTAAAGAACAGATATCCTATCAAAGAACTCTACAATCGCGGGCCCCGCGCACTCGTCCCTCACTTGTGCTGCCCACGAGAGGGGGGCATTCGTGGACGTCAAAAAAGAAGAGAAGAAAAGGAACATTCCTGCAGCACAGATGTCTCGACACCCCGAGAGGAAGTCGAAGACGGAAAGACCGAACAAACCCCATACCTCCTCCAAGCAGGACGAAATTATATACCCGACGCTTCACCACCCAACGAGAAGCCCTTCGGGTAGAAGAGGTGGCCCCAGCTCTCCAGTCGGCATTGCCGAAGGCCTAATCAGAAGAAACTCAGGAAGGCAAACACATGGTCGGCACACGTCGAAAATCACTCGAAGCCCTAAACCGAGGCTCGAAGGCTTCGAAGTAAGCATCTGGGAGGAGACGCATTACAGCTAAAGTACTACCAAGGGGTAGGCGTCCGTCCGAATCACCGCTAAGCCAGGAAGAGACCCTATTGACCACCAAAACCGGCGCGCCCCCCATTAGCCCCCAAAATCGACACACCCCCTATTGGCCACCAAAACCGGCGCGCCCCTCTAATACCGCTAAAGCCGGCGCACCCCTCTTCCTGGTTCTAATCCGGCGCGCTCACCCCCCGCACCGTTTTAACCAAGGGTGCCATCCCATCTTCAGTTCGATCCCCTGTTTTTGGGTGCGAACAAATAGAACTTACCTGAAATGGCCGAACAACCTGCACCTGACCAGCGGGCAACCGCCTGAGCCCTTCTTGCTCCCAGGAATAGAAGGCTTCAAGCTCCGCACCAGCCATCGCATCTCCATCGGTCGTCGTCGGCCAATCCTAGGACTGCACCATCCCTACTCTATCAGCGGCTCTCCCGGTAGGCCACTCAACGACTTCGGACACAAGGAAAGAGGCAACAGAGGTGAGCTGGAGGGGATGGAGCTTGTGCTCTCTTCCTCCCCCACCTCCCACTGATATATATAACGAGACGAAGAGCTGAATAAGAGGGGTTTGGTGAGAAGAGTTTGGTGAGAGGAGGGGCTATCTCCGGCATCCGAAGAGAAGAAGAAGCTCGATCCCTCTGCGCCTGCAAGGTGAAGAAAAAGAGAGAGTGGGTGAGATAGGAAAGGTGAGTTCGGAGGGGGAGGAGCTTGTGCTCCGTTCCCTCTCCCCCACCGGTGTATCTCCTTCTTCCCCTTTTAATGTGTTTCCCTTCTTCCCCTTCAATGTATTTTCCCTTCCCTTCGGGATGAACTCCCTTGTATTTTAATCTCCCCCTTTTGATGGATGAATAAATAGAGAATAGTTGAAAAACACAGTGATTTACTTTTGTTAGCCATCGCTCCCCCTCTTCTCTCTATCTTCTACTCACCAAGGTGATTCAAAGTCTGCTCCTCTATAGCATAGTCTTTGAAGTAACCGTATGAGGGTGAACATTCATGGCCATCCCATGGCGAACATCTGCCCCGTCGGAGCTCTCACACAGCTACAACCCATGAACTGTTAGAACCCCTTGAAGGCTGGTCCTTGGGGCTTCTGCGTTCAACTATGGGACACCGGACTACCGTTAGGCCACTCCGAGTTTTTGGGATCGACCCGGAGTATTCCGTTTGGCAATCCCTTATTTCACCCCAGCAAACCTCAGTCCGGGGGAGGTGCTGCCCAATTTTTGTCAGGAGCAAGAGCACACAGAGCAAACGAATGAACCACTCTCTGGGGATGAAAGCAGCATGCGTTTGAAGCCTCTGAATCAAGCTGAACCTCCAAGCTCCTGCACAACGAACTCCTCTGAACAAAACACTTGAATCTTCATGCTAAGTCACCCTAACAAACGGTTAAAATATCTAAACTTCCTCTCTACAAATTTAATCCACCAATTAGGTGAACAAACTAATCAACTAATCAACTTGTAGGTGAAAGAAAGAAGAAAAAGAAGCAAGAAGAATCAAAGAAAACCTCCCGAGAGCTATTCCGGCGCGCTCCTAATCCGTCACGGGCTAATCCGGCGCGGCACCCCCCCGCGCCATTTTAGCCCTACACTCAAAAACCATTCTATCCCCATAGGTCCTAAACTGGCGCGGCCTAGGCGCGCCGGATTAACCTTCTATATGCGCGTCGGATTAACCTTCCTTGGGGCGTGCCGTTTTAGCCTTCTCTTTCACCTTCGCACACCGTATAGCCCCTTTTATAATCAAATTTTTGTTCCGGGGGCTCTGCCCCCGGAAACCCCCACAAGGGGCGCTGCCCCCTTGACCCCCCGTGACCTGACCGCGCAGGTCGATCCACGTGCGAGGGCGTATGTTGGCGAGTTTGGACTTCACACTTATCAATTCGCTCCCCCAGACTATGCGTGAAGAGAAAAGTAATGATGTCCCGTGGTATTAGACGTGGACCTCGGAATCCCCGACATGGTCACGATCCGGGCACAACTTGGGGCGATAGTTCATCAGCTTGACCCACTTCTTCCGGGATCCGATCCCGCATCCACATTAAACTTGTCGTACCTACGGCAGTCATCCGTACGGTTTTATCATCGTCTTCGATGCTACTAATGCGGACTTCTGTCCGAACACGAAATGGTCCATGAGTGACCAACATATACGTATCTATGAACATTTTACGCCCCAACGCGGGTTTGTTTAAACGTGATTCGAGATCTTTACTGTCACTTTGTTACCATGAATTTCAGGCCGTATGGCCCTTATTCCCGACAATCAATCAAGGGTGTTCCCCCGTACGGGGGATGTAAATAACGCCGTGGCCTTTACAGCACGGCGGGTTTCGCTCCGGACTCGAACTACACAATTGTCTGATTAGTCAGATCGCGCGCACTATGGGCTTCCATGAAGCCCAAATAAATCGTCACTTTGGTGACTGGCACGCCCACGCACTTAATAAACCCAATAAACGAATAACCAAAGATCTTAATAAAAAGTGCGTCCACAAGACCCAGCGAACCAATCTCATCCACGTGGAGAAGAATATTCTCCAATTATTGGCCTCTCAACATTTTTTTTCGTGCCAAAGAGAAGTCCCAGGTTGCACATTTTACTTGTCACGTGAATTGGATTGCACACCTTGAATAGCACGTTGTAACTTGATATTCGACGAGCTCCCCACATGTTTGTTGTAATGTCCTCCAGGTGCTCTGACTTAACTGAAAATGTTAATCTTAATGATTAGCTGCTTTGACCTTGTTCAGCATGATGGTCTTCTTTGCACAACCTTATGTAGCATTCTAAAGCATGTGCTCTGACTTGTCTTAGTAAGATAACAATAGATGCACCTACATGTCAGAGCAAAGTAGTGCATGTGCACTGACCTTAACAAACTAAAGATGTGAATGTGCTCCGACCTTATGTGAGCTTGTAAACTGACTTGTGTGAAGGTGCTCAGACCTTCATGCTTTGAAAGTGACATGTGCATCGACCTAGAATGGAGGTGCTCTGACCTTATGCAACTTTGAACATGTGCTCTGACGTTTACATAGCCTAGTGAACACATGTGCTCCGACCTCTCTTCAGAGTTGACTGATGTGCATCGACCTTCCTATTGAAGTTGCTCAAATGTGCACCGACTTGAACAATATGTGCACCGACCTTCCTATTGAAGTTTCTCAAATGTGCACCGACCTCTCTTCAGAGTTAGCCGATGTGCACCGACCTTTCATCTTGAAATCACCAAGGTGCATCGACTTTTCTTCTTCGTTGCCAAGATGTGCCTCGACCTTTGTCCCGTGCAGACTGGATGTGCATCGACCTTTGTCCCGTGCAGACTGGATGTGCATCGACCTTTGTCCTGCGCCTAGTCGATGTGCATCGACCTTTGTTCTGCAAAGACTGAAGAAGCACTGACCTTAGTGTTATGTGCACAGACCTGAAGGCGATATGCATCGACCTTATGTGACATAATGAATGTATGTGCACTGACTTATCTATCAAAGGAACCATTCAACAATTATGACATCATGCATAGATAAATAAGTGCAACTCAATACTTATAACATCATCATCATCATTCAATTCAAGTAATTCAGCATACTTCACCCTTTTCTAATTTTCAGTCAAATATATTCATAATGGTTGACATCATAGAAACATTGACATCATCAAAACGTAGAATGGAACACACTCCCCCTTTTTGATGATGGCAATCATATGAGTTATTGATGAAGATTTTATTGAGATTTTATTGGTGACATTCGGGCAATCAGAAAAGGTAGATTCAAAGATGAGATGATAAACTGAAGTATGCACATTGTTCCTGACATGCATGCAGAATGACACTGATTCCTTCACACTAACTCCCCCTGACAATGACAACCTTCTATTTTCCATCAAAAAAACATATAGACTCAAGCCCACACAATGATCACACAATGACTCATGCCAGCCAAAAACACTCCCACTTTGACATCATCAAAAGGAGTGGAGAGAGAACTAAATGAAAGAGAGTAAATTCACAATATAGAAGACTTCAAATCTATCTCTTAAAGGAGTAAGTAAGAGAACTGAATTAAGCTCAGGTTCTTAAGGTCTAATATTCGGGATAGACATAGAGTAAGAGTGAAGATTACCATCATACAAAAATAATAAAAAAAACCAAGGTTTAACAGTTATGCCAGGAGAGATCTTTCTAGATGTTGTACTGATCAGATGACTAGAAACTCATCCACTAAAGATTGTTCCAAAGGTATTGAGGACAAATAGTCTACAATTCATTTCAGAAACAGAGGGGTTGATAGATTTTTCTTTTCTGAGCAGCAAAATTGCCATTGAGTAATTTTGGTAAATCGCACATTGTTACATGAGACACTTTGATTAGAGGCTGGAATCTCCAGTTACTCAGTGTGATAACCGTATTACTTCTCTTTAGAGAACATAGTTAGCATTTGAAGTGTCTTTTTACGTGAGGAGACACCTTGGTCAAAGGCCAGAATCCCCAGTTACTCAACACTTTAATGCCATTGCTCTGCCATGAATTTTAATTTTTCATAAACTTTTTAAACAGAGATATTCTGGCACTTCATGACATAGAATATTTTTCATTTCTTTGATGAATCTTCTAGTTTCTCGATAACCAGATCATTGCTCTGAGATTTTGATACCCCCAATTTTTTATTTTGGTATGTGATGTTTGAAGACAATACCACATGTACTGAACCTTAGAGAATTTGCTTCCAGAAGTCTAAGTTTCAAGCTTTTAGGAGATTTCATGACATAAGAGTTTTAACTTTGATCCATGCTCATTAATTATGTAGGAAGATATTCTTCAGATTCTTTGTCCAGGTCTTTGCAGGATTATTAGATCGAAGCTTCTTAGCTATATTTTAGTTAATCAAACTTAAAAGTTTAAGAGAGTCATAAGTGTCTATATGTTCTGAATAGACTGTATAAGATTTTCAATTTTCAATGAGCTTTTTACAGCAGCTAGACCTCTCAACATCTTTTGAATCAGCCCCCTAAACTTACCAACTGACAAATTGACCAAGCTCCCCCTTACATTATGAATCAGAAATGTAGACACTTCGAATGCAAAATATATTGCTATCCAAAAAAAATGTTGATTGACATTAAACATGGTCTACATGTATATGAACTTGTGGTACCAGGCGGAGAACGTAGGTCATATGACCACTTCACACATGATGTGGGTTTCCAGTCAAAAGGGATCTGACTTAGCTGAAAATGTTAATCTTAACAATTAGCTACTTTGACCTTGTTCAACATGATGGTCTTCTTTGCACAGACCTTATGCAGCATTCTAAAGCATGTGCTCTGACTTGTCTTAGTAAGATAACAATAGTTGCACCTACCTGTCAGAGCAAAGCAGTGCATGTGCACTGACCTTAACAAACTAAAGTTGTGAATGTGCTCCGACCTTATGTGAGCTTGTAAACTGACTTGTGTGAAGGTGCTCAGACCTTCATGCTTTGCAAGTGACATGTGCATCGACCTAGAATGGAGGTGCTCTGACCTTATGCAACTTTGAACATGTGCTCTGACGTTTACATAGCCCAGTGAACACATGTGCTCCGACCTCTCTTCAGAGTTGACTGATGTGCATCGACCTTCCTATTGAAGTTGCTCAAATGTGCACCGACCTGAACAGTATGTGCACCGACCTTCCTATTGAAGTTGCTCAAATGTGCACCGACCTCTCTTCAGAGTTAGCTGATGTGCACCGACCTTTCATCTTGAAATCACCAAGGTGCATCGACTTTTCTTCTTCGTTGCCAAGATGTGCCTCGACCTTTGTCCCGTGCAGACTGGATGTGCATCTACCTTTGTCCTACAAAGACTGAAGAAGCATCAACCTTTGTTCTACAAAGACTGAAGAAGCACCGACCTTAGTATTATGTGCACAGACCTGAAGGCGATATGTATCGACCTTATATGACACAATGAATGTATGTGCACCAACTTATCTATCAAAGGAATCATTCAACAATTATGACATCATGCACAAGAAAATAAGTACAGCTCAATACTTATAACATCATCATCATCATTCAATTCAAGTAATTCAGCATACTTCACCCTTTTCTAATTTTCAGTCAAATATAGTCATAATGGTTGACATCATAAAAACATTGACATCATCAAAACGTAGAATGCAACAAGACGGCATGGCACTAAGGTTGTCGATCCACGGGCGACCGAGGATGGCCTTGAACATTGGGTCGATATCCAGCACATAGAATTCGACGGGCATTGTCAATGACCCGAGCTCAGCTTGAACAGTGACTACCCCATGACACACCCTTCTTGAATTATCATAAGCTGCGATGGTGGTCGGGGTAGGCTTTAACAAATCTTCTGAGATGTTGCATGCTCTCAAAGTACTTAAAGGACAGACATTGATAGAAGCATCGGTGTCTACCAAGGCCGCATCTATACTCACTTTGTTCAAAATGATAGAAATACACAGCGGCATTTGATGAGCCTGGGGAGGCGCCAACTCAGTGTCAGGGAAAGTAATGGCTGGCCCCTTGGAGATTGTAGCCAGAGTAGATGGTAAGCTATCAACAACCATGTCTTCATTAACCATAACCTTCTGCAGGAAGTTCCGTAAGGCATCTTGATGGAGCGTGGACCTCTTGATCAACTCTAGAACTGAAATCGTTGCGGGCATCCGGTCCAGATGATGTAGCAAGTCATATTGGGTACCCGAAAATGGATCTACTTCCTCTTGATCAGCAGCCTGTTGTAAGGACTGGGGATTGGGTGCGGATGCACCAGTGGTAGGGTAGTTTCGATGGAACAAACTCCCGCTCCATAGGGCAAGATTTTGAGCCGGCACACCATTAGATGGGCTCATGGCGGGTGGTTTGATGGGCCCTATGGGGTGAATAAGAGGTGTAGGGGTAGGCGTAGTGGAGACGATGGGGGTGATGGGAGTAGTGGCAGTGGTGATGGGTCGTGTTGGGAGGATGACTGGTGAAGGGTTGGATGTGTTGTGTCCCTTGGTTTTGATGATAACAAATCACAAATCATTAGTATATGTTTGAAAAATATCTGACTTAACATTGGCTTGATGAATTGATTAAACAAGTGCAGAAGAATCTCACTAAAAGATGTCTCGACACGACCCAGTGATGTCTCGACGCTTCCACATGAGATTATACAGATACTTCAACAAATTGAGCTCCAACACAATATAATGTGTCGACACATCATACTCATGTCTTGACACATACCGAAGAATTCAAGCTGAAGCTGTTCTGCCTAAGTATCTGGATTCACCGATGTCTCGGCATAAGGCGCTCATGTCTCGACACCATATTACAACATCTTTGCACATGGCTCACATGTCTTGACACCGTTTGGTGTTGTCTCGACTCTTCAGCCATGGTACTTCAAGATTTCAAAAGGATGTCTCGACACACTAGAGGTAAAGTGTCGACACATCCACAATCAACCAGAATGATTCTTCAAGATATTCAAAGGAATGTCTCGACACACTGCAAGGAAAGTGTCGACACACTGTGTTCGTCCAGAATGGATCTGGATCCAACGGGAGCTGATTTCAAGATCTGGAACTTAATCCATAGGATCCGTCTGCTCTGGAAAAAGCCGTCAGATTGCGTTGGTGTCAGAAGACTGTGTTTTGGCAGAGATATTTTCTGAAGAAAATTGTACCCTTGCTCAAATGGTCTCCTACCTACCCACATTCCTGCAAGCTTGTCAAGAAGATAGTTAACTGTGCGAGTGAAAGCAGATCTAATAATGTGGATGTGACATTCTGGGTGTTGCTTAAAAAAGTGGACAACGTTGGTGTCGCCCTAGGACACCAATATATATAAGGAGCATGTAATCCAGTTCGAATACATCAGAGAGTAGAAGTGAGCTAAGAAGAGCACTGAGGGAAAAATGAAGAAGAAGAAAACTTGCTGTGCAAGCTGCTCTTCATCCTGATGCTGCCGGCGTGAGTGAACCTAGAAGAAGACATTTTCCTCTTCCTCACGATGAAAAGAAATCTTCAGTGGCTGCTATGAAGATTCAACAAGAAGAAGAAAACCAAGGCTCTCTCAATCTCATTCCCAGACAAAAGACTTCTTTGTCATAGAGCTTTCATTACGATACTCTGTCTGGCCATTTCATCTTTTGTTTGCTTTTCTACTAAAAAAACTTCTCCTCATTAGATCCCTACCTGCGTGTAGGAAGATAGAAGGCGTGGTCGCCTATCTGTGTGGTCTGGGGTGTGATCCCACAAGCTGTGCGACAGCGGAGTGTGAGAGTGTATCTCTCTGCTAGAAGCTGTGAATCAGCTGTTGTGCTCTGGCACTAGTGAAGCCTCACTATGTTGTGTGAGGGGTGGATGTAGGTCTCTAGATTGAGACTGAACCACCTTAAAGATCTTATCTTGTGGTTTATCTTCTCTCTTGTTCCAATGATAGAAACTTGATAAGACCGCTTCTAGGAATCCTATGTGCATCAAGTCTTTCAGTTAGTGACTATTATCTGTCTCTTATCCGCTGTGTTAGTCATTGTTTTTATTTACACAAAGAAGGGCAAAGAAAAGGGGCTGATCTATTCACCCCTCTCCTCTAGATCCGCCTATCACCACTCAACACGTGGTATCAGAGCTAGTCTCTCTGAATGTGGTCTAACAACCTTGAGAGAACTGGTGATATGGCTTCTAAAGGTCCTATGGATGAAGGACATTCTGTAAATAGGCCTCCCTTTTTCACTGGGATAAACTATCCTTACTGGAAAAACCGCATGCAGGTCTTCATTAGAGCCCATGATCATGAAGTCTGGCGAGTGATCAGCAAGGGACCATTTGAGCTACCTCCTGATGAAGATACATGGACTAAAGAACAAATCAGGCAATCAACTCTGAACTGGGGTGCCAAGCATATCATGCAGTGTTCCATTCATCCGACTGAATACTCAAGAGTATCAACTTGCAAAACTACAAAAGAAATGTGGGATCGCCTTGAGGTAATATATGAAGGGACACAGCAGGTACGTGCAACCAAAGCTAATATGTTGGTATCTGAATATGAGAAGTTCAGAATGAAATCTGATGAGTCCATTTCGGACATGTATGCTAGGATAACCTCGCTCACTAATGGCTTGACTGAGCTAGGCAAGACATATACTGAGCAGGAGATAGTAAGAAAGATACTCAGATCACTAACTCCTGTCTGGCATACAAATGCCACGGTGGTTGAAGAATCAAAGGACCTAACCGCCATCAAAGTAGAAGAACTCATAGGGTCCCTGATGACCTATGAGATGAATCTGAAGAACAAAGAAGCTGAAGTGAGTAAAAAGAAGCCTTGGGCTCTTAAAGCCAGACCAAGCACCAAGGACCTATCTGAAGATGAGCATTCAAGCAGCAACACTGAAGAAGATGAAGTTGCCCTATTGACAAGAAAGTTCAAAAAAATTTTAAGAAAGGAAGGTACAGGCTTTACTAAGAAGAAGCCCCAGGTAAGAAGAGGTTTCCGGCCAAGACCTAAAAATACTAAAAAATTTGAAAAGCTTATATGTTACTCTTACAGGAAACCAGGACACATCAAGTCTGAATGTCCTGAAGAAGCTAAGAAAGCTATGCCCAAGTGGAAGAACAAGAAGAAGCAGGCCATGGTGTGCACTTGGAGTGATGAAGAAGAAGAAGAAACTGAAGACAACTCCTCTGAAGAGGAAAAAGATGATCTCTGCCTAATGGCCAAAGGAGAAAATGATAGCGAGGTGAGCTCTCCCTTTGAGCATTTCTCCACTAATGATTGGGAAGTAGCTTACTTTGAACTGATGAACAAATATGAAGTATACAGAAAAGAGAAGAAAACCATAAAAAAGAAGGTTGAATCCTGTGGGCATGACAAAGCTCTTAATGAAAAGATAATCCTTCTAGAAACTGAAATTGAAGATTTAAGAAAAATGAATGAAAATCTTGAAGAAGGAAGAAAAGAAATGAGAGATTTGGAAGATGACAATGAAAGGCTAAGAGATGAAATTGATGAATTAAAATTAAAAATGCAAAGCTATGCAAAGGACAACAATCTGTGTAATGAAAAGGTTGAAGCTTTTAAATAGGTCAACTCTCAACTGTTGAAAGAAAATGAGAAACTTCAAAAGGATCTAGCATATAAACAAACATCTCTCGAAAAATTTGTTGATGAGAGTGAAAACTTGAATGCCCTGCTAGGAACCAAAATTAACTTCAACAGAGAAGGGCTAGGATATGAGCCTACCAAAAAGAAAACTTTTGGGTTAAAAACCACCACTTTTGTCTCATCTTCCGAAGCATCTACCTCCAAATCAACACACCAAGAAAATATTGAAAACAAAGGAAAATAGAAGATAGGAGATCCAATTAACAAAATTTTCCAACAACCCAAAAAGGTTCATAAACAACCTCAAACAGGTCGACAACCATCCAAGCCTCAGCCTGCACATCACAGAGAAAGAGACAGCTATAATGTTAGAATAGGTCGGGACACCTCATGGAATAGGTCGACACCCACCAGGTCGAATGCCCCAAAAAATCCCATGTTTGCACCAACAGGTCGACAGTTTCCTTACAGGAGGTCGACACATCCACCATCTAGAAACAGTTATAGACATACTGAACAGTGGACAGGTCGACACTTTGCCTTCTACAGATCGACACCTCCATGGGTAAGAAACAATAATGCTCCCTATGGTCATAGGTTCACTCAACCCCAACGACCTAGGCAATATGACACTTCCTACTTATCTAGACCAACAAATTAGAACAGATGGACCAATCAACAGTCCTTTTTCGCCACTTCCAAAACTCACAAAGTCCAAAAGACTAAAGAGAAGTAAAATCAGAACTCCCAACAAAGCAAAGATGTTAATAAAGTTTGGATTTTGAAGTCTATCTTATCCTGCTTTGTAGAAATGAAGAAACTATTGGGACCCAACTGTCCTTGGGTTCCAAACATTGTCACTTAATTCCTTGTGCAGGAGTGTCTTGCAACCGTGCACAACCATTGGTATCTTGACAGTGGCTGCTCAAGACACATGATTGGAGACAAAATAAAATTCTATCTCTTGGTTGAAAAGGAAGCTGGACATGTCACATTTGGAGGAAACAACAAAGGAAAAATCATTGGTTCAAGTAAAGTTGGTAAGAACCCCTCCAACTCAATTGATAATGTATTACTTGTTGATGGTCTAGAGTACAACTTGCTGAGCATTAGTCAACTATGTGATAAAGGTCATACTCTAGCTTTTGACTCTAATGCATGTAAAATCTTGCAACCAAATTCAAAGGAAACCATGTTTTCAGGCAAAAGAGTCAACAACGTGTACATGATTGACTTAGATGACCCTGCTCACATAAATCTTTGCCTTGCTGCATCAAAATATGAATTAGCCTATTTGTGGCATCGCAGACTAGGACATGTTAGTTACAACACTCTTCATAAATTGGTAAAGCATTCAATTGTCAAAGGTCTGCCTGAAATCAAATTCAAACTGAACACTAAGATTTATGATGCATGTGCTCAAGGAAAATAGACTAGAAAGTCTTTCAAGAGTAGAACTAAAAACTCATCATCTAAACCACTTGAACTAATCCATATGGACTTGTTTGGCCCAACCAAAATAGCCAGCTTAAGTGGTAAAAGATATGGTTATGTCCTGGTGGATGATTTTACTAGATTCACTTGGGTATTATATCTTGCACATAAAAATAATGCCTTTGATGAGTTTCAGGCACTATATATGCAAGTGAAGCAAGATGGTAAGTTTAAAATTTCTCACATTATTTCAGATCATGGTGGTGAATTCGACAATGCTGACTTTGAAAATTTGTATAGGACCGAAGGAATCATTCACAAGTTTTCATCACCACGAACTCCTGAACAAAATGGGGTAGTTGAGAGGAAGAAGAGAACTCTCATAGAAATGGCACGCACAATGCTTGCTGAAAGGCATCTACCTATTAGATTTTGGGCTGAAACGGTAAACACTGCATGCTATATCATCAACCGGTCAATGGTAAGACCCCTCACTAAAATGACTCCATATGAGTTGCTGAAAGGTAAAAAGCCATCTCTCTTTCACATGAAGGTGTTTGGGTCAAAGTGCTTTGTTCATAATAGTGACAAAAAAGTTCTGGATAAGTTTGAGCCCAAGAGTGAAGAAGGAATATTCCTTGGGTACTCTGACAAATCTAGAGCTTATAGAGTCTACAATGTTAGGACCCTTTGTGTAGAAGAATCTCCTCACATCACATTTGATGAGATTGATCATAACAACCCTTGCAGAGAAGATGATGATGGGGAATTCCTAAACATAAGAGGAAGAGAGGAACTTCCACAAGAAGAAATCCAAGCAAATGAGGACCAAGGAGAACCAAGTAATACTCCAGTCACCGAAGCAGATGAAGGTAATGCTCAACCTGATCTAAGACTGTTAAAAGATCATCCGTTGGAAAACATCTTAGGTAATCTGCATGACCGAACCAAAACTAGGTCTCATTTCAAAATTATGGATGAAATTGAACAACTTGCTCTTGTGTCTCAAATTGAACCCAAAAATGTTGTAGAGGCCTTAGAAGATGAAAACTGGATCAATTCCATGCATGATGAGTTAAACCAGTTTGAAAGAAATAAAGTATGGCATCTTGTTCCAAGGCCTAAAGAAAAATCTGTCATAGGAACAAAATGGGTGTTCAGAAATAAGCTAAGTGAAGATGGAAGGATAGTAAGAAACAAATCCAGATTGGTGGCTCAAGGGTATAATCAAGAATTTGGCATAGATTATGAAGAATCTTTTGCTCCTGTTGCTAGACTTGAGGCCATTGAATTTTGCTAGCATTTGCATGTTCTCATAAGATCAAACTGCAGCAAATGGATGTTAAGAGTGCTTTTCTAAATGGTCTTATTAAAGAAGAAGTCTATGTAGAGCAACCCCCCGTTTTTGAATGCACATATTTCAAAGATCATGTTTACAAGTTGGACAGGGCCTTGCATGGTTGAAGCAGGCACCTAGAGCTTGGTACGATAGGCTAAGTTCATATCTCATTGAACAAGGGTATTCAAGAGGTAATGTAGATCAGACACTGTTCACCAAGAAACATGGTAAAGATATCTTGATAGTTCAAATTTATGTGGATGACATAGTGTTTGGATCCACTAAACCTCAAATGTGTGAGGAGTTTGCTAAACTCATGACCAATGAATTTGAAATGAGTCTAATGGGTGAGCTTCAATTCTTTCTTGGCCTGCAGATTAGTCAAAGCAATGAAGGCTGTTTTATCAACCAAGCCAAGTATGTGAAGGAGTTGCTGAAAAAGCTTGATCTGACCAACTGTAAGCCCTTGGGAACTCCAATGGGGACTGCCTGTAGCAACCATGGTAAAATAAAAGGAAGATTTCAATAAAAAATTAAGTAAGTAAATGATAAGAACCAAGATGAATAAATAATAAGTCAAATGTAAATAACGCCTCTCAACAAGGCGCGATTTTAATAAGAAACGCCTTCACCTGAGACGTTAATTCAAAAAAGTGACGCCTATACTAAAGGGCGTCAAATTTCAAAAACGTCCAAAACGAATAAAAGGAAAGAGAAAGAAACGCCCTCTTCTTGGGCGCGAATTACAAAAGAAACGGTACAGGTCAAGACATCAATTAAAATGCACGCCCTAACCTAAGGCGTTAATTGCATTTGTGTTCCATTCAAACCAGGAGACTATCCAGGGTAAGTTTTAGGATTGCTACGTGTTCGATTGACTATGGTAAGGACTCTATCAAGGAAACTAGAGTTCTAATCAAATTCTAACCCTAAGGGATTCCTGAAACCCTATAAATACCCCTTTCAGTCGAACCTATTAGCTATTTTGGTCAAAGGCGTTCTGTTGCTGTCTCGTGCGTGAAGAACAGGTTTGTTCTTCTTCCTCTGCCTTCAGTCAGAGAATATGAAGATTTTTAATCGTTCTTCATCTTCTTCTTCTGTAGGTTGTCTGCAGCAAGTAGTAACTCTCTTGTCTAGCTAAAGAACGTGGGTTCTTCATCAACATCATTTTCCGGAAGACTCTGTTCAGAACAGAGCACAGTTTTCTTTTCACAACCTTCACGTATCTTCACCAGATCATCATCAGGTAGGTTTTCTCAAGGATTGTAGCCCAAACTAGCATAAGATTCATAATAATATCATCTGTTCATCCATACATATAGCTTTACTACGTTTCCAAAGCTTTCTGCGAAATTTTAAAAGAAGCGACCCTGCCTAGGGCGCTACTTTGAGTTCTGACGCCCTGCCCAGGAGTCGTCAATTCCATGTAATTATTAAATACCAAATGTTTAAAATTTAATATCTATGAAACCATGAATCTAATTTAATGCATGATCATAAGCCTCGAACCCTGATATTTTTCTTGTCCTGATCATATAATTTATTTCCTGAAAATTATTATCCTTGAAATTTCCACTGATTATGTTAAAAACCTGGAAAGGGATGAATTAACGACCCTTAATAGGTCATCTTTTATTAAAGAGACGCCCTACACAAGGGCGCGGATTTGTATTAACGACTTTTTATGAGTCACTAGTTTACCAAAGGACCAGCTGGGAATAAAGTGCTGTTAAATGGATAATTAACGACAGCCACGATGTCGTTTCTTTATGAAATAACGCCCCTGAATAAGGCGTGTTTTATTGAAAATATAGAATTAAGGAAACCTCGGCATAACAGAAATATATGATGGACGACTGATACAGAAGTCGTCAAATTGAAAATAAACGACCCCGTCAAGGGCGTTAATTTGTTAAGTAGTGACTTAGGTTAAGTCGCTAATTCCTGTGCGATTATTTTATACTATTTTCTGTGAACCGAGGGTTTTAAATATCTATATATATATATTTATATGTATGTATATATCGGCACTATATTCCATTCCGTGAATATAGTCCCCTGTTCCACGACGTTTACCGATTACCCCTCAATTCTCGGTGACATACTAACTCTCCATCGGACATTCCGTTCCTTTGGACTGGCAAGTTAGTCATTGGGACCTCCGTAAGTCTCCTCGTAGCCTTGGATTCCCTCAAGGCCGACCGAGCGGGTTGTACCATAAAAACCCTTTACACTATTTTTCCATGTCACTCTATAGAAACATGGTATACCGGCCCTCATGATATGCTATGTGGATATCATGAGAATATTCTTAATGGGATGTGGACATCATGCCATTAATCTGCTGTTCTTGTGGACCTCAATTCTATATCAAGTGGGTGACCATCTATATATGGACACTTAATTGTCATGGTACCCAATTAGGGAACCAAACTCCACCCAGTTTATCGACATGTCCTGGTTTATATGCTTTGCGTGGATTTTATCGCAAGAATGTCCTTACTCAAGGGCCTTGCCCTTGAATTCCATGAGAATCTTATCTTATCATCCTATTAAAGCTTGTTCTTGAAACTCCTTATTGGCTATAAACTATCGTGGATGTCTAGATCTACCTTTAATGCTGTGCATATAAGGGCCCGATCTGGTCCTGGGAGGAGCACCCAAAAGTACTAGTGCTCATGGGAGTTGTAATGATCACGGTGTCTTGCATTACACCGAAGTACTTTTTCTCTTGATCTTTGGCATTCCACACACACTCTCTCTTTCTTGCGTGCGTGACTCGACTTGCGTGACTTTACTAACGTGGCCCGACACTGGCAAAGTACTTGCGTGAAATAGCCAATAATCTATAAAGTCTCTCATGAATATCTCTTGTTTAAGACTCGCTTGGATGTTTTATACGACGTGTTATTCTATTGATTAGTTATTTCTACATGCCTAGCCATATTACATTTGCATGTGAAAAATTGTAATTACTTAAACCCATTGCTAGTTCTTGAGATATAATTTCCTACTGAGCGTTCGCTCACTCAGTGTTTGCTTATTTTCAGGTAAGTCCGATGATGAGACTCAATCGGATGGGGAAGGTCAAGAGTGAAGAGATTAGAGCTCTCCGTCTATCCAAGTGTCTACTAGTCTTATCTTTCAAATTTCTTAAGTCAATCATTGTACTTTTCCTTTTATTGGGTCTTAGCACTTTCATTAAGTGAATTGTAATAGAAGTACTTTTGAGGTTGTGATTGAATAAAAGGATTGGGTTATCTTTACTTATGCGCACTCTGTCTTTGTGTTGAATACACTAATACTCTGATTGACATGATCAATATAAACTCGTCACGCATCTCCGGGTTCCTTCCGCGCTCGGGGCGTGATAGTTTTTGTTGTATCAGAGCCTAGGTTATTCAATTCCTAGGAAACCCAAGTCCAAGGATAAATCTGAACCTCTAACCAGTGAGATTGGGTAGAACCAAGGGTTAAAGTCAACCTAGAATTAAAAGCCTTTTTAATGCCATCACATACTAATATAGCTATTGTAATTATAGGACAATGGCTGCCGAACGTGCTCAATGGCGCAACATGCAACGCACTCTTCAAGGCATGACCCAGGCACTTCAACAAGTGGCACAAGGAGGTGCACATCGTGGAGTAGGAAATCTCCACCAAAGCTTCAAGAACATGAACCCTCCTAAGTTCATGGGATCCACTGATCCAGATGATGCCGAGCACTAGATCCGAGAGACGGAACGTGTCTTTAGAGTCATGCAATGTTCGGACCAAGAGAAGGTCCTGTTAGCCACATTTCAACTAGAAAGAGACGCCCGATGCTAGTGGGAGTCGGTAGAAGCCACATTAGATCAAGGACAAGTTACTTGGGAGGAGTTTGTTGAGCATTTCAACAATAAATATTTCTCAGATCGAGTTCAAGAGAAGAAAGCCGCTGAATTCGCCGCACTTAACCAACGATCTTTGTCGGTGGCTGAATATGAAGCGCTGTTCTCAAGGCTGTCTCGGTACGCTAAACACTTAGTTAGTACTGAGAAGATGAAAGCTCGAAGATTCCTTAATGGGCTCAGGTCCCAATATATCACACAACTGGCACCAATGGACATACAAGTCTATTCGGAGATGGTTCGACGAGCCCAATTACTAGAAGATGCCACGGAACTATCTGATAGGATCCGTGGAAAAGACAAGAAGGAGAATGTTACTAGCTCCGGCACCTTCAAATCCAATTTCAAGAAAAGGCCAAGTAATGTAGGTACTCCCTCCCAGGAGCAATAGTTCAAGAAGGCCAAACCTTTCTCCATCACCACTACACCTTCTAAGGTGGTATGTAAGCACTGTGATAAGGCCGGGCACAAGGCCGAAGAATGTTGGAGGAAACTTGGAGCGTGTCTCCGTTGTGGGAGCCATGATCATCGGATTCCCGACTGTCCCCTACTCAATGATCAAGCCGGTGACGGAAAGCGCCCGGTGACAAAGAATGCTCGTCTCCAAGCTAGTAAGGAGGCGGAACAAGACGAAGGCGGACTAGTAGAAGGTACACTGAAAGTTTGTTCCAAGTCTGCACATGTCTTATTTGATACGGGTGCATCACATTCTTTTATTTCCAAGCAGTTTGCTGACCCACTACCTATGGAACCGGAATGGATGAAAATATTTTTATCTACTCCTCTTGGAAATGAAACCGATATTACTCACCATTATCAAAACTGTGAAGTCTTGGTAAAAGGAAGAAATCTTCCTATCAACCTCATATGTTTAGACCTAAAGGAATATGACGTCATATTGGGAGCAGACTGGTTATCTAGGTATCAGGCAACTGTGGATTTCCGTAACAGCAAAGTTACTTTCAAGGACTTTCCAGAACTAGTCTATTCTAGCCCTAAGAGTCGGAGCGAGTCACCTCTTATTTCGGCTCTCCGAGCTAGCAAGCTAATAAGGAAAGGATGTGTATCTTTCCTTGCATTTGTCACCATTAAGGAGACTAAGGAGACTAAGCTAGAAGACATCCCAGTTGTGCAAGAATTTTCGGACGTGTTTCCGGAGGATTTGCCTGGATTACCCCCACAAAGAGAAGTGGCCTTCACCATCGACTTGGTCCCTGGTGCTGGACCTGTTTCTAAGGTACCATTTAGGATGTCCCCTACCGAACTCAAGGAGCTGAAGGAGCAATTGATGGAACTTCTCAAGAAGGGATTTATTAGACCAAGCACTTCCCCGTGGGGAGCACCTGTGCTATTTGTATAGAAGAAAGATGGATCCATGAGGTTATGCATCGACTATCGACAGTTGAATCAATTCACTATCAAGAACAAGTATCCACTGCCGAGAATCGATGAGTTATTCGATCAAATATCTGGATCCATGTATTTTTCGAAGATTGATCTCAGGTCGGGATATCACCAACTAAGGATCAAAGATGAGGACTTCTATAAGACCGCGTTCAGAAGCAGGTATGGGCACTATGAATTTGTTGTTATGCCTTTTAGACTAACAAATGCCCCTGCTGCCTTTATGCAGTTGATGAATAGTATATTCAGGCCTCATCTAGATCAATTCATAGTGGTTTTCATTGATGATATACTGATCTATTCAAAGACCAAGGAAGAGCATGAGGAGCATTTGAGAATAGCATTACAAATATTGAGGATAAATCAGTTATATGCAAAGCTCAGCAAATGTGAATTTTGGTTAGAAGAAGTAGCTTTCTTGGGGCATGTTATATCAAAAGACGGTTTATCCGTAGATCCATCAAAGGTTGAAGCTGTAAGGAATTGGGAAAGACCGACCAATGCTAGTGAGATCCGTAGTTTCTTGGGTCTTGCGGGCTACTATCGGCGATTCATCAAGGATTTCTCCAAGATAGCCGTACCACTCACTAGGCTAACTCGCAAGGAGATACGTTATGAATGGAGTGAAGAATGTGAAAGAAGCTTCCAAGCTCTCAAAAATCATCTAACTACTGCCCCAGTTTTAGCTTTACCAATTGAAGGTGAGAGGTTCGAAATATACACCGATGCATCTGGCATTGGCCTCGGATGTGTTTTAATGCAACAAGGGAAGGTTATAGCCTACTCTTCTCGCCAATTGAAGAAGCACGAGGAGAACTACCCAGTTCATGATTTAGAATTGGCTGCGGTAGTATTTGCACTGAAGATATGGAGACATTATCTGTACGGAGTGTAGTTTATTGTATACTCTGACCATAAAAGTCTTAAGTATCTCTTCTCTCAGAAGGAATTGAATATGAGGCAAAGACGTTGGCTAGAATATCTTAAGGACTTCGACTTCACTATACAATATCATCCTGGAAAGGGTAATCCTGTAGCCGATGCCCTCAGTCGAAAGCCAAGAGCACTATTAGCCAATTGTATGATTCAGGAGTGGAAGTTGCTAGAACAATTCTCTAAACTTAATATAAGTATGGACAAGGACAGTAGATGTGTCACATTATCCCATATGAGCATACAGCCAGACTTGCTATCTGAAATACAAGGACTTCAAGGTAATGACCCCGTACTAGTGGAAATCAAGGGCAAAATGGAAGAACAACCTGATTTCAGATTAGCTTCAGATAGAAGGTTGTTATTCAGAAATAAAATATGTATACCGAATTGCCCAGAGCTAAAGAAGAAAATCTTAGATGAAGCTCACAGATCAAGGTACACGATTCATCCAAGATCAACTAAGATGTACCAAGATTTGAAAAGGCCCTTTTGGTGGCCCAATATAAAAAGAGAAATAGCGGATTTTGTGTCTCGCTGTCTCACATGTCAGCAAGTCAAGGCAGAACACCAAAAGCCTGCTGGTAAGCTACATCCTCTAGATATTCCCAAGTGGAAGTAAGAGGATATCGGTATGGACTTCATAATGTGTCTGCAAAAATCAAAGGGAGGATATGACGGAATATGGGTTATCATCGACAGATTGACCAAATCGGCACACTTCTTGCCAATCAAGAGTCGATGGTCAGTTGATGTTCTTGCTGCATTATACCTTAAAGAGATAGTCAGGTTACATGGAGTACCTGTCTCAATCGTGTCTGACAGAGATCCCCGTTTTACTTCTCACTTTTGGAAGGGTTTACAACATTCACTGGGGACGAGACTTAACTTTAGTACAGCTTTTCATCCTCAAATGGATGGTCAGACCGAGAGAACTAATCAGGTGGTTGAAGATATGCTCCGAGCTTGCATCATTGATTTTGGTGGAAGCTGGCATGATCACTTGCCGTTGGTTGAATTTGCATACAACAACAGCTACCAAGCAAGTATACAAATGGCACCTTTCGAAGCTTTATACGGAAGGAGTTGCCGACCGCCTTTGTGCTGGGATGAAGTTGGCGAAAAATAACTATTAGGTCCAGACATGGTAAGGGATACCACTGAAAAGATTCAGTTGATTAGAGAAAGACTTCAAGTTGCTCAGTCTAGACAAAAGGCTTATGCTGATATACGAAGAAGAGACCTCGAATTCCAAGTGGGAAATCACGTATTTCTTAAGGTATCACCTGGACGTGGAATAAGGAGATTTGGTGTTAAGGGCAAACTAACACCAAGGTTTATCGGACCTTTTGAGATACTAGAAAGAGTTGGCGAGGTTGCTTACCGCGTCGCTTTACCTCCTCAATTGTCCGAAGTTTATAATGTATTTCACATATCAATGTTGAAGAAGTATGTGTACAATCCGTCACATATCATTGATCATGGAGACCTGGTGATTCAGAAGGACCTTACGTATGGGCAAAAGCCTATGAAGATTCTCGATCGCGAGGTACGAACCCTAAGGAATAAAGTTATTCCCATGGTTAAGGTGCAATGGAGTAAATGTTCAGAACACGAAGCCACATGGGAGACCGAGGAGTCTATGAGGAAACGATTCCCAAACTTATTCTAAAAAGGTATGTATTCTACACTCTTCACGTTTATATGTGATAGAATTTGGGGACCAAATTCTTTTAAGTGGGGGAGGATGTAGCAACCCTGGTAAAATAAAAGGAAGATTGCAAGAAAAAATTAAGTAAGTAAATGATAAGAACCAAGATGAATAAATAATAAGTCAAATGTAAATAACGCCTCTCAACAAGGCGCGATTTTAATAAGAAACGCCTTCACCTGAGACGTTAATTCAAAAAAGTGACGCCTATACTAAAGGGCGTCAAATTTCAAAAACGTCCAAAACGAATAAAAGGAAAGAGAAAGAAACGCCCTCTTCTTGGGCGCGAATTACAAAAGAAACGGTACAGGTCAAGATGTCAATTAAAATGCACGCCCTAACCTAAGGCGTTAATTACATTTGTGTTCCATTCAAACCAGGAGACTATCCAGGGTAAGTTTTAGGATTGCTACGTGTTCGATTGACTATGGTAAGGACTCTATCAAGGAAACTAGAGTTCTAATCAAATTCTAACCCTAAGGGATTCCTGAAACCCTATAAATACCCCTTTCAGTCGAACCTATTAGCTATTTTGGTCAAAGGCGTTCTGTTGCTGTCTCGTGCGTGAAGAACAGGTTTGTTCTTCTTCCTCTGCCTTCAGTTAGAGAATATGAAGATTTTTAATCGTTCTTCATCTTCTTCTTCTGTAGGTTGTCTGCAGCAAGTAGTAACTCTCTTGTCTAGCTGAAGAACGTGGGTTCTTCATCAACATCGTTTTCCCGGAAGACTCTGTTCAGAACAGAGCACAGCTTTCTTTTCACAACCTTTACGTATCTTCACCAGATCATCATCAGGTAGGTTTTCTCAAGGATTGTAGCCCAAACTAGCATAAGATTCATAATAATATCATCTGTTCATCCATACATATAGCTTTACTACGTTTCCAAAGCTTTATGTGAAATTTTAAAAGAAGCGACCCTGCCTAGGGCGTTACTTTGAGTTCTGACGCCCTGCCCAGGAGTCGTCAATTCCATGTAATTATTAAATACCAAATGTTTAAAATTTAATATCTATGAAACCATGAATCTAATTTAATGCATGATCATAAGCCTCGAACCCTGATATTTTTCATGTCTTGATCATATAATTTATTTCCTGAAAATTATTATCCTTGAAATTTCCACTGATTATGTTAAAAACCTGGAAAGGGATGAAGTAACGACCCTTAATAGGTCATCTTTTATTAAAGAGACGCCCTACACAAGGGCGCGAATTTGTATTAACGACTTTTTATGAGTCACTAGTTCACCAAAGGACCAGCTGGGAATAAAGTGCTGTTAAATGGATAATTAACGACAGCCACGATGTCGTTTCTTTATGAAATAACGCCCCTGAATAAGGCGTGTTTTATTGAAAATATAGAATTAAGGAAACCTCGGCATAATAGAAATATATGATGGACGACTGATACAGAAGTCGTCAAATTGAAAATAAACGACCCCGTCAAGGGCGTTAATTTGTTAAGTAGTGACTTAGGTTAAGTCGCTAATTCCTGTGCGATTATTTTATACTATTTTCTGTGAACCGAGGGTTTTAAATATCTATATATATATATATTTATATGTATGTATATATCGGCACTATATTCCATTCCGTGAATATAGTCCCCTGTTCCACGACGTTTACCGATTACCCCTCAATTCTCGGTGACATACTAACTCTCCATCAGACATTCCGTTCCTTTGGACTAGCAAGTTAGTCATTGGGACCTCCGTAAGTCTCCTCGTAGCCTTGGATTCCCTCAAGGCCGACCGAGCGGGTTGTACCATAAAAACCCTTTACACTATTTTTCCATGTCACTCTATAGAAACATGGTATACCAGCCCTCATGATATGCTATGTGGATATCATGAGAATATTCTTAATGGGATGTGGACATCATGCCATTAATCTGCTGTTCTTGTGGACCTCAATTCTATATCAAGTGGGTGACCATCTATATATGGACACTTAATTCTCATGGTACCCAATTTGGGAACCAAACTCCACCCAGTTTATCGACATGTCCTGGTTTATATGCTTTGCGTGGATTTTATCGCAAGAATGTCCTTACTCAAGGGCCTTGCCCTTGAATTCCATGAGAATCTTATCTTATCATCCTATTAAAGCTTGTTCTTGAAACTCCTTATTGGCTATAAACTATCGTGGATGTCTAGATCTATCTTTAATGCTGTGCATATAAGGGCCCGATCTGGTCCTGGGAGGAGCACCCAAAAGTACTAGTGCTCATGGGAGTTGTAATGATCACGGTCTCTTGCATTGCACCGAAGTACTTTTTCTCTTGATCTTTGGCATTCCACACACACTCTCTCTTTCTTGCGTGCGTGACTCGACTTGCGTGACTTTACTAACGTGGCCCGACACGGGCAAAGTACTTGCGTGAAATAGCCAATAATCTATAAAATCTCTCATGAATATCTCTTGTTTAAGACTCGCTTGGATGTTTTATACGACGTGTTATTCTATTGATTAGTTATTTCTACATGCCTAGCCATATTACATTTGCATGTGAAAAATTGTAATTACTTAAACCCATTGCTAGTTCTTGAGATATAATTTCCTACTGAGCGTTCGCTCACTCAGTGTTTCCTTATTTTCAGGTAAGTCCGATGATGAGACTCAATCGGATGGGGAAGGTCAAGAGTGAAGAGATTAGAGCTCTCCGTCTATCCAAGCGTCTACTAGTCTTATCTTTCAAATTTCTTAAGTCAATCATTGTACTTTTCCTTTTATTGGGTCTTAGCACTTTCATTAAGTGAATTGTAATAGAAGTACTTATGAGGTTGTGATTGAATAAAAGGATTGGGTTATCTTTACTTATGTGCACTCTGTCTTTGTGTTGAATACACTAATACTCTGATTGACATGATCAATATAAACTCGTCACGCATCTCCGGGTTCCTTCCGCGCTCGGGGCGTGACAGTTTTTGTGGTATCAGAGCCTAGGTTATTCAATTCCTTGGAAACCCAAGTCCAAGGATAAGTCTGAACCTCTAACCAGTGAGATTGGGTAGAACCAAGGGTTAAAGTCAACCTAGAATTAAAAGCCTTTTTAATGCCATCACATACTAATATAGCTATTGTAATTATAGGACAATGGCTGCCGAACGTGCTCAATGGCGCAACATGCAACGCACTCTTCAAGGCATGACCCAAGCACTTCAACAAGTGGCACAAGGAGGTGCACATCGTGGAGTAGGAAATCTCCACCAAAGCTTCAAGAACATGAACCCTCCTAAGTTCATGGGATCCACTGATCCAGATGATGCCGAGCACTGGATCCGAGAGACGGAACGTGTCTTTAGAGTCATGCAATGTTCGGACCAAGAGAAGGTCCTGTTAGCCACATTTCAACTAGAAAGAGACGCCCGATGCTGGTGGGAGTCGGTAGAAGCCACATTAGATCAAGGACAAGTTACTTGGGAGGAGTTTGTTGAACATTTCAACAATAAATATTTCTCAGATCGAGTTCAAGAGAAGAAAGCCGCTGAATTCACCGCACTTAAGCAACGATCTTTATCGGTGGCTGAATATGAAGCGCTGTTCTCAAGGCTGTCTCGGTACGCTAAACACTTAGTTAGTACTGAGAAGATGAAAGCTCGAAGATTCCTTAATGGGCTCAGGTCCCAATATATCACACAACTGGCACCAATGGACATACAAGTCTATTCGGAGATGGTTCGACGAGCCCAATTACTAGAAGATGCCACGGAATTATCTGATAGGATCCGTGGAAAAGACAAGAAGGAGAATGTTACTAGCTCCGGCACCTTCAAACCCAATTTCAAGAAAAGGCCAAGTAATGTAGGTACTCCCTCCCAGGAGCAAAAGTTCAAGAAGGCCAAACCTTTCTCCATCACCACTACACCTTCTAAGGTGGTATGTAAGCACTGTGATAAGGCCGGGCACAAGGCCGAAGAATGTTGGAGGAAACTTGGAGCGTGTCTCCGTTGTGGGAGCCATGATCATCGGATTCCCGACTGTCCCCTACTCAATGATCAAGCCGGTGACGGAAAGCGCCCGGTGACAAAGAATGCTCATCTCCAAGCTATTAAGGAGGCGGAACAAGACGAAGGCGGACTAGTAGAAGGTACACTGAAAGTTTGTTCCAAGTCTGCACATGTCTTATTTGATACGGGTGCATCACATTCTTTTATTTCCAAGAAGTTTGCTGACCCACTACCTATGGAACCGGAATGGATGAAAATATTTTTATCTACTCCTCTTGGAAATGAAACCGATATTACTCACCATTATCAAAACTGTGAAGTCTTGGTAAAAGGAAGAAATCTTCCTATCAACCTCATATGTTTAGACCTAAAGGAATATGACGTCATATTGGGAGCAGACTGGTTATCTAGGTATCAGGCAACTGTGGATTGCCGTAACAGCAAAGTTACTTTTAAGGACTTTCCAGAACTAGTCTATTCTAGCCCTAAGAGTCGGAGCGAGTCACCTCTTATTTCGGCTCTCCGAGCTAGCAAGCTAATAAGGAAAGGATGTGTATCTTTCCTTGCATTTGTCACCATTAAGGAGACTAAGGAGACTAAGCTAGAAGACATCCCAGTTGTGCAAGAATTTCCGGACGTGTTTCCGGAGGATTTGCCTAGATTACCCCCACACAGAGAAGTGGCCTTCACCATCGACTTGGTCCCTGGTGCTGGACCAGTTTCTAAGGTACCATTTAGGATGTCCCCTGCCGAACTCAAGGAGCTGAAGGAGCAATTGATGAAACTTCTCAAGAAGGGATTTATTAGATCAAGCACTTCCCCGTGGGGAGCACCTGTGCTATTTGTAAAGAAGAAAGATGGATCCATGAGGTTATGCATCGACTATCGACAGTTGAATCATCTCACTATCAAGAACAAGTATCCACTGCCGAGAATCGATGAGTTATTCGATCAAATATCTGGATCCGTGTATTTTTTGAAGATTGATCTCAGGTCGGGATATCACCAACTAAGGATCAAAGATGAGGACTTCTATAAGACCGCGTTCAGAAGCAGGTATGGGCACTATGAATTTGTTGTTATGCCTTTTGGACTAACAAATGCCCCTGCTGCCTTTATGCAGTTGATGAATAGTATATTCAGGCCTCATCTAGATCAATTTATAGTGGTTTTCATTGATGATATACTGATCTATTCAAAGACCAAGGAAGAGCATGAGGAGCATTTGAGAATAGCATTACAAATATTGAGGAAATGTGAATTTTGGTTAGAAGAAGTAGCTTTCTTGGGGCATGTTATATCAAAAGACGGTTTATCCGTAGATCCATCAAAGGTTGAAGCTGTAAGGAATTGGGAAAGACCGACCAATGCTAGTGAGATCCGTAGTTTCTTGGGTCTTGCGGGCTACTATCGGCGATTCATCAAGGATTTCTCCAAGATAGCCGTACCACTCACTAGGCTAACTCGCAAGGAGATACGTTATGAATGGAGTGAAGAATGTGAAAGAAGCTTCCAAGCTCTCAAAAATCATCTAACTACTGTCCCGGTTTTAGCTTTACCAATTGAAGGCGAGAGATTCGAAATATACACCGATGCATCTGGCATTGGCCTCGGATGTGTTTTAATGCAACAAGGGAAGGTTATAGCCTACTCTTCTCGCCAATTGAAGAAGCACGAGGAGAACTACCCAGTTCATGATTTAGAATTGGCTGCGGTAGTATTTGCACTGAAGATATGGAGACATTATCTGTACGGAGTGCAGTTTATTGTATACTCTGACCATAAAAGTCTTAAGTATCTCTTCTCTCAGAAGGAATTGAATATGAGGCAAAGACGTTGGCTAGAATATCTTAAGGACTTCGACTTCACTATACAATATCATCCTGGAAAGGGTAATCCTATAGCCGATGCCCTCAGTCGAAAGCCAAGAGCACTATTAGCCAATTGTATGATTCAGGAGTGGAAGTTGCTAGAACAATTCTCTAAACTTAATATAAGTATGGACAAGGACAGTAGATGTGTCACATTATCCCATATAAGCATACAGCCAGACTTGCTATCTGAAATACAAGGACTTCAAGGTAATGACCCCGTACTAGTGGAAATCAAGGGCAAAATGGAAGAACAACCTGATTTCAGATTAGCTTCAGATGGAAGGTTGTTATTCAGAAATAAAATATGTATACCGAATTGCCCAGAGCTAAAGAAGAAAATCTTAGATGAAGCTCACAGATCAAGGTACACGATTCATCCAGGATCAACTAAGATGTACCAAGATTTGAAAAGGCCCTTTTGGTGGCCCAATATAAAAAGAGAAATAGCGGATTTTGTGTCTCGCTGTCTCACATGTCAGCAAGTCAAGGCAGAACACCAAAAGCCTGCTGGTAAGCTACATCCTCTAGATATTCCCAAGTGGAAGTGGGAGGATATCGGTATGGACTTCATAATGGGTCTGCCCAAATCAAAGGGAGGATATGACGGAATATGGGTTATCATCGACAGATTGACCAAATCGGCACACTTCTTGCCAATCAAGAGTCGATGGTCAGTTGATGTTCTTGCTGCATTATACCTTAAAGAGATAGTCAGGTTACATGGAGTACCTGTCTCAATCGTGTCTGACAGAGATCCCCGTTTTACTTCTCACTTTTGGAAGGGTTTACAACATTCACTGGGGACGAGACTTAACTTTAGTACAGCTTTTCATCCTCAAATGGATGGTCAGACCGAGAGAACTAATCAGGTGGTTGAAGATATGCTCCGAGCTTGCATCATTGATTTTGGTGGAAGCTGGCATGATCACTTGCCGTTGGTTGAATTTGCATACAACAACAGCTACCAAGCAAGTATACAAATGGCACCTTTCGAAGCTTTATACGGAAGGAGTTGTCGATCGCCTTTGTGCTGGGATGAAGTTGGCGAAAAATAACTATTAGGTCCAGATATGGTAAGGGATACCACTGAAAAGATTCAGTTGATTAGAGAAAGACTTCAAGTTGCTCAGTCTAGACAAAAGGCTTATGCTGATATACGAAGAAGAGACCTCGAATTCCAAGTGGGAAATCACGTATTTCTTAAGGTATCACCTGGACGTGGAATAAGGAGATTTGGTGTTAAGGGTAAACTTACACCAAGGTTTATCGGACCTTTTGAGATACAAGAAAGAGTTGGCGAGGTTGCTTACCGCGTCGCTTTACTTCCTCAATTGTCCGAAGTTTATAATGTATTTCACATATCAATGTTGAAGAAGTATGTGCACAATCCGTCACATATCATTGATCATGGAGACCTGGTGATTCAGAAGGACCTTACGTATGGGCAAAAGCCTATGAAGATTCTCGATCGCGAGGTACGAACCCTAAGGAATAAAGTTATTCCCATGGTTAAGGTGCAATGGAGTAAATGTTCAGAACACGAAGCCACATGGGAGACCGAGGAGTCTATGAGGAAACGATTCCCAGACTTATTCTAAAAAGGTATGTATTCTACACTCTTCACGTTTATATGTGATAGAATTTGGGGACCAAATTCTTTTAAGTGGGGGAGGGTGTAGTAACCCTGGTAAAATAAAAGGAAGATTGCAAGAAAAAATTAAGTAAGTAAATGATAAGAACCAAGATGAATAAATAATAAGTCAAATGTAAATAACGCCTCTCAACAAGGCGCGATTTTAATAAGAAACGCCTTCACCTGAGACGTTAATTCAAAAAAGTGACGCCTATACTAAAGGGCGTCAAATTTCAAAAACGTCCAAAACGAATAAAAGGAAAGAGAAAGAAACGCCCTCTTCTTGGGCGCGAATTACAAAAGAAACGGTACAGGTCAAGACTTCAATTAAAATGCACGCCCTAACCTAAGGCGTTAATTGCATTTGTGTTCCATTCAAACCAGGAGACTATCCAGGGTAAGTTTTAGGATTGCTACGTGTTCGATTGACTATGGTAAGGACTCTATCAAGGAAACTAGAGTTCTAATCAAATTCTAACCCTAAGGGATTCCTGAAACCCTATAAATACCCCTTTCAGTCGAACCTATTAGCTATTTTGGTCAAAGGCGTTCTGTTGCTGTCTCGTGCGTGAAGAACAGGTTTGTTCTTCTTCCTCTGCCTTTAGTCAGAGAATATGAAGATTTTTAATCATTCTTCATCTTCTTCTTCTGTAGGTTGTCTGCAGCAAGTAGTAACTCTCTTGTCTAGCTGAAGAACGTGGGTTCTTCATCAACATCGTTTTCCCGGAAGACTCTGTTCAGAACAGAGCACAGTTTTCTTTTCACAACTTTTACGTATCTTCACCAGATCATCATCTGGTAGGTTTTCTCAAGGATTGTAGCCCAAACTAGCATAAGATTCATAATAATATCATCTGTTCATCCATACATATAGCTTTACCACGTTTCCAAAGCTTTCTACGAAATTTTAAAAGAAGCGACCCTGCCTAGGGCGCTACTTTGAGTTCTGACGCCCTGCCCAGGAGTCATCAATTCCATGTAATTATTAAATACCAAATGTTTAAAATTTAATATCTATGAAACCATGAATCTAATTTAATGCATGATCATAAGCCTCGAACCCTGATATTTTTCATGTCCTGATCATATAATTTATTTCCTGAAAATTATTATCCTTGAAATTTCCACTGATTATGTTAAAAACCTGGAAAGGGATGAATTAACGACCCTTAATAGGTCATCTTTTATTAAAGAGACGCCCTACACAAGGGCGCAAATTTGTATTAATGACTTTTTATGAGTCACTAGTTCACCAAAGGACCAGCTGGGAATAAAGTGCTGTTAAATGGATAATTAACGACAGCCACGATGTCGTTTCTTTATGAAATAACGCCCCTGAATAAGGCGTGTTTTATTGAAAATATAGAATTAAGGAAACCTCGGCATAACAGAAATATATGATGGATGACTGATACAGAAGTCGTCAAATTGAAAATAAACGACCCCGTCAAGGGCGTTAATTTGTTAAGTAGTGACTTAGGTTAAGTCGCTAATTCCTGTGCGATTATTTTATACTATTTTCTGTGAACCGAGGGTTTTAAATATCTATATATATATATTTATATGTATGTATATATCGACACTATATTCCATTCCGTGAATATAGTCCCCTGTTCCACGACGTTTACCGATTACCCCTCAATTCTCGGTGACATACTAACTCTCCATCGGACATTCCGTTCCTTTGGACTAGCAAGTTAGTCATTGGGACCTTCGTAAGTCTCCTCGTAGCCTTGGATTCCCTCAAGGCCGACCGAGCGGGTTGTACCATAAAAACCCTTTACACTATTTTTCCATGTCACTCTATAGAAACATGGTATACCGGCCCTCATGATATGCTATGTGGATATCATGAGAATATTCTTAATGGGATGTGGACATCATGCCATTAATCTGCTGTTCTTGTGGACCTCAATTCTATATCAAGTGGGTGACCATCTATATATGGACACTTAATTGTCATGGTACCCAATTAGGGAACCAAACTCCACCCAGTTTATCGACATGTCCTGGTTTATATGCTTTGCGTGGATTTTATCGCAAGAATGTCCTTACTCAAGGGCCTTGCCCTTGAATTCCATGAGAATCTTTTCTTATCATCCTATTAAAGCTTGTTATTGAAACTCCTTATTGGCTATAAACTATCGTGGATGTCTAGATCTATCTTTAATGCTGTGCATATAAGGGCCCGATCTGGTCTGGGAGGAGCACCCAAAAGTACTAGTACCCATGGGAGTTGTAATGATCACGGTGTCTTGCATTGCACCGAAGTACTTTTTCTCTTGATCTTTGGCATTCCATACACACTCTGTCTTTCTTGCGTGCGTGACTCGACTTGCGTGACTTTACTAACGTGGCCCGACATGGGCAAAGTACTTGCGTGAAATAGCCAATAATCTATAAAGTCTCTCATGAATATCTCTTGTTTAAGACTCGCTTGGATGTTTTATACGACGTGTTATTCTATTGATTAGTTATTTCTACATGCCTAGCCATATTACATTTGCATGTGAAAAATTGTAATTACTTAAACCCATTGCTAGTTCTTGAGATATAATTTCCTACTGAGCGTTCGCTCACTCAGTGTTTCCTTATTTTCAGGTAAGTCCGATGATGAGACTCAATCGGATGGGGAAGGTCAAGAGTGAAGAGATTAGAGCTCTCCGTCTATCCAAGCGTCTACTAGTCTTATCTTTCAAATTTCTTAAGTCAATCATTGTACTTTTCCTTTTATTGGGTCTTAGCACTTTTATTAAGTGAATTGTAATAGAAGTACTTTTGAGGTTGTGATTGAATAAAAGGATTGGGTTATCTTTACTTATGCGCACTCTGTCTTTGTATTGAATACACTAATACTCTGATTGACATGATCAATATAAACTCGTCACGCATCTCCGGGTTCCTTCCGCGCTCGGGGCGTGACAATTTTTGTGGTATCAGAGCCTAGGTTATTCAAATCCTAGGAAACCCAAGTCCAAGGATAAGTCTGAACCTCTAACCAGTGAGATTGGGTAGAACCAAGGGTTAAAGTCAACCTAGAATTAAAAGCCTTTTTAATGCCATCACATACTAATATAGCTATTGTAATTATAGGACAATGGCTGCCGAACGTGCTCAATGGCGCAACATGCAACACACTCTTCAAGGCATGACCCAGGCACTTCAACAAGTGGCACAAGGAGGTGCACATCGTGGAGTAGGAAATCTCCACCAAAGCTTCAAGAACATGAACCCTCCTAAGTTCATGGGATCCACTGATCCAGATGATGCCGAGCACTGGATTCGAGAGACGGAACGTGTCTTTAGAGTCATGCAATGTTCGGACCAAGAGAAGGTCCTGTTAGCCACATTTCAACTAGAAAGAGACGCCCGATGCTGGTGGGAGTCGGTAGAAGCCACATTAGATCAAGGACAAGTTACTTGGGAGGAGTTTGTTGAACATTTCAACAATAAATATTTCTCAGATCGAGTTCAAGAGAAGAAAGCCGCTGAATTCACCGCACTTAAGCAACGATCTTTGTCGGTGGCTGAATATGAAGCGCTGTTCTCAAGGCTGTCTCGGTACGCTAAACACTTAGTTAGTACTGAGAAGATGAAAGCTCGAAGATTCCTTAATGGGCTCAGGTCCCAATATATCACACAACTGGCACCAATGGACATACAAGTCTCTTCTGAGATGGTTCGATGAGCCCAATTACTAGAAGATGCCACCGAACTATCTGATAGGATCCGTGGAAAAGACAAGAAGGAGAATGTTACTAGCTCCGGCACCTTCAAACCCAATTTCAAGAAAAGGCCAAGTAATGTAGGTACTCCCTCCCAGGAGCAAAAGTTCAAGAAGACCAAACCTTTCTCCATCACCACTACACCTTCTAAGGTGGTATGTAAGCACTATGATAAGGCCGGGCACAAGGCCGAAGAATGTTGGAGGAAACTTGGAGCGTGTCTCCGTTGTGGGAGCCATGATCATCGGATTCCCGACTGTCCCCTACTCAATGATCAAGCCGATGACGGAAAGCGCCCGGTGACAAAGAATGCTCGTCTCCAAGCTATTAAGGAGGCGGAACAAGACGAAGGCGGACTAGTAGAAGGTACACTGAAAGTTTGTTCCAAGTCTGCACATGTCTTATTTGATACGGGTGCATCACATTCTTTTATTTCCAATAAGTTTGCTGACCCGCTACCTATGGAATTGGAATGGATGAAAATATTTTTATCTACTCGTCTTGGAAATGAAACCGATATTACTCACCATTATCAAAACTGTGAAGTCTTGGTAAAAGGAAGAAATCTTCCTATCAACCTCATATGTTTAGACCTAAAGGAATATGTCGTCATATTGGGAGCAGACTGGTTATCTAGGTATCAGGCAACTGTGGATTGCCGTAACAGCAAAGTTACTTTCAAGGACTTTCCAGAACTAGTCTATTCTAGCCCTAAGAGTCGGAGCGAGTCACCTCTTATTTCGGCTCTCCGAGCTAGCAAGCTAATAAGGAAAGGATGTGTATCTTTCCTTGCATTTGTCACCATTAAGGAGACTAAGGAGACTAAGCTAGAAGACATCCCAGTTGTGCAAGAATTTCCGGACGTGTTTCCGGAGGATTTGCCTGGATTACCCCCACAAAGAGAAGTGGCCTTCACCATCGACTTGGTCCCTGGTGCTGGACCAGTTTCTAAGGTACCATTTAGGATGTCCCCTACCGAACTCAAGGAGCTGAAGGAGCAATTGATGGAACTTCTCAAGAAGGGATTTATTAGGCCAAGCACTTCCCCGTGGGGAGCACCTGTGCTATTTGTAAAGAAGAAAGATGGATCCATGAGGTTATGCATCGACTATCGACAGTTGAATCATCTCACTATCAAGAACAAGTATCCACTGCCGAGAATCGATGAGTTATTCGATCAAATATCTGGATCCATGTATTTTTCGAAGATTGATCTCAGGTCGGGATATCACCAACTAAGGATCAAAGATGAGGACTTCTATAAGACCGCGTTCAGAAGCAGGTATGGGCACTATGAATTTGTTGTTATGCCTTTTGGACTAACAAATACCCCTGCTGCCTTTATGCAGTTGATGAATAGTATATTCAGGCCTCATCTAGATCAATTCATAGTGGTTTTCATTGATGATATACTGATCTATTCAAAGACCAAGGAAGAGCATGAGGAGCATTTGAGAATAGCATTACAAATATTGAGGATAAATCAGTTATATGCAAAGCTCAGCAAATGTGAATTTTGGTTAGAAGAAGTAGCTTTCTTGGGGCATGTTATATCAAAAGACGGTTTATCCGTAGATCCATCAAAGGTTGAAGCTGTAAGGAATTGGGAAAGACCGACCAATGCTAGTGAGATCTGTAGTTTCTTGGGTCTTGCGGGCTACTATCGGCGATTCATCAAGGATTTCTCCAAGATAGCCGTACCACTCACTAGGCTAACTCGCAAGGAGATACGTTATGAATGGAGTGAAGAATGTGAAAGAAGCTTCCAAGCTCTCAAAAATCATCTAACTACTGCCCCGGTTTTAGCTTTACCAATTGAAGGCGAGAGATTCGAAATATACACCGATGCATCTGGCATTGGCCTCGGATGTGTTTTAATGCAACAAGGGAAGGTTATAGCCTACTCTTCTCGCCAATTGAAGAAGCACGAGGAGAACTACCCAGTTCATGATTTAGAATTGGCTGCGGTAGTATTTGCACTGAAGATATGGAGACATTATCTGTACGGAGTGCAGTTTATTGTATACTCTGACCATAAAAGTCTTAAGTATCTCTTCTCTCAGAAGGAATTGAATATGAGGCAAAGACGTTGGCTAGAATATCTTAAGGACTTCGACTTCACTATACAATATCATCCTGGAAAGGGTAATCCTATAGCCGATGCCCTCAGTCGAAAGCCAAGAGCACTATTAGCCAATTGTATGATTCAGGAGTGGAAGTTGCTAGAACAATTTTCTAAACTTAATATAAGTATGGACAAGGACAGTAGATGTGTCACATTATCCCATATGAGCATACAGCCAAACTTGCTATCTGAAATACACGGACTTCAAGGTAATGACCCCGTACTAGTGAAAATCAAGGGCAAAATGGAAGAACAACCTGATTTCAGATTAGCTTCAGATGGAAGGTTGTTATTCAGAAATAAAATATGTATACCGAATTGCCCAGAGCTAAAGAAGAAAATCTTAGATGAAGCTCACAGATCAAGGTACACGATTCATCCAGGATCAACTAAGATGTACCAAGATTTGAAAAGGCCCTTTTGGTGGCCCAATATAAAAAGAGAAATAGCGGATTTTGTGTCTCGTTGTCTCACATGTCAGCAAGTTAAGGCAGAACACCAAAAGCCTGCTGGTAAGCTACATCCTCTAGATATTCCCAAGTGGAAGTGGGAGGATATCGGTATGGACTTCATAATGGGTCTGCCCAAATCAAAGGGAGGATATGACGGAATATGGGTTATCATCGACAGATTGACCAAATCGGCACACTTCTTGCCAATCAAGAGTCGATGGTTAGTTGATGTTCTTGCTGCATTATACCTTAAAGAGATAGTCAGGTTACATGGAGTACCTGTCTCAATCGTGTCTGACAGAGATCCCCGTTTTACTTCTCACTTTTGGAAGGGTTTACAACATTCACTGGGGACGAGACTTAACTTTAGTACAGCTTTTCATCCTCAAATGGATGGTCAGACCGAGAGAACTAATCAGGTGGTTGAATATATGCTCCGAGCTTGCATCATTGATTTTGGTGGAAGCTGGCATGATCACTTGCCGTTGGTTGAATTTGCATACAACAACAGCTACCAGGCAAGTATACAAATGGCACCTTTCGAAGCTTTATACGGAAGGAGTTGCCGATCGCCTTTGTGCTGGGATGAAGTTGGCGAAAAATAACTATTAGGTCCAGACATGGTAAGGGATACCACTGAAAAGATTCAGTTGATTAGAGAAAGACTTCAAGTTGCTCAGTCTAGACAAAAGGCTTATGCTGATATACGAAGAAGAGACCTCGAATTCCAAGTGGGAAATCACGTATTTCTTAAGGTATCACCTGGACGTGGAATAAGGAGATTTGGTGTTAAGAGTAAACTTACACCAAGGTTTATCGGACCTTTTGAGATACTAGAAAGAGTTGGCGAGGTTGCTTACCGCGTCGCTTTACCTCCTCAATTGTCCGAAGTTCATAATGTATTCCACATATCAATGTTGAAGAAGTATGTGCACGATCCGTCACATATCATTGATCATGGAGACCTGGTGATTCAGAAGGACCTTACGTATGGGCAAAAGCCTATGAAGATTCTCGATCGCGAGGTACGAACCCTAAGGAATAAAGTTATTCCCATGGTTAAGGTGCAATGGAGTAAATGTTCAGAACACGAAGCCACATGGGAGACCGAGGAGTCTATGAGGAAACGATTCCCAGACTTATTCTAAAAAGGTATGTATTCTACACTCTTCACGTTTATATGTGATAGAATTTGGGGACCAAATTCTTTTAAGTGGGGGAGGGTGTAGCAACCCTGGTAAAATAAAAGGAAGATTTCAAGAAAAAATTAAGTAAGTAAATGATAAGAACCAAGATGAATAAATAATAAGTCAAATGTAAATAACGCCTCTCAACAAGGTGCGATTTTAATAAGAAACGCCTTCACCTGAGACGTTAATTCAAAAAAGTGACGCCTATACTAAAGGGCGTCAAATTTCAAAAACGTCCAAAATGAATAAAAGGAAAGAGAAAGAAACGCCCTCTTCTTGGGCGCGAATTACAAAAGAAACGGTACAGGTCAAGACGTCAATTAAAATGCACGCACTAACCTAAGGCGTTAATTGCATTTGTGTTCCATTCAAACCAGGAGACTATCCAGGGTAAGTTTTAGGATTGCTACGTGTTCGATTGACTATGGTAAGGACTCTATCAAGGAAACTAGAGTTCTAATCAAATTCTAACCCTAAGGGATTCCTGAAACCCTATAAATACCCCGTTCAGTCGAACCTATTAGCTATTTTGGTCAAAGGCGTTCTGTTGCTGTCTCGTGCGTGAAGAACAGGTTTGTTCTTCTTCCTCTGCCTTCAGTCAGAGAATATGAAGATTTTTAATCGTTCTTCATCTTCTTCTTCTATAGGTTATTTGCAGCAAGTAGTAACTCTCTTGTCTAGCTGAAGAACGTGGGTTCTTCATCAACATCGTTTTCCCGGAAGACTCTGTTCAGAACAGAGCACAGTTTTCTTTTCACAACCTTCACGTATCTTCACCAGATCATCATCAGGTAGGTTTTCTCAATGATTGTAGCCTAAACTAGCATAAGATTCATAATAATATCATCTGTTCATCCATACATATAGCTTTACTACGTTTCCAAAGCTTTCTGCGAAATTTTAAAAGAAGCGACCCTGCCTAGGGCGCTACTTTGAGTTCTGACGCCCTGCCCAGGAGTCGTCAATTCCATGTAATTATTAAATACCAAATGTTTAAAATTTAATATCTATGAAACCATGAATCTAATTTAATGCATGATCATAAGCCTCAAACCCTGATATTTTTCTTGTCCTGATCATATAATTTATTTCCTGAAAATTATTATCCTTGAAATTTCCACTGATTATGTTAAAAACCTGGAAAGGGATGAATTAACGACCCTTAATAGGTCATCTTTTATTAAAGAGACGCCCTACACAAGGGCGCGAATTTGTATTAACGACTTTTTATGAGTCACTAGTTCACCAAAGGACCAACTGGGAATAAAGTGCTGTTAAATGGATAATTAACGACAGCCACGATGTCGTTTCTTTATGAAATAACGCCCCTAAATAAGGCGTGTTTTATTGAAAATATAGAATTAAGGAAACCTCGGCATAACAGAAATATATGATGGACGACTGATACAGAAGTCATCAAATTGAAAATAAACGACCCCGTCAAGGGCGTTAATTTGTTAAGTAGTGACTTAGGTTAAGTCGCTAATTCCTGTGCGATTATTTTATACTGTTTTCTGTGAACCGAGGGTTTTAAATATCTATATATATATATTTATATGTATGTATATATTGGCACTATATTCCATTCCGTGAATATAGTCCCTTGTTCCACGACGTTTACCGATTACCCCTCAATTCTCGGTGACATACAAACTCTCCATCGGACATTCCGTTCCTTTGGACTGGCAAGTTAGTCATTGGGACCTCCGTAAGTCTCCTCGTAGCCTTGGATTCCCTCAAGGCCGACCGAGCGGGTTGTACCATAAAAACCCTTTACACTATTTTTCCATGTCACTCTATAGAAACATGGTATACCGACCCTCATGATATGCTATGTGGATATCATGAGAATATTCTTAATGGGATGTGGACATCATGCCATTAATCTGCTGTTCTTGTGGACCTCAATTCTATATCAAGTGAGTGACCATCTATATATGGACACTTAATTGTCATGGTACCCAATTAGGGAACCAAACTCCACCCAGTTTATCGACATGTCCTGGTTTATATGCTTTGCGTGGATTTTATCGCAAGAATGTCCTTACTCAAGGGCCTTGCCCTTGAATTCCATGAGAATCTTATCTTATCATCCTATTAAAGCTTGTTCTTGAAACTCCTTATTGGCTATAAACTATCGTAGATGTCTAGATCTATCTTTAATGCTGTGCATATAAGGGCCCGATCTGGTCCTGGGAGGAGCACCCAAAAGTACTAGTGCCCATGGGAGTTGTAATGATCACGGTGTCTTGCATTGCACCGAAGTACTTTTTCTCTTGATCTTTGGCATTCCACACACACTCTCTCTTTCTTGCGTGCGTGATTCGACTTGCGTGACTTTACTAACGTGGCCCGACACGGGCAAAGTACTTGCGTGAAATAGCCAATAATCTATAAAGTCTCTCATGAATATCTCTTGTTTAAGACTCGCTTGGATGTTTTATACGACGTGTTATTCTATTGATTAGTTATTTCTACATGCCTAGCCATATTACATTTGCATGTGAAAAATTATAATTACTTAAACCCATTGCTAGTTCTTGAGATATAATTTCCTACTGAGCGTTCGCTCACTCAGTGTTTCCTTATTTTCAGGTAAGTCCGATGATGAGACTCAATCGGATGGGGAAGGTCAAGAGTGAAGAGATTAGAGCTCTCCGTCTATCCAAGCGTCTACTAGTCTTATCTTTCAAATTTCTTAAGTCAATCATTGTACTTTTCCTTTTATTGGGTCTTAGCACTTTCATTAAGTGAATTGTAATAGAAGTACTTTTGAGGTTGTGATTGAATAAAAGGATTGGGTTATCTTTACTTATGCGCACTCTATCTTTGTGTTGAATACACTAATACTCTGATTGACATGATCGATATAAACTCGTCACGCATCTCCGGGTTCCCTCCGCGCTCGGGGCGTGACACTGCCACTTCACTAGATGCAGATGAACAAGGTATTCGTGTTGATGCAAAGAGATACAGAGGTATGATTGGATCATTGCTCTATCTAACTGCATCTAGACAAGACATTCAATTTAGTGTTTGCCTTTGTTCTAGATTTCAGTCTAGTCCTAGAGAGTCCTACTTGACTGCTGTCAAGCGTATCTTTAGATACCTTGCTGGCACTCAAGAATTGGGACTATGGTATCCTGCATCTTGTGAACTTTCACTTATTTCATATTCTGATGCATATTATGCAAGATGCAAACTGGACCGCAAGAGCACTAGTGGCTATTGCCAATTTCTTAGTGGGTGTTTGGTTTCTTGGGCTTCCAAGAAATAGCACTCGGTTGCACTCTCAACTGCAGAAGCAGATTATGTTGCTGCAGGGAGTTGTGGCACCCAAGCGCTGTGGATCAAACACCAACTCTAAGACTATCTAATAGATCTTGGCTGTGTACCCATTCTGTGTGATAACACAAGTGCTATACACCTTGCAAAAATCCAGTCATGCACTCTAGGACTAAACACATTGAAATTAGGCATCACTTTATAAGGAATGAAGTTCTCAAAAATCACTTTGAGTTACATTTTGTAGACTCAGAAAATCAGATTGCAGACATCTTCACAAAACCCTTAAGCAATGATAGGTTCACAACTCTAAGGAGAGAGCTTGGTCTGTGCAGACCTCAGTCTACTCAGGTTTGAGCTATCAATTCCTCCTTAATGATCTGCATACTTGTCTATACCATGACTGAAACAAGCACATCTGAATTGATTTAGATCTGGTCCATTTGGTGTATGAACCTTGCTTGGAATGATGGTCACTCAGAGGGATCTTGCTTAAACTTATGAATGTCTTTAATTGAACATCATCTTGTGACTGCATGGTATATCAAATGTTGAGAAGTGAAATGATAGGTTAAGCCTGTCAGGAAACTCTCCTCATGCGTGAGGACATGCCTCCGCCAAGTACCAAGAGTCAGAACTGTACATTGCTATCTGCATTGTTGATCTCTAGTGCATAAGCATGTTTACAGCTTTAGCATCCAAACCATCATTTCTCAGTGGCTGCAAAAGGTAAAACCCTTCTTGAATGACAGTCTGAAAGAAGAAAGTCAGAGGCATTGGCAGTAAAAGATGGCAGGTGTCTGTCAAAAATTAAGAATCACAAAAGCTAGCAGAGAATAGTCTGTGGCACTGATATGTGTCGAGACATGTTGAACAATGCCTGTTGAATAGGTCGACACCTCCTCGATATGTGTCAAGACATACAGCTCAGAAACTGGTGTTCAAATCGACACCTTCAAGTCATGTGTCGAGACTGTCTAACTGTCGCTTTGGTTTTGAAGAACAAATGGAGAGTTTCCTTGACACCCTCTTTTAACTACTTCCTTCAATTCCACCTCACATCGCCTTCCTCTGAACCTTTACTTTTCACCGAGCATCAAGTGAGGGGGAGTTGAGAAAATTTTCATGCATCTATACAACCCCGGGTGAGTTTTGTTGTATTACTCCTGTTAAAGAAATGGTTTCTTGTTTATAATCCTCATTTTCGTGAAACATTGCATTGAGTTTTACCAAACTTGCATTCTTAATAGGATTGAAACATTTCTTAAGTCATTGAAGATAACCCTTGCCCCTGTGTCTGAAACTTCACTGCAACTTGGCTCCTTGGCTTTTGAAATGATTGGCATGTATTATCTTTAAACATATTCCCTTCGTGAAGTTCATTAGAGAATACGCCTCTAAAAACCTTGCTGTTATAATCTCAGAGCAATGACTTCACTTCAGAGAAATTAGATCCTTCATCAATGAAATGAAAGGTTAATCTAGTCATGATAAGGAAAGTCACCTCTGTTCAAAAGAATTTAGAAAGATAAGCTACACTGAGTAACCAGGGACTCTGGCGTCTAAACAACATGTTTCCTTGAGTCAAAAAATGTATGCTATATCAGACTGGTTATTTAATTAAAAACAAATTGGGTTGGGGTTGACTCTACAACATGCTTCAAAACAAAAAGAATTTTTGTTTATTTTCAATACTTGCTTATCTTCTCTTCCAATCATGCCGAATGAATGCGATGCGTAAGTCAAAAGGGCTTGGGTCTATTCTCTTGCTTTGTCAAATGTTTAAGTCATATTATTTGTTGCAAATGGTTTGCTCAAACTGTTATTCCTCAAAAATGAGCCTATAAGCCTTAAACCATCTTAACTTAACATAGGGGCATATACACCATTTCAACTTCAGGGTTGTCATTTTTCAAAAATAAAAATCTCAACTTTCCCCATTTATCTCGATGGTGAAACCCAAATTCTAACATCTTCTTCTCGTTTCAACTCTCTCTCTCTCTCTCTCTCTCTCTCTCTCTCTCTTCGGTGACTCTGCACATCCACGCCGTGGAGGTCGACGCCCTTCTTCCTCCTTTGTTCCCTCTTGCGCCAGTTCCCCAGCTAGCCCTAGCTGCTCTCCGCCTCCCTTCCACCCTTCTGTCCACTCTCCATGACTCCACCGGTCACCCGCGGCAAGAAGAAAGAGGTGGCTTATTCCAAGAAGACCGCTGCTTCGATAGCTCCTTCTGAAGGGAGATCCAAATGTTTTGAGGACCGCCCAGCTACAGAACAAGCCAGGAAGAGGGCTGCCGAAGCCCAGGGGTCCAACACGGACAAGGGTTCGCCGCCGCCAACTCCGGCCAAGCGGCCACGGCTGTCAGCCAAGGAAAAAGGGAAGGTCAAAGCTCAGTCTACCCCTCAGAAGCCCAGCGCTGCTGCCTCTCCCAGGGAAGAAGATAGTGATCCCACCAGGATTATCTTCTCTAGGTATGTAGATTTAAGTGACCAAGAGATGCTTGTGTATTTTCCTGAGCTACTGCTGTTATTTTAATTCCAAGGTTGGAGATAGTTTTTGTCTGCGCACAGGGTATACTACCCATTTCTGGTTCAGCAGTTCTACAAGAACTTGTACTTTGATGAGAAAAAGAAAGGTCTTCGGACTATGGTCAAGGGGGTTTCCATCAAGCTTACAACTAAGCTTCTTCACAGAGCTTTACACATACCCTGTGGTGGGAAGATAGAATCTGAGGTTGAGATAGATTTGTCTGTAGCTTACACCATTTTGACTGGAAAGCCTAGAAATCCTCAGGATGACACCCAACTTTTGGTGAAACACTTTGACACCAATCGGTTTCCCCCACTGTAGCGTCTACTACATCATATTTTCACTACCATGATTACCCCACAAGGGGGTGGCAGAAGCAGACTTACTGAGACACAAAGATTCCTGTTTTACTGTCTGTTCAACAAATACTATGTTTGTCTTCCAGAGATTATGCGTCAGGTTATGGAAAGTTGCACTTGCAACAGGCGTAGCCTGCCTTATGCTGCTCACCTTACTACCATCTTTCAGAAGGTTGGCATCCCCCTTGATAAGGAAACTTCCATGTCTATTCCCCAGAGCAATGTCTACACCCTGAGGTTTATCCTAAACTATATGCACTTCAAGAAGGAAGGTAACAAATGGGTGAGGAATTTACCTGGTTATGTACCTGACCCTCCTGTTCAGCCAGCTTCACAGGAACAGCTTCCACATGACCAACCTTCACAAGGTCAGTAAGCACAGGATCAACCAGATTCAGAAGCACAGATAGATCAGCATGAGGAACTGTTTCATGCAGATATTTCTTCTGAGCAGGCTCCTCAGCAGCAGCAGTTTGCAGATCCCATGGACCAGTCTGGGATGATGATGTCTTTTGGTATCCAACCTCCCTTGTCTCCAGAAAATGAGCCTAGAGTGTTCACTACAAGGGATGCCCCACCTAAATTTCATACCGAGGCCTCCACCTCACAAGGTCCTGCATTTGGAGCCACTGGTAGTTTAATGGATATTCATCCTGCTCTCATTCAATTTCTCATTGCCCAATTAGGGAGTTTGAATTCCTCATGTCGTCAGATCAGTCTATAGGTAGACAGACTAGAAGCTAGACAACTCCATTATGAGCAAGTTCAGAACAGCCGATGGGAAAAATTTCTGCACGACAAACATAAGTCAGATGAAAGGTTGAAGAACTTCATGACCTCCTTGATAACTGTGTGTGAACGAGCAGGAAAAATCATGAAAAGACTAAGAGAGATCCACACTGACACCCAAGAGAAAACTGTTGAAATAGTCATGCATGCCTATGACATTCAAGAAGATCAAGGTAATCTCAACATTATGTGGGCCAAATTGATGGAGTCCTCCAATCAGCTAGCTGCACAAGTGGCTGAAGCCACTACATCTATCAGAGGACAAGCGGCTGGTGCTACTACCTCCATCAGGGCACATGTGACCGCAGAGATCAACAGATCCATTGATGCCGCCTCCAATCTGGCAAGAACCCTCAATGCCTCTACTTCTTGCTTACTGGATGCTTCCCAAAGGTTGAAAGGGAAGCTTTACTCTGACACCAATAAGCTCCTTGATGCCTCTTCCAGGCTTGCCGACATAGTTCATACTGACACAGCTAGAGCAGTCAATAGCACCACCAAAGCTGAGGCAAAGATGGATGTCGTATACAAGAAATTGGATACGGTTGGTAGTGAAATCTTGGAGCTCATATGTCTGCATAAAGCTCAACTCCAACCTGCTATGCAGGACGCCGGTGATGAATGGTGCCCTCCTCCTCAAACAGAAGCCACCTCTTCTCGTTTTCTACTACAAGGCTCCCAACAGAGGGCTGAAACTGAATACATTTGTGAGATGATGTATACCTGGCTCAAGGACATCAAAGAAAATGTCAAGAACTTACACCGTTTTGTCAGTCAGACAGATGAGCAATTAAATCACAGGGTTGATTCTCTAGAGACAGCCATCTCCCACCTGCAACATGAGTTCCAAGAGGCACAGATCCTGCACCTGGCCAACACCAGCACCATGCCTCCACCACAGCAGCCTCCTCCTTCACCCCCTCCTTGTTGATGACAAAGGGGGAGAAGTACTGAAGCATCATTAAGCATCTGGCATATAGCTCATCAAGCATCGCCTTTTCATCTAGATGTTTGCATGTAAATTTGTAGTATAACTGCTTGAACACTCATCCTTGCTTGATCTCTACAAAACTATGGTTGTCTAAATGAATCAAGTCTTTTGTTGCTGTTAAAAATGCTCCTTGATAAAAAATGATAACTTTCAGTGGTTGTGTGAATGAATGAATTTTACTTGGTTGATGGCTCTCAAACCAAATTGATTGTATTGCTATATGAATGCTTGAACATAATGATTCATGGTTGTCATTATCAAAAAGGGGGAGAATGTTGTGTCCCTTGGTTTTGATGATAACAAATTACAAATCATTAGTATATGTTTGAAAAATATCATACTTAAAATTGGCTTGATGAATTGATTAAACAAGTGCAGAAGAATCTCACTAAAAGATGTCTCGACACGACCCAGTGATGTCTCGATGCTTCCACATGAGATTATACAGATACTTCAACAAATTGAGCTCCAACACAATATAATGTGTCGATACATCATACTCATGTCTCTACACATACCGAAGAATTCGAGCTGAAGCCGTTCTGCCGAAGTATCTGGATTCACCAATGTCTCGGCACAAGGCGCTCATGTCTCGACACCATATTACAACATCTCTGCACATGGCTCACATGTCTCGACACCGTTTGGTGTTGTCTAGACTCTTCAGCCATGGTACTTCAATATTTCAAAAGGATGTCTCGACACACTAGAGGTAAAGTGTCGACACATCCATGATCAACAAGAATGATTCTTCAAGATATTCAATGGAATGTCTCGACACACTGCAAGGAAAGTGTCGATACACTGTGTTCATCCAGAATGGATCTGGATCCAACGAGAGCTGATTTGAAGATCTGAAACTTAATCCAGAGGATCCGTCTGCTCTGGAAAAAGCCGTCAGATTGCGTTGGTGTCAGAAGACTGTGTTTTGGCAGAGATATTTTTTGAAGAAAATCGTACCCTTGCTCAAATGGTCTCCTACCTACCCACATTCTTGCAAACTTGTCAAGAAGATAGTCAACTGTGCGAGTGGAAGTAGATCTAATAATGTGGATGTGACATTCTGGGTGTTGCTTTAAAAAGTGGACAACGTTGGTGTCGCCCTAGGACACCAATATATATAAGGAGCATGTGCTCCAGTTCGAATACATCAGAGAGTAGAAGTGAGCTAAGAAGAGCACTGAGGAGAAAACGAAGAAGAAGAAAACTTGTTGTGCAAGCTGCTCTTCATCCTGATGCTGCCGGCGTGAGTGAACCTAGAAGAAGACATTTTCCTCTTCCTCACGATGAAAAGAAATCTTCAGTGGCTGCTATGAAGATTCAACAAGAAGAAGAAAACCAAGGCTCTCTCAAGCTCATTCCCAGACAAGAGACTTCTTTATCATAAAGCTTTCATTACGATACTCTGTCTGGCCATTTCATCTTTTGTTTGCTTTTCTACTAAAGAAACTTCTCCTCATTAGATCCCTACCTGCGTGTAGGAAGACAGAAGGCGTGGTCGCCTATCTGTGTGGTCTGGGGTGTGATCCCACAAGCTGTGCGACAGCGGAGTGTGAGAGTGTATCTCTCTGCTAGAAGCTGTGAATCATCTGTTGTGCTCGGGCACTAGTGAAGCCTCACTGTGTTGTGTGAGGGGTGGACGTAGGTCTCTAGATTGAGACTGAACCACCTTAAAGATCTTATCTTGTGGTTTGTCTTCTCTCTTGTTCCAACGATAGAAACTTGATAGGACCGCTTCCAGGAATCCTGTGTGCATCAAGTCTTTCAGTTAGTGACTATTATCTGTCTCTTATCCACTGTGTTAGTCAATATTTTTATTTCCGTAAAGAAGGGCAAAGAAAAGAGGCTGATCTATTCACCCCTCCCCTCTAGATCTGCCTATCACCACTCAACAGGATGGTGGCGTGGTAATGACAGGTGATGTGGTCACTTGCGGGGGAGCAAGGACGGGTGGAATGTGAACTTGCGGGGGAGTGAAGGCGGGCGGAACAATGGGGGAAGTAGGCGGAAGGATGAGGGGTTTGTGGAGAACATCAGATGTAGGCGGTGTAGTGGTGGCGGCTTGATGGTATGGCGGGAGGACAACGGACGTAGAAGGTGGAAGAGGGTTACGGTAGGTATGGTGGAGCGCCATGAGCCGTTGGATAGAAGACTCATCATCATAAGACCACCCGGCGTCAGGAGCCGGGTGTTGAACAAGGTTAACCTAAGCCGGTGCCGGGGGCTGAGGCTGCGGAGCAGGTGGATGATTCGGCATGTGGTTTTGGTGGATCCCCAAATCCTGCGCGGGCTCCTGCTGCTGCTGCTGCGGTAGCTGTGGTTGCGGTGCTTGCTGTTGCACTTGCTGCCTCGACGCTTGCCTTCTATTTTCTTTGATTTTAATGATAAACTTATGCATTTCATTCCAGTCTATACGTTGCCCTTCATGTAGATAGTAGATAAAATCTTGAAATTGGTAGCAAGTCTCTATTGTGTGCCCGGGCTATCGGTGGAACATACAATATCTGGACTGGTTAACGATCGGGTTCCAATTAGGCCATTCCAGAGGAAGTTGTAGCGCACCAATGGACATGAGGGCCTAGAAAATGTCTGGGAGGGTCTCGGGCAAAGGAGAGTATTGAGCCCTTTTTGGAGCGGGGCGTTTGGGTGCATAACCGTTAGGAGGAGGGACGCTGTCGTATTGTGGGGGTTGTTGCGGCTGTTGAGGAGCGGGAAAAGTATTTTGCGGAGTGAAAAAGGTAGGCTGGGTATTTTGTGGAGCAGGGAACTGAAGGTTACGTGGAGGTTGCGGGAAGCGATGTGGAGCGGATTGGTTGGGGAAAGGGAAGGCAACTGCTTGCACTTGCTCATTGGTTTGGACTCCTTCAGTGACGGGCCCCTGAGGTTTTCTATTGTACTTCAGCTTTTGGGCCTCAAAGAGAGTGTGGATGGGGCAGTCCTTGAATTAGGTTTGGATAAACCTTGCCCGACTGTATAACTGGTCCATATTGGTGATATCATTCATGGCTAAAATGTTGCAGAAGGTAGGTGTGGCATTAGAAATGAGCAACTTGACCTTCTCTTCCTCCGGAATGTGGCAGGGCACACGGGCATCCATCTACCTCCATCTGTCAACGTAGGTAGCAAAATCCTCATCGGCCTTCATTTTCTCGGCAACCAAATCTATGAAAGAATATTCCAGGCCAACCCGATCCTGGAGTCTCTGGATGAACTTCTCTTTGACAATTTTAAAACTCTCAGCATCTTCCAAGGGTAAAGTGTAGAACCACTCCAACGTGACTCCATCCAGCGATTGGCGGAATAAATATGCCATGCGGTGATCATCATATTGGAATTGCACTGATTCATACATGAAATCCCTCACATGAATATAGGGGTTGTTGTTCCCGTCATACTTGTGGTATTTGGGGAGCTCGGATTGAGGAGGGAATTGGATGTTGTGAAACTAGGAACGAGAACATAAGCTAAGGACTGTGGGCCGATGCGCTTCTGGAGGAAGTCGAGTTGTTGCTGCATGGCAGCCCACTTATCAAGGAGTTCTTGCTCTCGAGACAGAGTGGGTGGAGTGAAAGGTGCGGGCTCAAGGCGAGGAGCCGAAGGGTAGACGGAAGGAAGGGACGGCCCATAAGAAGGAGGTTGGGCCAAAGGATGGCCCGTATTAAGATAAGCAAGATGGGCTGCCCCATGCTGAGGGTGAGCAAAATCGGCTGGGCCCACAAGAACTTGTGGCATCGAAAGAACGGACCAGTAAGGATCAATCTGGGTAGATGAGGGAAGAGCGATCTTCCCTTTATCGAGAGCTTGAGGGACCGAACTATAGGACTGGACCGCCTCCATATTGGATAAGCGAAGGACCCTAGGTTGGACCGGGGTAAGATCAATAGGAGCAGGAGGAGCCTCGGGCCCATCAACTCCAGATTGGGAGATGGAAGTAGCGGATGGACCTTGTGAAGTAGTGGAGGACTGGGCAATTGACCCCTGCAAGGTTTGATAAAGGGCATGAAGTTGGGCCGGATCCAACTGGGCCATCATTTGAAGAATGTGACTTGTAGGATTATTGGTAGAGGAATTTGAAAGAGAGGGCTGACCGCCCTCTATGGCAGTAGAAGATGGAGGGCCGGACCCTTCTCCAGCCCGAAGTGGCATGACCCTAGACGGGTCCTCTAGGAGCCCTTGAGGAAGAGAGTCCTCATGGGAATGGGGGAAATCGTAGGAAGACATGATGGAGTCAAATAAAGGATTAAGATAGGAGATGAAGGAGGAATTGCCCATAGGAGATGAACCTATGGACTTGAAGCAACTCTACATGCAATGTGGCACCTATCAAATGAAGACAACACAAATAACCACCAATAAGCAACCAAATAAGATGACCCAACAAAGGGGGAATATGCAAATAAGGAGGGGATGAGAGACAACCAAAATCAACCAAGTTATAATGATGCATAAATTTTTATTTGTTTCTCCTTTAGAACCTTAGTGATTTTAATAAAATGTTCTCTCCAACAATAGGCTCTTAATGGGAAAGGATAGTGGGGACTTGGTTGACTCTAGGTGTAAACTCTCCCTCACTTATGCAACCTAGACACGGGGTGGCAAAGGTACAACCGGCCCGACGTCCGTGTGGGAATTCACGGCTCAGGGGGACTTATGGAGGTCCCAGATGTGGTCACCTAGTCGACCCCAAGGAATATGGAGGCGAGAGGAACACACACGAAGGTGGGAATGCAACTAAGATATGAAAAATGAATGATCCTATGTGCACCGGAGTGCATGCAATTTGTAGCCTAAAACTAACAATCAATATGCAATCAATGATATAATTATGCACAACAACAAAGGAGGAGACCAGATAGCACCCAGGAATCAATATGAATTAGCACAAATGCAGAAATAACAGCAATCCTCGGGATGCGTACCTGTACTGGAGAAACGATCGTCTGAGGACCACTAGAGAGATAAGACGGTCTACCGCTAGACCACTTTTAAGCCGTAAATGGCCTGGAGAAGACCGCCAGGGAACCAGAGAGCAGAAACAACAGAGCATAAAATGGGAAAACCGAGGAAAACACAGGGCAAACTGGGACAAACAACTAAGAGCGTGTGTAAAAATCACTCAACACGATTGGCACTAGATGTCCCACCGTGATCGACAAAAAATAGAGGTTGTTGATGTTTATGTGTGAAGTGGTGTGAAAAGTGAGTGAGATAGAAATATGATGGTGTGATATGTGCTAACTCAAGCAAGCAATAACATCAAATATGGAGCATGTGGGTATGTCATCTCAGCAGTGCAAGGAAAAGCAATAGAAGGAACTAAACATACGCCGTGGGTGTGGAGCAAAGAAAGGAATAAAGCAAACACACACCGTAGGTGTGGAGCAACTAAAAGAATAAAGAAAACAAGAGGAGATGGAAGAATATGATGACAAGTACCCAAAGAAGAAAGATGTGATCACCACCAAAGCAAGTAATACAGCAAAACTACACCACGTACCTTGGAAAGAAGCCGAGTGAAGCACACTCGCCCGCGGGAGAGAAAACCCAGGTGCAGACGTGAAAACGGTCCTGATGCGACCGCAAGGCGAAGAAAAACGGTCGACCGATAGACCGCAAGGAAACCCAAACGGTCTAGCGACGGCCGCTAAGAGCTCCCAGAAAAGTGTGATGTAGAACTTGAATCTCCACCCCTCCTGGCTAGCTAGAAGAGTTGGGCCTCATATAATGAGCTCTGTAGACCTGTAAAAGATTGTAGACACAAGAAAAAAGAACCCAATTAGCTCTGGAAAAGTGCAATATCTATAGAGCAATGAAACTAGTATGCATAAAAGGAAGGGTGAATACCTGGGGGGTTGGTGGTTTTTTAACCCCTATGGGGTGTGAAAACAATAGGGGGATGTTTAAAAACGTGATGTGAGTGCGAAGAACGTGAAAGAAGAAGAGAGAAAGATGCTATGATGATGCCAAGAAGACAAAGACTAAAAGAAGAAAAGACACAAAAACTCGAGAGAAACTGGCTACTCCCTAGACCAGACGACCCTAGGATGCAGACACAAGCTCTCCCTGGTTGGTACTCGCTCCAGGATGCGGCAGCACTTCATCGCAAGCTCCATAAATCTCCTCCTCAAGCCATGAAGTTAAGGGTTCTATTTATAGACCCCCAAAATCTTAGGTCGAGTTGGAGGGATAATAGCAAGAAAATAGGGCCAAACCTTGATAAATCTCAAAGATAATACTCCCAAGAGTCTATAGAAACAATTAGAAGCTTCTGAGGATCAACACTTAGAGAGAAAACACCAAATCATGGACTCTATTTCGACCACGGACGGAGAGAGGAACATCAGGTAGAACAGGACTCTCTGTCTCCCCTAACAGTCTTGCGATAGACCGCAAGACTCACCAAACGGTCGACCGATAGACCGCTAGGCTCAGTCAATTTCAAAGAGATAAAGCCAACGGGAGAAAGGCAGTTCAAACATGACTCTCTGATCACCTAGCGGTCGAGCAAAGGGCCGCAAAGCTTCTGAAAGCGATCGTGCGATAGACCGTTAGGCAGAGAGATGTGGCAAAATGATAAAGGCTAAATAAATCTCCATGTAAATCCACAAAATAATCATTATTAGCTCTTATCTAGGCCCAATAAGTTAAAATGATGAGAAATAGGGGGATTTAAGCCCAACCAGGGAGAGAACCCATAAAATAAGCCCAAAATGACAAAAAAATGGCCCAATAGCTAGTGAATAACCCGGGACATCATAAAATAGGATAGAGAAATGACCCAACTCATTGGTCATAAAACGGGTGTCAACACATTGTCCCTGCAAAAATTATCAAACTGTGAGTTCTCAAACTCACCACCATGATCAGACAGAATACTAGATATAGATTGCTCACCATTTTGTTTTATTCTCTTGAAAAATACCTGAAATTCTTAAAAACCATCATTTTTGTGAGTCAAAAAGAATACCCATGTATATCTAGAGAAGTCATCTACTAAAACAAATCCATATCTTCTACCAGATAAGCTAGCTGATCTAGAAGGTCCAAACAAATCCATATGAATCAGCTCAAATGGTTTAGAAGACATGTTCTCAATTCTAGATTTAAATGACTTCCTAGTTTGTTTACATTGGGTATAAGCCTCTTAAATTTTATTATTCTTTTTGAATGATATTTCAGGTAGACCTCTTGCCATGATAAATTTATTTAATTTGTACAACACATTATAACTAGCATGACCTAACCTGCGATGCCAAAGACAGGCTAAGTCTTCTTTATTTACAGTAAGACACAGATTTGTGTATACTGCTTCATCTAAATCAACCATATAGATGTTATTGACTCTTTTCCAGTGAATTTTATTTTTTCAGAATTAGGTTCAAAAATGGTGCATGCAAGTGAGTCAAAAACAACCTTATGGCCCTTATCACATAACCGACTTATGCTAAGAAGATTATATGCAAGTCCTTCAACAAGTAATACTTCTTCAATGCAGCAGGAAGAACACATACCAACTTTTACCTGACCCTATGATCTTCCCTTTTGTATTACCACCGAAGGTAACATGACCAACATCTTTCTCCAACAATAAGCAGAACTTTCCTTTGTCCCCGGTCATGTGCCTGGAGCAGCCACTGTCAAGATACCACATGTTGTGGTTGGCTGCCAGGCATACCTGCAAACACAATCAGACAGAAAATTTGGAACCCAAGACTGTTTGGGCCCCATAATAGCAGTCAAATCATTCAAGCAAGACAGTAGTTGTTTAGGTATCCACATTTGTATTTTATGTTTTGCTTGTGTTGTGGATTTCTTAACTTTTTGTTTGTGCTATCGTCTGTTCACATTCTAATTTTTAATTGTCTTTTTCTCTGGTGTGGCATTCTTATTTTTAAAGGCATGAGAGTTATCGTGCCAATAGTTGGTCCAACGAGCATTGGGATGTGTGTATGCACTAGAGATCCTAGCTTGAACAAATCTGGAATGGACAAATCCATAAGAATTCTGATTCATAGAACTTCTAAACCTACGCTGCACAATAGCATTCCAATGGTAGGGTCGATGCATCTGATTAGGATGGGAGTTCTGAATGTTCTGTTGCATCGACCTTATATAAAGGCTGCCTCGACCTTTCCTAGCAGAGTTGTGAAGATAGGGGTTTTGGAATGATGGATTGGTCGGTGCACTATAGTAGTAGCATCGACCTGAGATGCCCTTGCTCTGACCTTGGCTTCTAAAAGTGTGAGACCCAGATGAATTGTGCGTCGATGCAGATTGATTGTTGCATCGACCTTTCTGTTGTGCTTGGGTTATTTTGGTTCTGGGTTTCCCTTGGACTTGGGGTTTAACTGGTTGACCCCTAACCTGATCTTTGTCCTTAGGTGCAGTGGTATGTGTGCTAGGACCTCGAGACATGTCCACTTTCCCTTTGCCCTTGTCCTTGGCACTGAGCTTGTCTTGTTTATTATTTTTTGCAGATTTTTCATTGTGGTTTACTTCATAATTCATTTTTATCAAAGGATTGGATTTTAATGTTCCTTTTTCAGCAACATAAGAAATGGTCTTAACATCAAACCGTTTCTTATTAGTTGGGTTAAAACCCAATCCTTCTCTTCTGAAGTTGACCTTGGTTCCTAGAATGGCATTCAAATTTTCTGTACCTTTAGTGATGCCCTCAAGGGAGGTCTGTTTATCAGTGTTTTCTTTTTCAAAGGTTTCAATTGTTTTCTTTAGTTCTTCATTCACACCATTTACAACATCATATTTTTCATTTGCAATTTTTGTTTCTTCTTTAAATCTTTACATTCTGATTTTCAATTCATCAATGGTGTTTTTCAAGTTTTCATTTTCATATCTCATTTCATTCAAGACAGTTTTAAAGTTTTCTGTTTCAATAAGAGATTTTTCCAAATCACTGTTTTCTGTCTCTAAGCATGCAATCCTATCATTCTGAGTAGTGTCATTAACAAGGGATTTTATTTTTCTTTTCAAATGCCTATTCTCCCTATGGACATCATCATATTTATCTAGTATCTCTGCATAAGCTTCTTCCCAATCACTATGTGTATAGTTTTCGAAAGGAGAAGTTACCTCATCATCTTCCTTCTCTTCTTCTTCTTCCTTACTGGCCATTAGGCACAGTTTATCTTCATCCTCACTGTCAGATGAGCTGCTCTGACTTTCTTCCTCTTCATTGCTCCAGATGCTCACCATGGCTTTTCCTTTCTTGTTCTTCCACCTGGGTTGCTTTTCTTTCTGTAGTTCAGGACAATCTGCCTTCAGATGCCCTAACTTCCTGCAATTGTGACATACAATGTCATCAGTCTTTTTGGTATTATCAGATTTAAATTTTGATGGTCTCTTTCCTGAGGAATATTTTCATCTGAAACTTTTACCTTCTCTCCTCAGAAATTTCTTAAACTTTTTAGTTATCATAGCAAACTCACCTGAATCATCCTCAGAACTGGAAGAGCTATGTTCACTAGAAGACCCTTTGGTACTAGAGTTTACCTTAAGTGCTAGGGGTTTTTTCTTCTTCTCGGACTCATCGACCCTCTTGAGATTCAATTCGTATGTCATAAGGGAACCGATGAGTTCATCAACCGTTGTAGTCATCAAATTCCTGGACTCTTCCAATACAGTTGCCTTCGTATGCCAGATCGGTGTCAGAGATCAGAGGATTTTCCTTACTAGCTCGTACTTACTATAAATCTTGCCTAAACTTCTCAGACCATTAGTGAGAACCATCAACCTGGCATACATCTTGGAGATGGTTTCATCAGATTTCAGTTTAAATGCTTCATACTCAGATACTAACATGTTAGCTTTAGTTTCTCATACCTGAGACATTCCCTCATATATTACCTCTAATTTGTCCCACATTTCCTTCGCTGTGGAACAAGAGGAGGCTCTGGAGAATTCAGTGGGATGTAGAGCACATTGCATAGCATTGACAGCGCTCCAATTCAAGGTTGACCTTGAGACCTATTCCCGAGTCCATACATCTTAATCTTCAAGGAGCTCGAATGGACCTCGGCTGACAACCTTCCAGATTTCATAGTCTTTGGCACGCAAGAACACCTGCATTCTACTCTTCCAGTAAGTATAGTTAGATCCATTAAAGAATGGTGGCTTACTCGTGGAATGACCTTCAGCTGTAAGACCTCTAGCATCCATTTTATAGATCTCTCCGAGATGTTAAGCCCTTAACGAGAGTTAGGCTCTGATACCACGTGTTGAGGGAATGGATGAACCGGTGATCTAGAGGGGGGGTGAATAGATCAACCCCAATTTTTGGCATACAGTAGAAATTAAAGATTATGGAATAATAAGGATTACTGTGAGCTAATTTTTAATGATCTGATACTAAAGTTAGGAGATCTATTACAAAATAATTATCAGCCACGAAGAACTCCACAGAATATAGATAAAGTAACTATAGATCAGATCAAGACAGATATAAGCCAATTTACACAATTGCAAAAGTCAATTAACCAGGTTCAGTACTTGGCAGAGGTTTGATCAAAGATCTCCTCACGTAAGAGTTAGTTCTCCAGATAGACGTAACCTATCCTTCCCATTAATCCTTTTGATATACCACGGTGGTTGATGACTCAAGCACAAGTAGCAAATGAAAATATTATAAACGTCAATGTTTGCAGTGAACGATCCTAGACATGCATCTAATCGCAGGAATGAAGATATGATCAATCACACACAAGACATAGCAATTTTAAGGTGGTTCGATCTCGAGCTTGAGATCTACGTCCACCCCTTACTCAATTGAGTAAGGCTTCCGCTGACAAATAGCTTGCAAATCTACTTATCCATAGCTTTAGGGATGAAATCCCTATAGACCGCTGATCTACAGCTTTGGAAAATAATCCCAGACAGTTGAGCTTCACAACTCGCTAAACCTGAGGAACACGTCCTCACCGCTGAGCTTCACAGCTTGTTGTCTGAGGATCGAATCCTCGCCGCTAAGCAACACAGCTTGCTCTATTGATTACACAGCTTACAATTGAAGGAAAATGCGATGAAAATAAAAATGACAAAAAAACAAATGTAGCTCTCACTCAAGCAGATGACTCTGGATCTGATCCAGAAGTCAGGATCAACACAACTTCTTCACTCTCTCTCTTTTCTCTCAAACTTCTTCTCAGCTTCCGATACTCTGCTTTCTCTCTTTCTCTCTCTTCAGCAACAAGCTCTTTTCTCTCAAACACTTCTCAGACTCTTCTCACGAACACTCCTGCTCTAGTGCTTCTCTACTCTCTTTCTTTTTCCTTTTACCACTCTCCCTTCATGTCTCTATCTATTATGTCTCTTCGAACGAGAGATCCCTTTTTATACCAGCGAACTGAATCTTGTGGTCCCCGTAAGATTCCAGTCCGGCGCATTGAGGAAACATTCCCGCCAATGGCTTTTCAAGAGAAGAAGCAAATCTGATGTCCACGTGTCAGATCAGAAGAGAAAGTAAGTCTACGTGGCGAATCATTCTGTTGGACTATAGGTCTTGGATCACGTGCCAGATAATGAATTTTCAAACCACGTGACCACTTAAGTCTCTAACTCTCTCTATACTTCAGATGTTCAATCAGTTTCCTTAAGTTGTTTGATGTTGTTATATTGATGTTCCTGTCAACAAGATATTAAACATTTCATCAAACACTTTATCATCATAAGTGCTTAAGAGAATGCAGACTTAACCAATTTCATAAGAGTCAGACATCCCGATTAAAAGAATATATGATAATGTAGATGCCTCGATGCATACACACAATGCACCGACCTGCGTGATTAGACCTTTGCACGAATGTGGTAGATTGACTGCAGATGCATCGACCTGTGTAAACCACAGGTAGACCTAATATGTAACGAAAGAATGAATGAGGATAGGATCTCATGAGGATGCACCGACCTGTGTATCACACAAGTAGACCTTATTTTACAACAGGTGCACAAGGTGCACCGACCTTAAGAATGATAACCATTATTGCACCGACTAGCCTATGGTATGCATCGACCTGATGAAGTAACTTCTATCATACAGATAGTGGTAACATCGACTCATATACAATGTTCACCGACCTGGTAGTGCAAGACTTCTTCAACTGCATCGACCTTCTAGACCAAAATGCATATGTGCAACGACCTTCTAATGCAACATGCATATGTGCATCAACCTTCTAATGCAAAATGCATATGTGCATCGACCTTCTAATGCATATGTGCAACGACCTTCTAATGCAAAATGCATATGTGCATCAACCTTCTAATGCAAAATGCATATGTGCATTGACCTTCTAGACTAGACTGCAAACAAGTATCGACCTATTAATGCAATACTTCTGCATATGTACTAACCTTCTAAACTGGAGTGAATATATGCACCGGCCAGAGTCTACTCAATGCATGAGAATGCATTGACCTGAGATAAGTATGCATCGACCTTATAATGAACATGAACTTATTCTGACTTAAGTAGAAACTACAAATCATCACAGTGTTTCTAGTGTCAAAGAAAAAGATCAATCACACTGTTGCCAGCATCAAAACTAGACATCAAATCCAGAGGAGGCACAACAATGTTCCTAAAGGTGTCTCCCACCAAGGGAGTCATGCGATTAGGGAAGAAGGGCAAGCTCAGTCCAAGATATAACGGGCCTTTTGAGATTTTGCAAAAGGTTGGCAAGGTGGCTTATCAACTTGCACTTCTGCCTGCTCTGTCGCATGTACATTCGGTCTTTCACGTCTCCATGCTCAGAAAGTATGTCCCGGATGCTTCACATGTTATAGAGTATGAGCCCTTGGAAGTTCGAGCAGATTTGTCATATGTGGAGTAGCCTAGTAAGATCATAAACTAGAAGGAATAGGTGTTGAGGAATAAAACCATCTAGCTAGTGAAGGTGTTATGGAAGAATTCTCATTCCGAAGAAGCAACATGGGAGCCAGAGGACAAGATGCGCTAGGAAGATCCTCAACAATTTGGTAAGTAATCTTAAAATTTCCAAGTTAATTTTGAGGATGAAATTATTTTCAAGGGGGATATGATTTTAGGACCACCAATTAGGCACTGGCCCAATTGGGTACAATTCAGGCCCATTAACACAATGAACTAGAAATCAAAATAGAATATTAGAGGGATCTTTAGGGAATTCATAACTCAACATAAGAAGGTTAGAATTAGGTGAAATCAAAGCCCATGCAATGACCATTGGGTAAAGAACAACTTGGATGAAGATTATAACTTCTAGAAAATAGGCCTAATAAGGGATAAGAGGGAGTTTATGATAATAGGTCGAAACAGTTACAAAAAACACAGTCATCTATTGAAATAAGGACATCTTGGCCCATATTCAACCAAATGGGATGAAACCAAGCCCATTAGAAAGTTTGGGGCCCTTACCCAAACTCTTCAATTGAGATGGAAACCCAATTCGCACCAAAACCCAAGGTTCTGAGCCCATTGTCACCAACCGTCACGAAGAGGTGTGACTGTTGGGAAAAATTCACATGTAAATAATTAGAAATGCATAACTTTGTTTGTAGTTATTTAAATAACCTGAAAAAAGGCCATAATCTCGAATGGGATGTTAGATACATCTTCTATGTTGAGGTCGAGGTCAATATCTACATGGATACGAGAGTTATACCCGAATTACCTCGGGCTACCGAAAGGTCGCGACTGGAATGAGGGAGAATAAATGTTAATCTTCTGAAAATCATAACTCATGCTAGGGTTGATGAAATTTGATGAAACCATGTCCCAAGGTTAGATCTGGAAGTCCTCTTGAGTTCATCTGAAGATGTCGCAACCCATATCTCGACATAAGAGTGCATCCACCCGTGTTTATGATCGATGGACGAAGGGTCGCGTCTGTTCAAACCCGAAAAGGTGCATGGCCTTAACTTCTCTCCAACCAGCAACCTTGGGAGTGGGATTAAGCCTTGTGGGTCATCGGAAAATCCTAGGGAGGCTTGAAAATCATATAAGAAGGTGGATTTCGTGGGTAGTAAGCCTTTAGCAACCATTCTCTTCAACTCTCCACCCTCTATTGTCCTTCTTGAGTGAGAGAAGGTGAGGGACGTTGACCCTGCGTGGGAGGATGATCCGGCGCATGGAAGACGATCCTGAAATGCCCTTGGACGAAGGGAAAAGCTTTAGGAGGATCTGGGGTATGGATCTCATCGCCGAATCGTTGGTTTAACACCTTGAAGGTAGGCACCTACTCTCAAATCTTAGGAGTCAACGATGCATTAGAACGATTTCTAAGTAGTTTCTATACGTTAAAAGAGGGACTAAGGGTATGTGGGATCATCTTGTAGTTGTGGTTCTATTTATCAATTCTGTGGCTCAATCCGAATCCTAATTATTCACATTAAGATTTCAAGTCGGACACTGTTCCTGTTGCATCAATACGTTACTGCAACTCATCATGGAGTCACTTATGTTTGGTGTTTGTCATGACATGTAGGTAGGAGCTAGGGATCATTAGCATAATGAAATATGTCTAAATGCATGAAAGATATCATAATTAGATTCTGTAATTTGATTATTATGTAATAGAAACCTTACTGGTAACCTGATCATGTTCTATTCCACAACAGTAAGCTTATAAGTATGATTAGCCCGCTTAAACCATATGGAAGCATGCTTATGTTATGATAGGATAAGATTAATGTATGATATGAATATTGTAATATGAATATGAATGTGAATGTGAATACGATGTGAATGTTATGAATGGAAAACATCAGCATTCTGTGAGGTTGGACTTCGGTCCCTTCTGCGGGACGGCGATACGTAACGTCGCGGAAGTAAAAGAACCCAGGGGACAGCGATACGTAACGCCTTGGTTAAAATCCTATGATTCGACTGGTTCGTTCTGTGTGACGGTGATACGTAACGTCATAGAACCTGGGGGACGGTGATACGTAACGTCCTGTACGGCATGGAGTCTAGGTGGGAGTTCACTCTTGGGTCTACGCAGTACTCTTTCGTTCGTTTGTGTGTGGGCCTCCTGTGTTTGCGGCAGCTGTTTGGCTCTATGAATAACATAAAATGTGTAACTCATGAAAATGTGAACATGTGCAACTAATCATTCATTATGGATTTAGTGGATGCGTGGGTATTTTATATGTTAGATAATAAACATGTATTTTTCACGTATGATTACCTTTAAGCAAATGAGAATGAATGGACTTTGATATTTGCTGTGCGCTTTGCATATGATAACTAAACTTCATGTGGATCTTGGTGGAAAGGAGTTGTATCGAGCTTTCGTATTGTTTTATCAACTAACCCTCTCAGGTTTCCATTGGGCTTTCACTTATGGGACTGAACTGCTTACTTTCTAGAATTGTAGCTGGGTTCGGTCGACCGACCTGGGCATTTCGGCCAACCGAATTTGCCAGTGTTGGCCGGCCTATAACTTGTTACAGAGTTCGGTCGACCGACCTGAGCATTTCAGTCGATCGAAATTGCCAGTGTTGGTTGGCCTGTAACTTGTCACAGTTCGGTCGACTGATGGCCAAGTTCGGTCGACCGATTCCGTTGGGCAACTGTTGACACCTAAAATATACCAGAAGAGACCAAAGCAGACTCAGGGCCCTGAAAGTCAACCAATGGTGCGGCTCCTGTACCATCCCTGGAAGTACTGAGAATCAGAATAGAAGAGGTCCACTACCCCTAACACTCTGTCCGGCTAAAGCCATCTCTGGCTAGGCAGCTGTCCAGCACTGCTGTCATTCAGATAGTCAGGCTGATAAAATTATAACAACATTCAGGCAACCATCTGCCTGCTGAACAGAAACCTCAGATAATTCTGATTCTCATGAAAAGGGATTCACACTGCCTCACACATGGGCGTGAACGCAAGGTGCTAAACAAGCCTCAAGAGGAATATACAAAGAAGTCCACCAGAGCAATGAAAAGAAGCCCATTAGATGAGCCTCTTCCGACGCCGGGTTCTGAACAGATGGGCCAAGCCCAATACGAAGCCAGGCGCGCTGAGATGATGCGTGCTGAGGCGCGTCGAGAAGCTCATGCCGGGAACAGAAGGCCACCCTTCTATAAAGACTGCTGCCTTCGAACAAAAACAAGAACAACAACAGGAGAGGGAACACAAGACAACAAGCAAAAAAAAGAAGAGAAGAAGAGGCAATAGAGGGAATAGAGAGTAGTAGCCACTAAAAGAAAGGGGAGCTCGAGAGCCCTCCATAGAAGTTGAAGAGAAGAGAGAGTGGCAGAGACTCGAAGGAAGAAGCAAGGTGGGGTTGGCTGTCCGACGCCCCGAGGGGCTACAGTTCTTCTCCCCCCTGTTCTGTCTGGATATTTTCTTTTTCTTCTTTTGTATGTCAGCTTTTGAGCATCTTTGCTCCAGTAGCATTGAATGCTAATGTAACCCTGTTGTCAGGGATAGAGTTGGTGTATATGTTTTTTGGTTGGATTTTCTTTCGAGTTGGATTCGTGTACGCCATTTTGATGAAATAGTTAATAAAAGTGGGCTGAGTATTGCCCTTTCATTATTTTTTTCTCTTCCCCTGCATCTGAGGTTTAATATATGCAACGGCTACCGCAAGCCACATATATCTTATAGTTTAATCTTCTAGATCTGCTGAAGGCTTCTTTGCTATTTTTCCTCACCACCTCGTATCCACATCGAGAGCCTGAGACAGTTTATCTCATGGCTTCTTGTTTGTGAAATGAAGAGGGATAGACTCAGAAGTTTCCGTCTGTGGTTCTGCCCCCAGTGAGGCCTCAGAGGGAAGGCTACCATCCCCTTGTATTATACGCTCTCTATAACCCCCCTTCAGTGGTCGTCAAACCCTTGAATAAACCCTCTTTACAAATCCCTGAATAAACCCTCCTTTAAAGCTTCAGAACCCCCTTGAAGCCTCTACTCCAAAAGAAAATCTCTTCAAAACCTCGCTGAAACACTCATTTCAGAAGCCCTCCCAGCCTCCTGGCGCGAACCCCTCTCGGCGCGAGTCTCGCGCCGAGGACTGCCCGCGCCGGCTGAACTTCTCCCATCACGCCGAGGCCGGCTCTATTTGTTGCGCCGAGACCTTCATACCTTTCGTGCTGAAGACGGCCATGCCGATAGACTCATGCCGATACCTTCGAGCCATGCCAGCCTTGGTCATGATACCCCATCCGTCTAAAGGAGAAATGCTATCCTTCCCTAGACCCTCGTGGGAGCTATATCAAAGGGTTTAATCCCCCACATGTTGCCAACCCAACAAGTCACGGAGTTCTGCCACTGTATGTCCTCCGTTGACTTTATATGGGGACATTAATGAATCTCACAATACGTGGATAATGTCACATAAAATGGGGATCCTTTTGGGATCCAGGGCTACGCCCGCCTCTCTTTTGGTTTCCACTCCGACATTTCGTGAGTGGATGACCTATAATACCCTTTTGGCACACTCCAAAATAAGGGGAGGTGCTGTCAAAATCCGTGCACGAGCTTTACTTCATAGTGCGGTATAATGCTTCCATTGAAATGATTAATTTAACCCCAACTGTGTGGCAGAGAGCTGAGCTATACCATCTCATGACACTTTGGCAACCACCGAGAAAGGGGAATATGAACATCACAATCACATGGTCTCCTTAGGCCTCATGTGGATGAGTCTACCTTCACCTTCTACCCCACTCAAATACAACCATGGACAAACCCATGAAACCCCAATTAAACGTAGAATATCCCTTCGGACTCACAAAGCCCTCACAGCACTTGAAAAACTAATGAACACCCAGCTATCGTTGCCACAAGTCCTCCTTGCACAACCTCGTCCCGGCGCCGCTTTCGCGCCGGGTGAAGGGCGCGCCGACGAGCTGGTCGTGCCGACCCTGCCGCGTCGTTTACCTTCGTGCCGAAACCCTAGCCGCGTCGGCCCCTGCCGTTGTTGGCCACCTGTCATATATCCAACTCCCAGAAGTCCTACCGAGTCCACCATCAGCCTAGACTTGGGACCCAGACCCCCACAGGCCATTATACCAGTCCCCATCATATCATGAGGGTCTCATGGTTCTTCATCCATGTCTAAATGGAGGTATATTAATGGGGTCTTACCCCGATATTCTATGCCATTAATGTTGTATATCTATCTCGGTGTTTTGATGATAACAAAACCAAGGACATAGGGTTGCTCACTTGCTTGGATCTAATAACCTAAGTGTTTTTCATAAGCCTTCAAGGTCGGAACTCTTCATGCTGTTACTTAAGGTTTTAGAATTCCAAATGGTTTTCTAAGTACATTGAATGAACGTGTAATAACCTTTTAACCTATCGTTCAAATCATGCCTCGATCATATGGACACATTTTCTGGGCTAAACTCTTCATTTTTCAGGTTTTTGACAGTCCGGTCGACCTCCAGCATCACCCCGGTCGACCTGGAATAACAGAATGGAAACTTCTATAGGCTGTCTTAGTGGCGGTCGACCGCCCCTCAATCCCGGTCGACCGGATCTCCCAGGGACCGGCCTCCTGCCGGTCTCTCAGTGGCGGTCGACCGCCAGACCCTGCAGGTCGACCGCCAGCCCCGAGCTGCCAACAATTGTTGACTTTTTATCATTTCAAGAAAAGCCATTCTCATGGGTATTGTTTAATCCCTAAGCAACCAAACTCTACAGAAATTGTGGATCTGGTCTGGGAGAGTCCTTGGACCATTCAAGAACCTATAAAACATATACAAGAGGCATTGGAAAACCCTAATGCTCAAGCTGGATCAAGGGGGCTACCAAGAGAAAGAGAAGGGATCCAGCACTGTAGACGTGAACAGTGCTCCGAGAAGAGTTCTTCATCCTTCTTCATCCAGTCAAGTGAAGATCAGCCCAAGGATTCAAGCTGCATCCAAAGCATCCAATCATCCATTAAGGGGGAGCAAATCAAGATTCTTTTCTTGTGTTCTAAATTCATTTTGTTTTCTTAAGCTTCATGTGTGGTTCTTGTAATCGTTAAACATTTCAGTGTGTGTGGATCTTCCTAGATCCGTGTGTGTGTGGTTGTGTGTTCTCCGTTGTAGTTGTGTGTGTATTAAGGTGTTCTTACACCTCGCGGGAACTCTCCTTCCCAGTGTGTGTGTGTTGTGGGTGTTTGATCTTGTAACTCCTTACAAGATAGTGTGTGGTTCCTCACTATCGGTGAGGGGTGGACATAGGTTGCCGTTGTGGCATCCGAACCACCTTAAAATCGTTGTCTCCTTGTGGTGTGCTCCATATCTCCTATCCCTCTTCTGTGCATACTTGTGAATCTAGATATTTTGTATCCTTTAGATCTAGATTGTTTGATCTTCTTCACTTAAATCCTGTGGTTTATCAAAAGCATAATTTGTCTTGCTCTTGTTTTCTTCTGTATCCCCACGTCATCGCATTTTTGTGTCTATCTCGGCAGAAATTTTTTATCACCCAATTCACCCCCCTCTTGGGTGCCATTTAATTTCGGGACTTCAATTGGTATCAGAGCCAAGGCTCTTCCTTTTCAGATCTAATGATCTAGAGTAAGATCCGGTTAAATGCAAACACGGGTATGATGCCCGAGGGCCACTTCATCAACCGTCCTCCCTAGTTTGACGGTTCCAACTACTCGTACTGGAAAAACAGAATGCATGTCTTTCTTAGGGCTCAAGAGTACGAAGTTTGGAGAGTTGTGGACAAGGGTCCTCATAAACTAGGTGATGATGAAGATAAATGGACACCTGAGGAAATTAAGAAATGCACCGCTAACTATAATGCCATGAATATCATGCAATGTGCTATACACCGTAATGAATTCTCCCGTGTCTCCATGTGCAGCTCGGCCAAAGAAATGTGGGACAAGCTGCGACTCATATATGAGGGAACTTCAGAAGTCAAGGAAACCAAGGCAAACCTCCTAGTCACTGACTATGAGTTATTTAAGATGAAACCTGAAGAAACCATCTCCGAGATGTTTGCAAGGTTAACAGAGATCACAAATGGTCTCAAGAGTCTTGGGAAAGAATACTCAAATTCTGACCTCGTAAGGAAAGTGCTAAGGTCCCTATCGTTGGCATGGCACACAAAGGCCACTGTGATTGAAGATTCAAAGAACTTGTCTACTATCACCCTGGATGAACTCATAGGGTCACTCATGACCTATGAGATAAATATAAGGAGAACAGTTGATGAAGACATCAAGAAGAAAAAGGTCATTGGACTGAGAGCTCATTACTCCGATGACGAATTACAAGAAGGTGAATCAAGTGACGGAAGCAATGAAGAGGAAGAATTGGCGATGATAACTCACCAAGTGAAGAGATTTCTAAGGAAGAAGAGAAACTTTCAGGGAAACTTTAGAAAAGGGCAAAGAAAGCCCACACAGACCAAAGGTGAGTCGAGCAAGCCAAGTAGCATCATATGCTATGAATGCAAGAAGCCCGGGCACATGAGAGGTGAATGTCCGGATCTGAAAAAGAAATTCAAGAAGGATAATTTCAAGAAACCCAAAGCCATGGTCGCCACATGGAGCGACGAAGAAGATGAACCATATGATGAAGAGATCCAAAAACTTGTGGAAAGCCTGTGCCTCATGGCACATGAAGATGAATCCACGGAGGTAAACTCTGACCCCGATTTCATTTCCAATGAACAATGAGAATCTGAATATGAAAAATTGTATACGAAATGCAAGAAGATCAGATCTGAAAACAAAACTCTCAAAAAGAAACTTGATGACTTGTCACACGAAGATATCTTCGTCAAATTTAAAAAACTGGAACATGAATGGTTTGAGGCCACAGAAGAAAGAGAAAGTCTATTACAAACTATTTCAGACTGTGATAAAGCCAAAGAAGAACTATCTTGCAAAGTAATTGAAATGGAGAAAGCATGTGAAAAAAATGAAAATTGAAGAACAAATTCTGAAATCCATAAACACAGAACTTAAAAAGAAAATTGTGAGCTTGGAAAAAGAAGTGGATGATCTTTAGTTCACATTGTCGAAGTTTGTTAAGGGAAAGCAAAACCTAGATAATTTGTTGGGAGTGAAAGTCAATTTTCAAAAAGAAGGTCTTGGATACACTCCACAAAACCAAAAATCTTTTGAGCATAAGATCACCACATCATTTGCTCATGAAAAAGGTGAAAATCATGCTTCATGTTCGAAGCCTGAACCAAAACATGATCAACCCAAAGCACGACAGTTTCAAGGAAAGTTTGCACCTGTTAATTGCTATCATTGTGGTAGATTTGGTCATGCTATTGTGAACTGCTGGTTTAGACAAAGCCCACCTAGAAATCATGTCTCTCAGACCAAGAAAAGATATACCAAGAACTGGACTAACTCCTACGGACCCAAACTAGCTTGGGTACCAAAAATAATTGCATGAGAATTTTTCTTCTTGCAGATATGTCTTGAAGCCAGGGGGAGCAAATGGTTCTTAGATAGCGGGTGTTCAAGGCATATGACTGGGGACAAGAAAGTGTTCTCCACACTGCAAGATAAGGATGGAGGTTCAGTTGTCTTTGGAGGTCAAGACAAAGGTAAAATCGTTGGGATTGGCAATATTGGTAAGAATTCTGAAATTCTTATTGAAGATGTGCTTTTGGTGAAAGGCCTGAATCATAATCTGCTTAGCATAAGCCAATTGTGCGATAAGGGTTTTAAAGTTATTTTTGATGAAACCCACTGTATTGTCTTAAACAAAAACTCAAATGAGATCAAATTTCTTGGAAAAAGGAATAACAATGTTTATACTGTTGATATTGATAACGTTTCGTGTGATGATCTCTGCTTGGTTGCGAACAATCATGAAAATGCTTGGTCATGGCACCGAAGGTTAGGTCATGTTAGTTTTGGAGTTATCTCTAAGTTGTCTAGACATGACCTGGTGATTGGACTGCCTAAATTAAAATTTGAAAGTGATAGAATCTGTGAAGCTTGCACGAAAGGCAAGCAAACACGAATTTCCTTCAAAAACAAAAACATTGTTTCATCCGCTAGGCCTTTGAAACTGTTGCATCTTGATCTCTTTGGTCCTACTAGAACATCTAGCCTAGGAGTAAAATCCTATGGCTTTGTGATTGTTGATGATTTTTTCAGATTCACATGGGTGCTATTTTTAGCTAATAAAAGTGATGTCCTGACGGAGTTTCAAGTGTTTTGCAGAAAAATCCAGAATGAAAAGGGTTACCTCATCACCACAATCCAGAGTGATCATAGTGGTGAATTTGAAAATTATGAATTCAGCATGTTCTGTGAAGAACATGGGTACACACACAATTTTTTGTTGGAAATTCAGAGGGGGGGGTGAATGAATTCCCCTCTAAAAATCTTGTCCCGATTATCCTTCAGTTAATCAAATTATGCGAACTAAGGCAACAGGTGCAAAGGAAAGCATGGAAGCTTTCTTCTAACAGCAACCTAGTCTCACGGATGTGCACTTCAATCGGAAAGCTGAATAGAAAGAATAGTGATTCCTTATAGCAGTCTTTGACCAATTTAAAAAACTGATATGAAACTTAAAGCGGAATTAAGCTTCTGATTGAGTTCTCACAAATGAGAAATTCAATGGAGTACTAAATCAAACACCCCCTGTGTACAACAATCAAATGCTAGATAATAGGAACAGTGAACGGCCTACGCATGCATCTAGAGAATCAGATATTAGACAGGCAAACCACACAGTGCAAGGGAATTTTTTAGGTGGTTCGGCCAGACACCCGTCTGCCTATGTCCACCCCACACTCAACCCGAGTGTGGCTTCCACTAGCCAGGTGCTAGACAAGCAGACTCAGTCTACAACAGACGCTGCCTCACAGCTTGACTAGGGGAACAGCCTCCCCTCTTCCTCCAATCCCGGAGGGAAACACCTAGCAGCACCCAGCTGCTGGCAGACCAGAGGCCTAGCCTCTCTTCCTCCTCAGCCGGAGGGAACCAACTCGCGGCACCCTGCTGCAAGCAAACCGGAGATCCCACGATCTCCCTTCTCCTGATCAACCAGGAGAAAAACAAATGCCCCACTGGGTAAACGGAAGAACAAAGATCGAAGTGAAAAGAAAGAATACAAATCAAACTGAACCGGATATGGAATGAAATGCAAGAACCAGACTGGCTCTGGATTTGATCCACGAGACCAGATCTTCTCTGCTGCTCAATCTCTCACAAGCTCTCTCTATTTCTTCTTCTCTGAAATTTTCTTCTTCTTCCTTCTTCTTCTTCGCTCTGCTGCTTCTCTTCTCTTTTTTATTTTGCTCACACTCTCAGATTTCTTCGCTGGAGAGCTTCCTCTTCTTCTGTGGAGAGTTAACCCTTTTTGAGAGGATGATGGGGTGCTTTTATATCAGAAACAGAGCCTCTGAAGGTTGAGTAGAAAATGCCCTAGTGACCACTGATTGGTCCACTTGGCAGGGTAGCACCCCTTATCTAACACGTGTCATCATTCTGCCCCTTTTTCCCATCGGATCACGTGCCCCCTCGAATGGTTGGAGGCATCCTCAGACTTGCACGAAAGTTCCTTCCTCGTGGCAGGGTAGCAGTCAGTGGCTTACACGTGTCTAGCTCGTAGGGTTCCTGCCAATCAAAACATTCTTACATTCAATGCAATATTTGAGAGATAAAAGGCTTGCACGGGTTTTGCACATATTTGAACAGAAAGTGCATGAGGTACAGGCCAATGCGTCAACACATCCAACGGAAGCGTCGACACAGTCACATATGTGCACGGACAACAAATTGGCCAAACATGCAAGAGGTTAGAACAGTACTGGCCTAATCAGCATGCAGCAAGCAATATAAACGATACATGAACTATGTTTGCCTGAAACAGGCACTAACTAGAGAGCAGTGAGGCAAGAGCGCACCAATCCATTTCTGCACAAAGGCAGGGCAGATTAATACTGCAGAATCACACCAATGCGTTAACGCAGATCCTGTAGCGTTAACGCAGTGGATGGACAGACAGAGGATGACAGCTCAGAAAACACTCCATGGCGTTAACCCATTCTACCACTGCGTCAACCCACTGCAGTGGCTCATAAATGAGTGAATCCTAATATAACCAGGTCATTCAACCAGGAAAATTCCAAGCACAGTCAATGACCCGATATTGAAGTAATCATTCGAGCATAGACAACCAGAATAACCACGAGTTCCTGAAATTATGAGCAATGCAATGTATATAACCAATTAAGCAGACAAAAACAGGATCCCATTTTACCACTGCGTTAACGCAGTACATAACTGCGTTAACGCAGTGGCTTGATGCGTCAACACAGTGCAACCATTTCATGAAGGCAGTAAGCAAAATTCATGCTAACAATGTGCAGAGATGAGCAAGACTTACTAAGGAGGAAATCATGAAGTCAAGCAGCCGTGCAATACTCACACACTCAAAGCAGCCAAGCAAGCAGTTCATTCAAACAATAATACAATCAATGTAGTCTGTTGAGATAGAGGGCACATCACAATGTCACAGTGTAATGTCACATTGTTACTTAACTTCATCAGTGTAATTCACAATGTCTGCTATCATCAAAATCACACAGGGGCACAACATTTTTCATCACCAAGGACGCCCCAGCAAAATGGAGTAGTAGAGAGGAAGAATAGAACGTTGATAGACATGGCCCAGACCATGCTCAATGAAAATTCCCTACCAAAGTATTTTTGGGCTGAAGCCGTGAGTACATCATGCTACATCATAAACAGGGCAATGGTAAGGCCCATTCTAAAGAAAACTCCATATGAGTTCTACAAGGGTAAGAAGCCAAACATCTCCTATCTTAAACCCTTTGGATGCCCTTGCTATGTCTTGAACAATGGTAAGTCCAACCTGGGTAAGTTTGATGAAAAGAGTGATAAAGGTATTTTTCTAGGTTATGCACTCAATTCTAGAGCTTACCGATTATTCAATAAAAGGACTTTGGTTGTTGAAGAAAGCCCTCATGTTATTTTTGATGAATCCAATTCAAAACTCACAAATCAAATTTCTTCCACTCTGGATGCAGATGAAGATCCCAGGAACTCATCATATGTCAAAGCTAAGGATGAACCATTGAAGGCAACCTCGAGCAAAAATGAGGAAGATGAGGATCCCACAATTGAGACACTGCAAGAACCACAAGTGCAGCATCCTGATTTGCCCAGTTCCTCCACTCTTCTAAAGGATCATCCAGCTGTGAACATCATAGGTAATTTGGAGGATGTAGTAAAAACTAGGTCCTCTCTAAGGCAGGTTGAAGAGGAGGACTTGATGGCCCTTCTTTCACAAGAAGAGCCCAAGGACATTCATGAAGCTCTCCAAAAATGAATCCTGGATTCAGGCTATGCATGAAGAGCTGCATCATTTTGAAAGAAACAAGGTGTGGACTCTCGTGCCGCGTCCTAAAAATCATCCTACTATTGGAACTCGTTGGGTTTTCAGAAACAAGCTAAATGATGCGGGTTTAATTGTGAGGAATAAGGCCCGACTTGTGGCCAAGGGGTACAGCCAGGAGATGGGCATTGATTTTGATGAGTCCTTTTCACCGGTTGCTAGACTTGAAGCAGTCCAGATCTTACTGTCCTACGCTTGCTCCTTGAATTTTAAACTATTTCAAATGGATGTTAAATCTGCATTTCTTAACGGTTATATCAAGGAGGATGTCTTTGTAGAGCAGCCGCAAGGTTTTGAAGATTCCAAACATCCACGACATGTGTACAAGCTCCCAAAGGCCTTGTACGGACTAAAACAAGCACCAAGGGCATGGTATGAACAGCTTACCTCTTTTCTGGCTGAAAATGGGTTCAAGAGAGGTAAGGTTGATCAAACACTTTTCACAAGGAAATCAGGTAAGGACATTTTAGTAGTTCAAGTGTATGTGGATGACATTATTTTTGGAGCTACTAACAATGCTTTATGCGAGGAATTTGCAAAGACTATGCAAGGAGAATTCGAGATGAGCTTAATGGGGGAGCTGAACTTTTTTCTTGGATTGCAGGTGAAACAAACTTCAGAAGGAATTTTTATCAATCAAGCCAAATATACTATGGAATTGCTAAAGAAATACGGGATGGCGGAAGCAAAACCCATATCAACTCCCATGGCCCCCACCACAAAGCTGGATAGAGATGAAAATGGTAAAACAGTAGATCCTACACTGTTTTGAGGTATGATCGGATCACTACTGTACCTTACAGCATGTCACCCTGACATTCAATTCAGTGTATGTCTTTGTGCCCGTTTTCAGTCATGTCCCAAGGAATCTCATTTATCAGCTGTGAAACGCATCTTTAGATATCTCATTGGCTCAATAGACTTTGGCTTGTGGTTTCCTATCAGTGGTTCCTTTGAATTAATTGCCTATATCGACGCGGATTATGCTGGGTGCATTGTAGATCGTAAAAGTACAAGTGGATACTGTCAGTTTCTTGGTGGTTGCCTAGTCTCATGGGCCTCCAAGAAACAACATTCAGTAGCTCTCTCAACGGTCGAGGCTGAATATGTAGCCGCCGGAAGTTGTGGAGCCCAAGCACTTTGGATCAAAAACCAACTGCTTGATTTAGATATTGAAATGAAAACTATTCCAATACTGTGTGATAATACCAGTGCAATCAATTTGTCAAAAAATCCTGTTCAGCACTCAAGGACCAAACATATAGATATTCATCATCACTTTCTGAGAGATCAAGTAGGGAAAGGGGTCTTTGAATTGAACTTCATTGACACACACAATCAGCTAGCTGACATCTTCACCAAACCCCTAAACCAGGATCAATTCTATAGGATAAGAAGAGAACTTGGGATGTGCAAGGGTGAGAGCATACATACATAGATTTGCATCTAAGGTATAGGATTGCATTTGTAGAAATTCATGTGCATCACGGGTAGAAAAACATACATATTGAATTTACCGTTGAACGCATTGTGTGTCTTCATTCACCGTTGAATGCCTGCATGTACATACTTATATTTAGCCCTCCTTGAAAAATAATTCTACGGACAAATATTCCTTGATTGAATACATCTATGGACTCAGTGTTGCTGGAACTAACGGTTCTACCTAAGGGAAATCAAAACTTCTTCTCATCTCCACATCTTCGCCTCTACATACTTCCACTGTCTTGTTGATTCAAGTAGTCGATTGCTTATCCCCCATAAACAAAAAAAAAGGGAGAAACAAAAAAAAGAAAATAAAAAAAAGGAGAAACACAAAAAAAGGAAAAAGAAAAAAAAGAAGAATAAAATGATTTTTTTTTCAAAAAATGGGGTTTTTGGTCCTGGCGGTCGACCGCCAGGCCCGCGCCGGTCGACCGCCGGTGGCGAACCGGCCCGACTTAAGGGTCAACCGACCCCCTTTTAAAGGGCTCTCTCTCCCTCTTTCCTTCTCTCCTTCACTCCTTTTCACTCTCTACCACCTTGCCCTAACCCTAACCCTCCATCTCTCCACCAACCAAGCCCCCACAACTCTCTCTCCCTCCACCCGCACACGATTTGGTCGTCCCGTCATCTTCCCGGGACATCCTCCATACGGTCACTCATGCGTCTGTGGAGATTCCTCTCAGCTTCCACACTGTGGAAAGGTCGATCCAAGCCCTAGCAGTGCTCCTGTGCTCCATCCACGTTTCCGGGGTTGAGATCGATTGTTCCAAGAGTTTCCCGGTGGGTTTTTCTAGGTCGGGATGCCGCTCAGAGGGAGCTCTCGGCGTTCTGCCCAAGGGCAAGCTAGCCGTCAACGGACAGAGGCTCTGGCTCCTCCACCTCAGCAAGCTCCTCCTCTGCCTCGAGCACCTTTACCTCCACGTCCTATTATCGACCCTCGCTTGGTCGACTTCAATGAGGTGAATGAGCTCTTCCTGAATTTGTGCGCTCTTTTTGAGGTTCAGGACAGTTGGATGGATTTTGTTACCCGGTACGATAGATATTATCCTCGGTTGGTGCAGCAGTTCTACGGGTTTTTAGTTGTGAGGAATGACCAGTTATACACCACGGTTGAAGGTGTGGAGCTTCATATCACTCCGGAGTTATTTCAGTAGGCCCTAGGAGTATCTGCCATGGGTGCAGATAGGGCATATGGTTTTGGTGAAGTTCCAGCAACATTTACTGCTATGACCAACTGTGAGTATGTGCACGATGTGAGCAATTTGATCAAGCTGAATGCCAATCATTTTCCTCCAATACAACGGGTCCTGCACCACATGTTTACTTCATTAATTTACCCCAAAGTGGGCGGTCAGGATGAGGTTACAGAAGTTTAGAAATTCCTATTCTATCATGTCATGAATGGCATTCAAATCAATATGGGTCGGCTCATGATAGATCTGATCAGCACCTGTCGTACCTACCTCCGGCGCTCTCTTCCATATGCTTCGCAGTTGACCGGTATCTTCATTTATGCCGGGATAGATGTGGCAAATGAGCAGTTCATTTATGTTAGGCATGATGATGTATACAACAAGCATAAAATTTTCGTAGATTTTGGCTACTACTTTGGTCCCGACGGCGAGCTTGTGCGGGACATTCCAGTTTATGGGGAAGATGAAATCAGTGAGGCAGAAGAAGAACCAGCACAGCAGCAAGACAAGGGGGATATCCCCCCTCCAGTTCCAGCTGAGGAGCAGCCTCCACCACCATCTCCTTCTCATCCGTCTTTTGAGATGCCTTCTCCACCCCAGTTTCACCATGGGGAATCCTCCACTCAGGGGGCCGGACAGTGCCCTTCGGTGGACTACGAGGCTCTTGACGGGCGGCTTACCGGCTTGGAAACTCGTGTGGATATCTTTGGGGATCATCTCTCTACCCTTGGGGACACTATGGGCACTGCGTTTGACACCATATCAGGGCGCATGGACACCTTCTCTACTGCCTTCGAGACTCTCTCTACTCAGATGGCCACTCTCACCACCCACATGACTTCCCTCCGAGAGGATTTAGCTGAGTCTGGCCAATCCTTTAGCTTCATGCACCTCTCCCTTCTTGGCATGCGGCGCCAGGATGCGGCTCGTGATGAATCCATTGGTCATATTCTTGATCTTCTACACAGTCATGCCCACCATCTTGGCGACATTCATCGGCACCTTGGCCTTCCACCTACACCTCCAGCCGATCAGCCACCTCCTGAAGATGCTCCATGATGATTTGTTTTGTTTTCACCTCTAGCATGTTCCTTTTTGGTCCAGAGTTGCTTGAGTCCCTCCTTCGTCTATCCTATCTCTTTTTGCTGTTGACAAAGGGGGAGAAGTAGTAGGGCAGGTTTATTATCTACTTATGTATGTCGTTGTGTGGTTGTGTTGCTTGCTTGCATGTCACATGTGAGGGTTGTCGGTAGTGTTAGTCTTTTGCTTAGACTGTGGTTTTAGAGTCGTGCATTCACTCTCGCACTAATGTACCTTGTAATGAAACTATGATGAATTGAAAGTACTGGTGTTTTGAACTCAGACGGTTAGCATTTGTGTCTCATTTCATATTCTTGCTGGCATACAAGTGGTTGTTTTTTTTCTTAACATAAACCTTGGTTTGAATGCCCTAGAGTTTTGTCATCATCAAAAGGGGGAGATTGTTGTATATCTATCTCGGTGTTTTGATGATAACAAAACCAAGGACATAGGGTTGCTCACTTGCTTGGATCTAATAACCTAAGTGTTTTTCATAAGCCTTCAAGGTCGGAACTCTTCATGCTGTTACTTAAGGTTTTAGCATTCCAAATGGTTTTCTAAGTACATTGAATGAACGTGTAATAACCTTTTAACCAATCGTTCAAATCATGCCTCGATCATATGGACACAATTTTCTGGGCTAAACTCTTCATTTTTCAGGTTTTTGACAGTCCGGTCGACCTCCAGCATCACCCCGGTCGACCTGGAATAACAGAATGGAAACTTCTACAGGCTGTCTCAGTGGCGGTCGACCGCCCCTCAATCCCGGTCGACCGGATCTCCCAGGGACCGGCCTCCTGCAGGTCTCTCAGTGGCAGTCGACCGCCGGACCCTGCAGGTCGACCGCCAGTCCCGAGCTGCCAACAATTGTTGACTTTTTATCATTTCGAGAAAAGCCATTCTCATGGGTATTATTTAATCCCTAAGCAACCAAACTCTCCAGAAATTGTGGATCTGGTCTGGGAGAGTCCTTGGACCATTCAAGAACCTATAAAACATATACAAGAGGCATTGGAAAACCCTAATGCTCAAGGTAGATCAAGGGGGCTACCAAGAGAAAGAGAAGGGATCCAGCACTGTAGACGTGAACAGTGCTCCGAGAAGAGTTCTTCATCCTTCTTCATCCAGTCAAGTGAAGATCAGCCCAAGGATTCAAGCTGCATCCAAAGCATCCAATCATCCATTAAGGGGGAGCAAATCAAGATTCTTTTCTTGTGTTCTAAATTCATTTTGTTTTCTTAAGCTTCATGTGTGGTTCTTGTAATCGTTAAACATTTCAGTGTGTGTGGATCTTCCTAGATCCGTGTGTGTGTGGTTGTGTGTTCTCCGTTGTAGTTGTGTGTGTATTAAGGTGTTCTTACACCTCGCTGGAACTCTCCTTCCCAGTGTGTGTGTTGTGGGTGTTTGATCTTGTAACTCCTTACAAGATAGTGTGTGGTTCCTCACTATCGGTGAGGGGTGGGCGTAGGTTGCCGTTGTGGCATCCGAACCACCTTAAAATCGCTGTCTCCTTGTGGTGTGCTCCATATCTCCTATCCCTCTTCTGTGCATACTTGTGAATCTAGATATTTTGTATCCTTTAGATCTAGATTGTTTGATCTTCTTCACTTAAATCTTATGGTTTATCAAAAGCATAATTTGTCTTGCTCTTGTTTTCTTCTTTGTCCCCACGTCATCACATTTTTGTGTCTATCTCGGTAGAAATTTTTTATCACCCAATTCACCCCCCTCTTGGGTGCCATTTAATCTCGAGACTTCAATTAACCGTCAGGTTTTTCTTCCAACCCTACTGACCCTGGGAGTCCTGCCATTGCAAGTCCCCCAATGGTCTCTGAAGGGAATATCAACAAACACCGTGGTAATGGACACTGTCCCGTTACACTCAAATCATTTTTGGATCCAGGGCTACGCCCGCCTCTCTTTTGGCTTCCATCCCGGCATTCCGTGAGTGGATGACCTATATTCCCCCTTTGTCATAGTCCAAAATAAGGGGATATGCTGTCGGATTTGCGCCATAACACTGTTATCATGTCCCGCATAGCATGGTTTTCTATGCATGTTTCGCATCCCGTTAGCGGAGTTAGCGTAATAGTCTTATCTCGTTTTGCCCCCGAGGCATCCTTTCTTGGCAACTAATCAAGGGTTGTGGTTCTTTGGAAAGACGTAATTAACGTCATAGCCTTTATGGTATGACGGACTCCGGAATCTGACACGAATATCACAATCGACTGACTGAGTCAGGTCGAGCGCACAATAAACTCGTCACGTACGTGACTGGCACTCCCGCCCAGTCAATCAGTCATTTAATTACCGGTTAGTTAATTGGTTGATCGACGCGCAAATAAACCAAATAAACCCAACTGAAATAATAAAAACAAAATAAAATAAAAACAAAATAAAATAAAAACAAAATCTCCATCGCAAACAGTCTGGACGTAATTAACGTCATAGCCTTTATGGTATGACGGACTCCGAGTTCTGACACGAATATCACAATCGACTGACTGAGTCAAGTCTAGCGCACAATAAACTCATCACGTACGTGACTAGCATGCCCGCACAGTCAATCAATCAGTTAATTACTGGTTAGTTAATTGGTTGATCGACACGCAAATAAACCAAATAAACCCAAATGAAATAATAAAAATAAAATAAAAACAAAATCCCCATCGCAAATAGTCTGGCATGCCCGGTGGGACCTGAGTCTCCTTTCATCTCTTTTCCAAGAGAGGATACCTTCGGGGGCTTCCCCCAAGAATACTGATTGTTTGTCTGTTTGTCTCAGGCAAACGATGACGTCATACGGACTCACCGGTGTTGGCTTCGGCCCCGCAATAGCCGTCGACCACGCGGAACATGGGTACCTGGCGGTGCCCATGGTTTTCAGCTCCTTCCCACCAACTGTAGGCTTCCCCAACTTTTTGGGGTTGGCCTTTGCCGACATGCTGCAGACGGAGTCCTCAAGGCCCGCAGAAGAGAAGGCTGCAGAGAGGGTCGAGGCCTCGAAGGCTCGACACTGTGCTGGCTCGCCTACCAGCCCAATTCAAGTCGCCAGCTGCATGGTGCATCATATTGCTCACGGGACCCGCCCCGTCCCTGCCAAGAACTTCGGGAGGCGCCGACACCGGAACCCCCGAAGGAAGGTTGATGCTGCTGTGACCGGACGTTTCTCCGCATCCGACAAGTCTATGTTGGTCGGTGGCCTCCGCATCTTTCTGGATGGACGGGCTCGAGTGAGCCCGGACCGGGTGATCCCTACAGTGCCAGTCCACAACTCCTATCAGGCTCTTGCTGGAAGAAGAGCCAAAGAAGAAGAAGCCGGCCGCCATGGCCAGAGAAGGTTGGCTCCCAAGCCAAGAAGATTCAAACAGGTTTAGGTCCCAAAAAAGGTCCAGTCTGTCCAGCAAGAAGCTCCAGTGCAGTACCACCCCAGGTTCACCAGAGTAGAAGAGAGCAAGAAGAGGGACCCTGTCCCGAGGAAGGAAGAGACAATCATGGATCCGCCACGCCGAGAAAGATTTAGGGCCTGCGCCCGACAAGCCAACATCCCCGTTGTGGGAAGAAGATTACGGCAAACTACCGAGAGGGCTCGGTTTACTTACATTCCTCCGATGGGAGGTCGACAACTGTCCCCGACCCTGCACCCGAGCTGAGGGCAAGAAGAAATGACCAATATGGTCAGAAGTTATTTTAGGGGGTTAGGCAACCCCTCTTTGGGCCAACAACGGCTGTTGCAGGCAGCCGCAACTGAAGAAGATCGCTGTCCATTAATGGCAGTGGGAGAAGAAGAAGATAGGAGGATGACGTCATCGGTTGATGACAATGGATATGAAGATGGCTCTGATGTTCAAGCCGATGAAACTGCTCCCCGCCAAGGGGAAAAGAGAAGGATCTCTGTGTTTGAAAGGCTTACCTTCTCAGGGAATGTCAAGAGGAGGGTTCGCAAGCAGAAACGAAGGATGCAAATTTTCACATGCAATATGGCCGGGATAGATGGCCATTATGGAAAATTGCCCGAGGAGCCTCAAGAGTTGGCCTGGCTAGCCGGAAGACCGGGGCCGAGCACTCAAAGAGTGGAGGCCGCAAAAGAGAAGCTGGCGGCGACCGAAGGAAAGCAAGCCCTGCCTCGCCTCCAACAGCATGACAAGGCCGTTATTCTCACAGCAAATGTGATAACGGCAGGTGAAGAAGAAGATGTCTTGCTTGACATCCTACCTGAGGGTGCATCTGGCGAGACGACAGAGGCCATCCCCAGCACAGCAACTATGGACCCGGCCGTACTGATGATGCTCTAGAGGTACCGCCAGGAGATATAACAACTGAAGAAGCAATTGACGGAAAGGACAGAGCAGTCCTCTACCTCCAAGCAGCCTGATGTGCAGGCCGAATCATCAAGGGGAGCCATCAGCAAGAACGACTTCCCACCACTCTATACCCCGCCTCTGCAGGCGGAACCAAACTTGGCGACAACTCAACAGCGCCCATCACAGCCGCTAGCTCCGCCGGTGCTGCCACAGGTGCACCAGACGCCTCCACTGCTGCGTCGTCCTCCACAGGCGACCACCCTGGTCACCCCCTACTTGCAGCCGGCACATTTCTACCCGGAACCGGTCGACCCGACCATCGTGAGAAAGATAATGGTAGAAAGGATGATCGAGATGAAGCTCGCTGAAAGGGCTGAAGGTGACTATGTTGTATTCGATGCATATAGGGTTCCATACCCACCACATCATGCTGCCAAGCGGCTCCCTCCCGGGATTAGCAAGCCGCCGAAGTTCGACAAGTTCAACGGGAAGGGATCCCCGAAGGAACATGTTGCCTATTACATGACCGTCATGGGTGACTTGGCCACCGACGAGTCATATTTATTGAAGTTCTTCGGGTCATCACTCACGGGGCTCGCATTTGAATGGTACTCCAGCCTCCCGGCCAGGTCGATCAGCGACTGGTCGGACATGCCCAAGAAAAAGGGCCTGCCTCGCACGGCACCGGGGGCACATATCCGTGGCATCACGCCACGACCCCCTTCACCAGTAGCAACATCTGTGTGGACCAATCCACCAGCAGTTATCTGGATACCTACCCGCAACCGGAGGAGGCAGACTCCGTTGCCGGCAGTCAAGAAGATCAGTCCAGAAGCCCGGTGACTACAGGACTACATAAATGGGCTAGATGAGTATGTACAGCCCGAGCTAGAACCTTTGCTGGTACGGGATCATCTCCCGTGGCAGGATCTAGAACAGCTTTCACTAAAGCAGGAAGAGGAAACTAACAAAGCATCAGACAGGGATGGCAGCCTGTTCTGGGGGCAAGCGCCAGCCAAAGAAAAGAAAAGAAGACAAAGAAGGAAGAGAAGGGCCGGCAAGGCTACAACGGGTATGATCCTTTCTTGCAACACCCTATCTGCTCTGTTCAATTTGCCCAGTGAGGAGGATGAAGAAGAGATTTGCTTCACACCCGCCGCTAAGGAAAGCCAGGCCGAAGCCGCAACTACCGTACATGCAACCCGGTCGGGCCGAAGGTGGGGGCGTCAGCCGCCCGCCAACCATAACATTATCTTCAGAGGGGAGCAACCCTACAAGATACCCCCTCCGGAGGTCAGGGGAGTTCAAATCCCTCCTCCGTCAGGCTTATACAACCAAAGTGGAGGCGGCACTCCCGCTCCTTCATTTCTGGAGTTCATAAAGATGTCAAAAGGGAAGCAGCCATGCTGGGAGGTTGAACCGGTAACCGGGGGCAGTCACCCACAACTCCAGCAATCTCCCGAATTGCCAGAAGAGGTAGAAACTCGCCCGGCAGTAGCCAGTGAGGAGCAGCCATGAGATAATCCCAAGCAAAAGGGTGTAGCCTCCGAGTCCGATGAAGCAGGTCCATCAGGGGCCACAGTCCAAGGATCTTCCAAGCCCAGGTGGGTAGATGAAATGAAGCTATCCAATGTCCGAGCTGGAAGTCGGGTGCTCAAACTATTAAAGAAGCTCCCAGCAAGATTCACTTCTGGGAAATCCTCTCTCTCAGTGAAGAGACTCGACAGGCGATCATTACTGCTCTCCAGACGCCTACCTAATATGAAGCCTGCCTAGCTGAGGCACTGCCGGAGGCCAGCATGACCTTCACCCAGGAAGACATGTTGCTCCCCACCACCAATCACAACAGACCTTTGTATATGAGGGGACATCTAAATGGCCGGGAGCTGAACAGAATCCTGGTGGACCCCGGGGCAGCTGTCAACATCCTGCCCTACAGGATATATGAGAGGCACTACTTCAACGTGCACCTACAAAAGGTCGGGGATATGCGCATTGCCGGCTTCAATCAGAAGTGTGAAGTGTCGCTAGGAGTAGCAGAGTTCACACTCACTCTAGCGGACTTTGTCACGAAGGTGTAATTTCATGTCATTGATTCTCGCACCTCATACAAGGCGCTGCTTGGCCGCCCTTGGCCACATGAGAATATGGTGGTACCTTCCACACTTCACCAATGCATCAAATACAGCATGGATGGGAGAGAGGAAAGAGTATTTACTGATCTCCACCCATTCGAAGTATTCGAATGCCACTTCGCAGACGCCCCTCTATATGCAGAATGGTCGCAGAAGGCCCCTGCGGCCAAGACCTCTTCTAGCACAACAAAAGGCACTTCCAAAGCAGAATGGTTCCCTCCGCCGCCGCGTGGATATATCGATCCCAAGGTGGTTTCACACATCACTATCACCGGGGATGTAGGCCGGATAGCACCTCCCGCCATCTACCCCAAAACTAATAAAGTTAGGGTTGACCAGCAGCACGACCACATCGGGATCCCCGAAGGTCTTACCAAGCCAATTCTCAGCCTCGACAATGCTACTGTCGAGCCTTTCAAAGCTTGGGAGGTGACACAGAAAGATGGTCCTAGCAGCCTGTTCTACACAGCTGAAGAGCACCCTACACAGAAAGACACTAATTGTCATCTGCCTGAAGATATAGAAAACCCCTCAATGCCTATACAGGGGATGACATTTATAACAAATCGAATGGCCAAGATGTTCCAGAAGCAGCACATCCCTTCTGGCCAGCCTCGCAAGAGGAAAGAAGCATTCCAGAAGCTATGGTACCCTCCGACCCTGGACAAAGAAATAAGACGTGTCTCTCAGCACTCGGGATTGCGCTTCACCCTCGAAGAATACTATTATAGCGGATGCTATGAAGTGGATACCATCTCTGCTTTCTACCCAATGGAGGATAACCCACTGGGGGCAACTATTGGTGAACACCTGACAGAAGTTGAGTGCATTCAGCCAGCCCGGCTAAGGAATCTAGAATCTGAGGCTATATTCCCCTACCGGTGCTGGGAACAAGTCTATCCGGAAGATGCAGCTCTTCAAGCCAAATTTGACACAGATAGCAGTAGTGAAGCTGAAGATGTTGAAGAAGCAGAGCTGCCTCCCTCCAGTGGCCCTCCTCTGTTCATGATGTTGGCACTTCTCGAACCAGTCGGGGAAGCTTCCCCCGAGCCTGATCAAGAGACAGATGCTGCTAGAAGAGAAATGGTTGCCTTCACTGAGGACATAGTGGTTCGAGGGATCGAGATCTCTTCACCCCTTGCTAAGGAGCTGCAAGGCTACTCTGACTTAATGACAAATAATCACCAGCCCTTAGTGACTGCAACCCCCTCAGTAGGGGGTGAGGCAATCAACTCGCCCCTTGAAGTTGCTAGTAAGGTAAACTTGTTGGCAGAACAGTGCATGCAGCCATTATCAGCCGAACAAGAGATTTCTGGCAAAACTCAAATAAGGCAAGACGAAGGGATCGAGGTCCTCGACCTTGAAGATGATATACCAGACTTTGTCGACCTCCAGCCTGCACCCTCTGAGATAGAAGACGGAGGTCAAGCAACAGTCGATGAACTAATAGAAGTCAACTTGGGAGACGAGGATGACCCCAGGCCGACCTTCCTCAGCGCCCAACTGTCTGCCGAAGAACAGAGGATGTACATCCAGTTGCTACAAGAATATCGAGACTGCTTTGCCTGGACCTACAGAGAGATGCCAGGACTAAGCCCCTCAGTCTCACAGCATGAGCTGACCATAAACCCTGGGGTAGAGCCGGTGAAATAGCCCCCTTGGCGTATGAGGCCAGAGCTCATCACTCAAATATGCAAAGAGGTCGACAAGCTCATTGTTGTGGGTTTCGTCGAGGAAAATCAATATACCACGTGGTTAGCTAACATCGTGCCCGTGAAGAAGAAGAACGGATAGATCCAGATATGTGTTGACTTCTGGGATCTGAATAAAGCCTGCCCTAAAGATGACTTCCTAGTGCCGATAACGGAGGTCATGATAGATGCAACAACTGGTCATGAGGCCCTATCATTCATGGATGGGTCATCTGGCTACAACCAGATATGGATCGCGGAACATGACCGGATCTACACTGCGTTCCGGACCCCCAAAGGCATTTATCACTATAAAAGAATGCCGTTCGGATTAAAGAACGCCGGCGCAACTTATCAGCGGGCGATGACTAGAATATTTGATGAGCTGCTTTACCATAAGGTCAAGTGCTACATAGATGACCTGGTAGTCAACACCAAAAAGAAAGAAGACCATCTGCAAGACCTCCGAGTCATTTTTCAGGGCTGAGGCAGTATGAATTAAAAATGAACCCTATGAAGTGTGCGTTCGGAGTCTCGAGCGGAAAGTTCTTGGGTTTCATTGTCAGGTATCGGGGAATTGAAATAGACCCCGCCAAGATCAAGGTGATTCAGGAGTTACCCTCGCCAAGGAATCTCTCTGAGCTAAGATCCCTTCAGGGCCGCCTTGCATACGTCTGGCGGTTTATATCCAACTTGTCGGGGCGATGCCACCCCTTTCACAAGCTGATGATGAAGGATGTTCCCTTCTACTGGGATGAAGAATGCCAGATAGCCTTCGATAAACTGAAGGATTACCTGAAAACCCCTCTAGTGCTGGGTGCACCAGTGAAAGGACGGCCGCTGATCCTCTACATAGCAGCCACGCACAATTCCCTGGGGGCAATGCTAGCCCAGAATAATGAAGAAGGAAAAGAACAAGCCCTCTACTATCTCAGTCGAAGAATGGTCAGAACTGAGGAAAGGTACACCTACATCGAGAAGATTTGCCTGGCATTGGTCTTCGCGGTCAAGAAGCTGTGGCACTACATGCTGTCGCACGAAGTTAAGCTGATTTCTAGGGAGGATCCGCTTAGATACATCATGTCCCAACCGGCCCTCAAAGGCCGCCTGGGCAAATGGGCAGTGATTCTTATGGAGTATGACATCTCCTATGTACCGCAGAGGGCCGTCAAGGGCCAAGCTATTGCAGACTTCTTTGCTGAACATCCAGTACCCGAAGACTGCCCTCTGGAACCAGAGCTTCCTGAAGATGAAACTTTAGAGGTCGGCCAGGTGCGGCCCTCCCTATGGCAGCTGTATTTTGATGGTGCCTCCAGAATTGACACCTCAGCGACGGGATCGGCCAGAGTCCGCGCAGGAGCAGGCATAGTCTTGAAGTCTCCTGAAGGGGAAGTCATACACACGTCCTGCTCAATAAACAAGCCTTGCATAAATAATGAAGTAGAATATAAAGCCCTCATAATTGGGCTACAGATTGCTCTGTCCATGGGGATTCAAATGCTAGAAGTGTTCGGGGACTCCATGCTAGTTATAAAACAATTGGAAGTGGAGTTCGAGGTGCGAAAGCAAGAGCTCGTCCCTTATTACCATCTGGCCCTACGCCTAATGGCAAGATTCTACTTCGTCAGCGTCAAGCACGTCAACCGAGGACAGAATGCTCAAGCTAACGCCCTCGCAAAGCTGGCAACTTCCTTGGCGGTCCCGCCTGATACGAGCCTGAATATAACAGTCATCAACCGCGGCAGGTCCCCAGTATGATAGAAGCTTTAGCCGATGAACAAGCCAATGAAGTAGCAGTTGCTGAAGCAGTCCAGCAGCCCGACTGGCGGGAATACCTCCTGCATTGGTTCCAACACCAACAGCTCCCGAAGGTGAAAGAACAGAGAATGAGACTCCTGAGAGTCAAAGATTCTTATGAGATGAGGAATGGAACATTGTTCCGAATAATGGCAGATGCCCAAAAGAAGGTATTACTTCGATGCTTATCTCCAGGGGAAGCCAGGCAGGTAATGCAAGAAGTCCATGCCGGGTCAGCCGGGGCGCACCTGGCCGGTCCGAAAATGAAGACCGAAATAAAGAAATTGGGTTATTATTGGCCCACTATATTTGATGATTGCTGCAAGTTCGCCAAGGCTTGTCAGAAATGTCAAGAGCACGCCAATGTGTCAAGAAGACCTCCAGTGCCTCTACATCCTACCTTACCAAGCTGGCCGTTTACCCAGTGGGGCACGGACATGGTGGGGCCACCACCAGCATCTTCATCAGGGTGCAAATACATCTTAGCAGCTACAGATTACTTCTCCAGATGGGCAGAGGCAGTAGCACTAAAAGAAGTCACGGGAGAATTAGTTGCGAGATTATTCTGGCAGAATGTAATATTTCAGTTCGGGATTCCCAGCAGAATCATCTCCGACAACGGCAGGCACTTCAGAAATCAGAAGGTTTATCGGCTAGCTGACAAATACAAGATTGATTGGAGAACATCATCTCCCTACTACCCTCAGGCCAACGGACTTGCAGAGGCCTTTAACAAGATGCTGTGCACTCTGCTGGCGAAAATCGTCAAGACTAACAGAAGAGATTGGGAAGAAAGAATGTACGAGGCACTGTGGGCTTACCGTACGGTCTACAAGACCCCTATCGACTGCTCACCCTACTCCCTCATGTATGGGTCAGAGGCTGTGGTGCCAATTGAGCTGGAGATCTCCTCATTACGGGTCGCCATCCAGCATGGATTGGTGGGCAACGAGCAGGCCAACGTAGAAAGAAGACTAGAAGAGCTCGCCGAGCTTGAAGGAAAGCGTCTCCGGGCGCAACAGAATATTCAACTCTATCAAGCCCGCATGGCCCGTGCTTTTGATAAGTTGGTCAAAGGACGGGAGTTCAAAAGGGGTGACCTGGTGATGGTTAAAAGAAGAGAGGTGATGGCCTCCAACCCCAAGGGGAAGTTGGTTGAAAATTGGGTCGGACCGTATGTCGTCCACCGAGCATATGAAGGGGGTGCGTATGTCCTTGCGGATCACAAAGGAGTCATCCAATTCTCTCCCCTTAATGGGAAGTACCTAAGGTCGTATCACACGGTTCAACCGGCGTTCCCCGAATGATTTACCTCAAACTTGGTCCAGTGGCACTCCGCCCTGACCAAGCTACCTCCACCCTTGGTCCAGTGGCACTCCGCCCTGACCGAGCTACCTCCACCCTCGATCTAGTGGCACTCCGCCCTGATCGAGCTACCTCCACCCTCGATCCAGTGGCACTCCGCCCTGACCGAACTACTTCCACCCTTGGTCAAGTGACCCTTGGTCCAGTGGCGCTCCGCCCTGACCAAACTACCTCCACCCTTGGTCAAGTGGCACTCCGCCCTGACCGAGCTACCTTCACCCTTGGTCCAGTGGCACTCCACCCTGACTGAACTACCTCAAACTTGGTCTAGTGGCACTCCGCCCTGACCAAGCTATCTCCACCCTTGGTCCAGTGGCACTCCACCCTGATCGAGCTACCTCCACCCTTGGTCCAGTGGCACTCCGCCCTGACCGAACTACCTCAAACTTGGTCTAGTGGCACTCCGCCCCGACCAAGCTACCTCCACCCTCGGTCCAGTGGCACTCCGCCCTGACCGAGCTACCTCTAGCCTTGGTCCAGTGGCGCTCCACCCTGACCGAGCTACCTCCACCCTTGGTCCAGTGGCACTCCGCCCTGACCGAGCTACCTCCACCCTTGGTCCAGTGGCACTCCGCCCTGACCGAGCTACCTCCACCCTTGGTCTAGTGGCACTCCGCCCTGACCGAGCTACCTTAAACTTGGTCTAGTGGCACTCCGCCCTGATCGAGCTACACTTACCTCGGTCTAGTGGCATTCCGTCCTGATCGAGCTACACTTACCTCGGTCTAGTGGCACTCTGCCCTGGCCAGACTCGCATAATACCTACGACTTTGCCATTACGGGCCTTACGCCCGAATCGGCACAAATCTATCCTTTACGTTAGCATTGCCTTCTTGCTAACGAATAAACCCCTTTGTTTGGTGCAAGACTCCGTGTCCTAGCTGACCTTTATACATCATTGCCATCGCGGGCCTTACGCCCGAATCGGCACAAATCTATCCTTTGCATTAGCATTACCTTCTTGATAACGAATAAACCCCTTTGTTCGACGCAAGACTTCGTGTCCTAGCCGACTTTTATACATCATTGCCATTGCGGGCCCTACGCCCGAATCGGCATAAATCCATCCTTTGCGTCAGCATGGTCTCCTTGCTGACGAATAAATCCTGCTTCTGGCGCAAGACTTCGTGTCCCAGCCAACCTTTATACATCATTGCCATTGCGGGCCCTACGCCCGAATCGGCTCAAATCTATCCTTTGCGTTAGCATTACCTTCTTGCTAACGAATAAACCCCTTGTTCGGCGCAAGACTCCGTGTCCTAGCCGACCTTTATACATCATTGCCATTGCGGGCCCTATGCCCGAATCGGCTCAAATCTATCCTTTGCGTTAGCATTACCTTCTTGCTAACGAATAAACCCCTTGTTCGGCGCAAGACTCCGTGTCCTAGCCGACCTTTATACATCATTGCCATTGCGGGCCCTATGCCCGAATCGGCTCAAATCTATCCTTTGCGTTAGCATTACCTTCTTGCTAACGAATAAACCCCTTTGCTTGGCGCAAGACTCCGTGTCCTAGCCGACCTTTATACATCATTGCCATTGCGGGCCATACGCCCGAATCGGCACAAATCAACCCTTGGCGTTGGCATTACCTTCTTGCTAACGAATAAACCCCTTTTTCGGCGCGATACTTCATGTTCTAGCATCCTTCTGCTACATGAGTTCAAAGAAAGAGAAAGAAATGGAAATGGGATTAAAAATAGAGATACCCCGCCGACCTTGTTCCTAAACGGGGACGAGGGCAAAAATGGCTAAAACCCGGCTGTGGCGAAAACCCGAAAGGGCGCTGCAGACAAAATCGGGTACCCCGCCACGTGAAAACTTGAAAGGGCGCGTGGGCAAAAGTAAGAGGGGGCTGGCCTCGGTGAAAACCCGAAAAGGGCACTTAGGTCAGTAAAGTGGTAATCCAAAAGTTTCTCTTCATCCTCCTCTCAATGAGATTCCCAAGGGATAACCATCAGAAGTCCCACCGGAGATCCCCTAACAAACCTGTGTCCGACCCTCGTCATCATCGGCAGGATCGGTCGACCTCCATCCTATAACTTGGACCTTTCGTCCTCGTTAATGAGCATGTCCCTTGCTTCGACATGTAACCCATGTCGACGAACAAACCCGTGTTCGACCCCCGTCATCATCGGCAAGATTGGTCGAACTCTACTCCTTTAACTTGGACCTTCCGTCCTTGTTATTGAATATATCCTTTGCTTTGACATGTAACCCATGTCGACGAACAAACCCGTGTTCGACTCTCGTCATCATCGGCGAGACCGATCGACCTCTATCCCTTAACTCAGACCTTTCATCCTTGTCAATAATCATACCTTTGCATCGACGTGTAACCCCTATCGATGAACAAACCCAGGATTCGACCCTCGTCATCATCGGTGAGATAGGTCGACCTCTACCCTTAACTTGGACCTTTCGTCCCTGTGAATGAATATACCCTTTGCTTCAGCGTGTAACCCACATCGATGAACAAACTCAGGTTTGACCCTCGTCATCATCAGTGAGGTAGGTCGACCTCTGTCCCTTGGCCTGGACCTTTCGTCCCGGTCAAGAACCATATAGCCTTTGCTTCGACATTTAACCAATGTCGATGAACCGAACCAGAATCCGACCCTTGTCATCATCGACAAGGCCGGTCGGCGTCCTAGCAAACAAGCTCTCCTGTGTTTTGGATCCTCCGGGGGAATTAAAAGAAAAAAAAAGAGAAAAGAAATAGAAATGGGGTTAAAAATAGAGATACCTGTAGCAACCCTGATAAATAAAATAAATCAAAATGGATTAAAAGATTTAGTAAATAAACGAAAGAGCTTGGAATAAAAATAATTAAACCCTGACGAAAATAGCGCCTTATATATAGGCGCTACTTTACAAGAAAACGCCCTCACCTAAGGCGTGAATTAAAGAAAGGACGCCCGAATAATAAGGCGTCAAATTTCAAACGACCAAAAATAAATAAAAAGGGCAGGTTTGCATAACGACCTTTGAATGGACGCGTTTCAACAAGAAACGACGCTTGACCAGGCGTCAATTTAAATTCGACGCCCTGACCTAGGTCGTTAATTTAGTTTGAGTTTCGTTCGACCCAGGTGTCTATCCAGGGTAAGTTGATAACTATGAGAAAGAGTTCGAATGTAGTAATAACTCTATCATGGAAGTATTACTTCCAATCAAACACTAACCCTATTAGGATTCTAAGGATCCTATAAAAAACCCTTGCCGATCGAACCCTAAAGCTATTTGGTCGATCTGCTGCTGCTACGGTACGTAAAGAACATCAGTTCTTCTCTCTTTTCTTTCGGTTACATGAAGAATCACTGATTCTTCATCTTCTTCTCTTCTTACAGGTTGAAGAAGGCGAACGTGAGAAGAACAAAGGGTAAGTTCTTCTTTCTTCCACCTTCAGTCAAGTATTATGAAGATAATACTAATGATTGTATATATATGTTCTCTGTAGGAGTCATCGTAACCTACTGAAGAATTGAGGGTTCTTCATCTGCAACCTATTACTACCCTTGCTGCTGCTATTAGGATCGAAAGCTTCAAAAAGACTCTGTTTATAAAACAGAGTATCGTTTTTCCCAGAACCTACATCTGTTCATCCGTTAGTTTATCATCATCAAGGTAGGTTTTCTCAAGCACTATAGCCCAAATCACCGTAATAACTATATTAAACCATATATATTAGTTCATGCATGTAGTTTTCACGAGTTTTAAAAGTTCTATTGTTGGAAAGAAACGCCCTTTCCAAGGGCGCTAATTTTATACGCGACCCCGACAAGGGCGCTATTTAAATAAACGACCCTGACAAGGTCGTCAATTCAAAAGATTTGACGCCCTGTACACAGACGTTAATTTAATTACCTGATAATTACCCATGTTAATTAGTCCAATATTCACTTAAACATGATTCTACCAGTGCATGATCATTAATCCTGATATTATCCTGTCATGACCATATCTCGTTTTCTGGAAATTTCAATACTTGAAAAAAATTAAAAAATACACGACCCTGTATAGGTCGTCTCTCACTTAACTAACGCCCATGTTCAGGGCGTGAATTGAAAAGTAACGCCCCTGTCCAGGGCGTGTTTCCGATAAATTACTGAAAATATATATTCTGCAAAAATAGAGGTAAAGAATGAACGACCATTGTATACGTCGTCAAATTTTAATTAAACGCCCCTTACCAGGGCGCGTTTTTGGTAAAATACGAAAATATTAAAATTTTGAAAAAAATTGTAAAATAGATAAACGCCCTTACTGAAGGCGTTAACTACTTGAGTAGTGACTTTACTTAAGTCGTTATTTTCCTGTAAAAATGTTTTTACCCTGTTTCTGATAACCGATGGTTTCAGTATATCTATATATATGTATACCGGCACTATATCTCCACTCCGTGAGTATAGTCCCACGTTTCATGATGTTTTATCGATCACCCTCAACTCTCATTGACATACAAGCTCTCCATTGGACATTCCGTTCCTTTGGACTAGCGAGTTAGTCATAGAGACCTCCGTAAGACTCCTCGTACCTTGGATTCTCTCAAGGTCGACTGAGCTGGTTGTACCCTAAAAACCCATTACACTATTGAATGCCATGTCACTCTAAATAAACATGGTATACCGGCCCTTATGATATGCAAAGAGTATATCATGAGAATTCTTAATGGGATGATGATATCATGCCATTTGTTGATGTTCTTGTGGACCTCAATTCTATAATAAGAGTGAGGGTATCTTACCTTTGATGTACTGTTCATGTGGACCTCAATTCTATATAAAGAATGTCCATACTTGTTTGTCATGGTACCCGAGTTAAGGGAACCTAATTCCACCTAGTTTCATCGTTCATCGTGATTGTACCGTTGTTATCGCCTATCTATGTCCAATGTCATATTTTTGGACTCCATTCTCTCAAAGTTATCCTACGTGTCTACAAGCTTAAATTGTTGAAATTTCATATTGGCTATATATATATACAAGAGTGGATGTCAAATATACATGATAAATGCCTGCACATATAGGGCCCGATCTGGTCCTGGGAGGAGCACCCGAAAGTACTTGTGCCCATGGGAGTTGAATGATAAGGTATCTGGCATTATACCGAGTGCATGACTAGCTTGATTGGGCATTCCACACAAATCTTGTACTTGACTCGTACTTGACTTGACATGAATTGCGTGACCCGAGAAAGGGTAATTACTTGTTTGCTTGAAACATGATAGCCAAAGTTCTTGACATGACTTGCTAAAGAGTACTTGTTTGAATATCTTGTTATCTTTTCTTGGAAGCTCATGACTAGTTCATCTTGCTGTCTTATTGAATAATTCTCTCTCTATCTTGTCGTTTTATGCAAGCATGCATCGCTACAGTACAAACATGAAAGGTGTAATTATTTAAACCCCTTGCTAGCGCTTGAGATATAATTTCCTACTGAGCGTTCGCTCACTCCGTGTGTTCCCTACTTTTCAGGTAATTCCGACGACGAGGGAAGTCAATCGGATGGGAATGGTCAAGAGTGAAAGAGATAGAACTTCTCCAAGTGTCATCTAGTCTTTTTCCTATTTTCTTGAGTCAACTATGTACTTTTCCTTTTTAATTGAATAGAGTATTGGATTTGTAATAGTCTATCCATTATGAAATAAAGGATTGGGTTATCTTCCTATTTTTACGCATCTCTGTTTTGGTGTCGAATACACTACTACTCTGATTGACATGATTGATATAAACTCGTCGCGCATATCCGAGTATCTTCCGCGCTCGGGGCGTGACAGTTTTTGTGGTATCAGAGCCTAGGGTATTCAATTCCTAGGAAAAACCCAAGTCCAAGGATAAGTTTTAAACCTTCAACCAGTGAGATTGGGTAGAACCAAGGGTTAAAGTTAACATAGTATATGAGTCTTTAAATACAAGCACATATTAATCTAGTTATTATAATTGTAGGATAATGGCTGCCGAACGTGCTCAATGGCACAACATGCAGTGTACCCTTCAAGGCATGACTCAAGTGCTGCAACAAGTAGCACAAGGTGGTGGACAACGAGCAGGAAGTCTCCACCAGACTTTCAAGAACATGAACCCACCCAAGTTCACGGGTTCTATTGATCCAGATGACGCTGAACACTGGATTAGGGAGATAGAACGTATATTCCGTGTTATGCAATGCACGGAACAGGATAAAGTTTTATTAGCTACTTTTCAGTTAGAAAGGGATGCTAGATGCTGGTGGGAATCAATAGAGGCTACTATAAATCAAGATCAGGTTTCGTGGGAAGAATTCGTTGAACACTTCAACGTGAAATATTTCTCGGACCGAGTTCAGGAAAAGAAGGCTGTAGAGTTTGCCGCATTAAAACAACGATCCTTGTCAGTGGCCGAGTATGAGGCCCAATTCTCTAGATTGTCTCGGTATGCTAAGCATCTAGTTAGCACCGAGAAAATGAAGGCTAGGAGGTTTCTTAATGGACTCAGGCCCCAAGCTATTACTCAACTGGCGCCGATGGACATTCAAGTCTACTCGGAGATAGTACGCCGAGCTCAACTATTAGAAGATGCCACGGAACTGTCTGATAGGATTCGTGGTAAGGATAAGAAGGAACAAGTTACAGGTTCAGGTTCTTTTAAACCCAACTTCAAGAAAAGGCCTAGCAATGGAGGAGCATCCTCACAAGACCAAAAGTTCAAGAAGACCAAGCCCTTCTCTATCACCACTACCTCTCCAAATACAGTGTGCAAACATTGTGATAAAGCGGGTCATAGAGCAGAAGAATGCTGGAGGAAACTAGGAGCATGTCTCCGTTGTGGGAGTCGTGAGCATCGGATTCCCGATTGCCCACTACTAAATAATCAAGCCGATGATGGAAAACGCCCAGTAACCAAGAATGCTCGTCTTCATGCAATCAAGAAAACCGAGCAAGTAGAAGGAGGCGGCTTAGTGGAAGGTATATTGAAAGTTTGTTCCAGGAATGCATATGTCTTAATTGATACTGGTGCATCACATTCTATAGAAGAGCTCGCCGAGCTTGAAGGAAAGCGTCTCCGGGCGCAACAGAATATTCAACTCTATCAAGCCCGCATGGCCCGTGCTTTTGATAAGTTGGTCAAAGGACGGGAGTTCAAAAGGGGTGACCTGGTGATGGTTAAAAGAAGAGAGGTGATGGCCTCCAACCCCAAGGGGAAGTTGGTTGAAAATTGGGTCGGACCGTATGTCGTCCACCGAGCATATGAAGGGGGTGCGTATGTCCTTGCGGATCACAAAGGAGTCATCCAATTCTCTCCCCTTAATGGGAAGTACCTAAGGTCGTATCACACGGTTCAACCGGCGTTCCCCGAATGATTTACCTCAAACTTGGTCCAGTGGCACTCCGCCCTGACCGAGCTACCTCCACCCTTGGTCCAGTGGCACTCCGCCCTGACCGAGCTACCTCCACCCTCGATCTAGTGGCACTCCGCCCTGATCGAGCTACCTCCACCCTCGATCCAGTGGCACTCCGCCCTGACCGAACTACTTCCACCCTTGGTCAAGTGACCCTTGGTCCAGTGGCGCTCCGCCCTGACCAAACTACCTCCACCCTTGGTCAAGTGGCACTCCGCCCTGACCGAGCTACCTTCACCCTTGGTCCAGTGGCACTCCGCCCTGACTGAACTACCTCAAACTTGGTCTAGTGGCACTCCGCCCTGACCAAGCTATCTCCACCCTTGGTCCAGTGGCACTCCACCCTGATCGAGCTACCTCCACCCTTGGTCCAGTGGCACTCCGCCCTGACCGAACTACCTCAAACTTGGTCTAGTGGCACTCCGCCCCGACCAAGCTACCTCCACCCTCGGTCCAGTGGCACTCCGCCCTGACCGAGCTACCTCCAGCCTTGGTCCAGTGGCGCTCCACCCTGACCGAACTACCTCCACCCTTGGTCCAGTGGCACTCCACCCTAACCGAGCTACCTCCACCCTTGGTCCAGTGGCACTCCGCCCTGACCGAGCTACCTCCACCCTTGGTCCAGTGGCACTCCGCCCTGACCGAGCTACCTCCACCCTTGGTCTAGTGGCACTCCGCCCTGACCGAGCTACCTTAAACTTGGTCTAGTGGCACTCCGCCCTGATCGAGCTACACTTACCTCGGTCTAGTGGCATTCCGTCCTGATCGAGCTACACTTACCTCGGTCTAGTGGCACTCTGCCCTGGCCAGACTCGCATAATACCTACGACTTTGCCATTACGGGCCTTACGCCCGAATCGGCACAAATCTATCCTTTACGTTAGCATTGCCTTCTTGCTAACGAATAAACCCCTTTGTTTGGTGCAAGACTCCGTGTCCTAGCTGACCTTTATACATCATTGCCATCGCGGGCCTTACGCCCGAATCGGCACAAATCTATCCTTTGCATTAGCATTACCTTCTTGATAACGAATAAACCCCTTTGTTCGACGCAAGACTTCGTGTCCTAGCCGACTTTTATACATCATTGCCATTGCGGGCCCTACGCCCGAATCGGCATAAATCCATCCTTTGCGTCAGCATGGTCTCCTTGCTGACGAATAAATCCTGCTTCTGGCGCAAGACTTCGTGTCCCAGCCAACCTTTATACATCATTGCCATTGCGGGCCCTACGCCCGAATCGGCTCAAATCTATCCTTTGCGTTAGCATTACCTTCTTGCTAACGAATAAACCCCTTGTTCGGCGCAAGACTCCGTGTCCTAGCCGACCTTTATACATCATTGCCATTGCGGGCCCTATGCCCGAATCGGCTCAAATCTATCCTTTGCGTTAGCATTACCTTCTTGCTAACGAATAAACCCCTTGTTCGGCGCAAGACTCCGTGTCCTAGCCGACCTTTATACATCATTGCCATTGCGGGCCCTATGCCCGAATCGGCTCAAATCTATCCTTTGCGTTAGCATTACCTTCTTGCTAACGAATAAACCCCTTTGCTTGGCGCAAGACTCCGTGTCCTAGCCGACCTTTATACATCATTGCCATTGCGGGCCCTACGCCCGAATCGGCACAAATCAACCCTTGGCGTTGGCATTACCTTCTTGCTAACGAATAAACCCCTTTTTCGGCGCGATACTTCATGTTCTAGCATCCTTCTGCTACATGAGTTCAAAGAAAGAGAAAGAAATGGAAATGGGATTAAAAATAGAGATACCCCGCCGACCTTGTTCCTAAACGGGGACGAGGGCAAAAATGGCTAAAACCCGGCTGTGGCGAAAACCCGAAAGGGCGCTGCAGACAAAATCGGGTACCCCGCCACGTGAAAACTTGAAAGGGCGCGTGGGCAAAAGTAAGAGGGGGCTGGCCTCGGTGAAAACCCGAAAAGGGCACTTAGGTCAGTAAAGTGGTAATCCAAAAGTTTCTCTTCATCCTCCTCTCAATGAGATTCCCAAGGGATAACCATCAGAAGTCCCACCGGAGATCCCCTAACAAACCTGTGTCCGACCCTCGTCATCATCGGCAGGATCGGTCGACCTCCATCCTATAACTTGGACCTTTCGTCCTCGTTAATGAGCATGTCCCTTGCTTCGACATGTAATCCATGTCGACGAACAAACCCGTGTTCGACCCCCGTCATCATCGGCAAGATTGGTCGAACTCTACTCCTTTAACTTGGACCTTCCGTCCTTGTTATTGAATATATCCTTTGCTTTGACATGTAACCCATGTCGACGAACAAACCCGTGTTCGACTCTCGTCATCATCGGCGAGACCGATCGACCTCTATCCCTTAACTCAGACCTTTCATCCTTGTCAATAATCATACCTTTGCATCGACGTGTAACCCCTATCGATGAACAAACCCAGGATTCGACCCTCGTCATCATCGGTGAGATAGGTCGACCTCTACCCTTAACTTGGACCTTTCGTCCCTGTGAATGAATATACCCTTTGCTTCAGCGTGTAACCCACATCGATGAACAAACTCAGGTTTGACCCTCGTCATCATCAGTGAGGTAGGTCGACCTCTGTCCCTTGGCCTGGACCTTTCGTCCCGGTCAAGAACCATATAGCCTTTGCTTCGGCATTTAACCAATGTCGATGAACCGAACCAGAATCCGACCCTTGTCATCATCGACAAGGCCGGTCGGCGTCCTAGCAAACAAGCTCTCCTGTGTTTTGGATCCTCCGGGGGAATTAAAAGAAAAAAAAAGAGAAAAGAAATAGAAATGGGGTTAAAAATAGAGATACCTGTAGCAACCCTGATAAATAAAATAAATCAAAATGGATTAAAAGATTTAGTAAATAAACGAAAGAGCTTGGAATAAAAATAATTAAACCCTGACGAAAATAGCGCCTTATATATAGGCGCTACTTTACAAGAAAACGCCCTCACCTAAGGCGTGAATTAAAGAAAGGACGCCCGAATAATAAGGCGTCAAATTTCAAACGACCAAAAATAAATAAAAAGGGCAGGTTTGCATAACGACCTTTGAATGGACGCGTTTCAACAAGAAACGACGCTTGACCAGGCGTCAATTTAAATTCGACGCCCTGACCTAGGTCGTTAATTTAGTTTGAGTTTCGTTCGACCCAGGTGTCTATCCAGGGTAAGTTGATAACTATGAGAAAGAGTTCGAATGTAGTAATAACTCTATCATGGAAGTATTACTTCCAATCAAACACTAACCCTATTAGGATTCTAAGGATCCTATAAAAAACCCTTGCCGATCGAACCCTAAAGCTATTTGGTCGATCTGCTGCTGCTACGGTACGTAAAGAACATCAGTTCTTCTCTCTTTTCTTTCGGTTACATGAAGAATCACTGATTCTTCATCTTCTTCTCTTCTTACAGGTTGAAGAAGGCGAACGTGAGAAGAACAAAGGGTAAGTTCTTCTTTCTTCCACCTTCAGTCAAGTATTATGAAGATAATACTAATGATTGTATATATATGTTCTCTGTAGGAGTCATCGTAACCTACTGAAGAATTGAGGGTTCTTCATCTGCAACCTATTACTACCCTTGCTGCTGCTATTAGGATCGAAAGCTTCAAAAAGACTCTGTTTATAAAATAGAGTATCATTTTTCCCAGAACCTACATCTGTTCATCCGTTAGTTTATCATCATCAAGGTAGGTTTTCTCAAGCACTATAGCCCAAATCACCGTAATAACTATATTAAACCATATATATTAGTTCATGCATGTAGTTTTCACGAGTTTTAAAAGTTCTATTGTTGGAAAGAAACGCCCTTTCCAAGGGCGCTAATTTTATACGCGACCCCGACAAGGGCGCTATTTAAATAAACGACCCTGACAAGGTCGTCAATTCAAAAGATTTGACGCCCTGTACACAGACGTTAATTTAATTACCTGATAATTACCCATGTTAATTAGTCCAATATTCACTTAAACATGATTCTACCAGTGCATGATCATTAATCCTGATATTATCATGTCATGACCATATCTCGTTTTCTGGAAATTTCAATACTTGAAAAAAATTAAAAAATACACGACCCTGTATAGGTCGTCTCTCACTTAACTAACGCCCATGTTCAGGGCGTGAATTGAAAAGTAACGCCCCTGTCCAGGGCGTGTTTCCGATAAATTACTGAAAATATATATTCTGCAAAAATAGAGGTAAAGAATGAACGACCATTGTATACGTCGTCAAATTTTAATTAAACGCCCCTTACCAGGGCGCGTTTTTGGTAAAATACGAAAATATTAAAATTTTGAAAAAAATTGTAAAATAGATAAACGCCCTTACTGAAGGCGTTAACTACTTGAGTAGTGACTTTACTTAAGTCGTTATTTTCCTGTAAAAATGTTTTTACCCTGTTTCTGATAACCGATGGTTTCAGTATATCTATATATATGTATACCGGCACTATATCTCCACTCCGTGAGTATAGTCCCACGTTTCATGATGTTTTATCGATCACCCTCAACTCTCATTGACATACAAGCTCTCCATTGGACATTCCGTTCCTTTGGACTAGCGAGTTAGTCATAGAGACCTCCGTAAGACTCCTCGTACCTTGGATTCTCTCAAGGTCGACTGAGCTGGTTGTACCCTAAAAACCCATTACACTATTGAATGCCATGTCACTCTAAATAAACATGGTATACCGGCCCTTATGATATGCAAAGAGTATATCATGAGAATTCTTAATGGGATGATGATATCATGCCATTTGTTGATGTTCTTGTGGACCTCAATTCTATAATAAGAGTGAGGGTATCTTACCTTTGATGTACTGTTCATGTGGACCTCAATTCTATATAAAGAATGTCCATACTTGTTTGTCATGGTACCCGAGTTAAGGGAACCTAATTCCACCTAGTTTCATCGTTCATCGTGATTGTACCGTTGTTATCGCCTATCTATGTCCAATGTCATATTTTTGGACTCCATTCTCTCAAAGTTATCCTACGTGTCTACAAGCTTAAATTGTTGAAATTTCATATTGGCTATATATATATACAAGAGTGGATGTCAAATATACATGATAAATGCCTGCACATATAGGGCCCGATCTGGTCCTGGGAGGAGCACCCGAAAGTACTTGTGCCCATGGGAGTTGAATGATAAGGTATCTGGCATTATACCGAGTGCATGACTAGCTTGATTGGGCATTCCACACAAATCTTGTACTTGACTCGTACTTGACTTGACATGAATTGCGTGACCCGAGAAAGGGTAATTACTTGTTTGCTTGAAACATGATAGCCAAAGTTCTTGACATGACTTGCTAAAGAGTACTTGTTTGAATATCTTGTTATCTTTTCTTGGAAGCTCATGACTAGTTCATCTTGCTGTCTTATTGAATAATTCTCTCTCTATCTTGTCGTTTTATGCAAGCATGCATCGCTACAGTACAAACATGAAAGGTGTAATTATTTAAACCCCTTGCTAGCGCTTGAGATATAATTTCCTACTGAGCGTTCGCTCACTCCGTGTGTTCCCTACTTTTCAGGTAATTCCGACGACGAGGGAAGTCAATCGGATGGGAATGGTCAAGAGTGAAAGAGATAGAACTTCTCCAAGTGTCATCTAGTCTTTTTCCTATTTTCTTGAGTCAACTATGTACTTTTCCTTTTTAATTGAATAGAGTATTGGATTTGTAATAGTCTATCCATTATGAAATAAAGGATTGGGTTATCTTCCTATTTTTACGCATCTCTGTTTTGGTGTCGAATACACTACTACTCTGATTGACATGATTGATATAAACTCGTCGCGCATATCCGAGTATCTTCCGCGCTCGGGGCGTGACAGTTTTTGTGGTATCAGAGCCTAGGGTATTCAATTCCTAGGAAAAACCCAAGTCCAAGGATAAGTTTTAAACCTTCAACCAGTGAGATTGGGTAGAACCAAGGGTTAAAGTTAACATAGTATATGAGTCTTTAAATACAAGCACATATTAATCTAGTTATTATAATTGTAGGATAATGGCTGCCGAACGTGCTCAATGGCACAACATGCAGTGTACCCTTCAAGGCATGACTCAAGTGCTGCAACAAGTAGCACAAGGTGGTGGACAACGAGCAGGAAGTCTCCACCAGACTTTCAAGAACATGAACCCACCCAAGTTCACGGGTTCTATTGATCCAGATGACGCTGAACACTGGATTAGGGAGATAGAACGTATATTCCGTGTTATGCAATGCACGGAACAGGATAAAGTTTTATTAGCTACTTTTCAGTTAGAAAGGGATGCTAGATGCTGGTGGGAATCAATAGAGGCTACTATAAATCAAGATCAGGTTTCGTGGGAAGAATTCGTTGAACACTTCAACGTGAAATATTTCTCGGACCGAGTTCAGGAAAAGAAGGCTGTAGAGTTTGCCGCATTAAAACAACGATCCTTGTCAGTGGCCGAGTATGAGGCCCAATTCTCTAGATTGTCTCGGTATGCTAAGCATCTAGTTAGCACCGAGAAAATGAAGGCTAGGAGGTTTCTTAATGGACTCAGGCCCCAAGCTATTACTCAACTGGCGCCGATGGACATTCAAGTCTACTCGGAGATAGTACGCCGAGCTCAACTATTAGAAGATGCCACGGAACTGTCTGATAGGATTCGTGGTAAGGATAAGAAGGAACAAGTTACAGGTTCAGGTTCTTTTAAACCCAACTTCAAGAAAAGGCCTAGCAATGGAGGAGCATCCTCACAAGACCAAAAGTTCAAGAAGACCAAGCCCTTCTCTATCACCACTACCTCTCCAAATACAGTGTGCAAACATTGTGATAAAGCGGGTCATAGAGCAGAAGAATGCTGGAGGAAACTAGGAGCATGTCTCCGTTGTGGGAGTCGTGAGCATCGGATTCCCGATTGCCCACTACTAAATAATCAAGCCGATGATGGAAAACGCCCAGTAACCAAGAATGCTCGTCTTCATGCAATCAAGAAAACCGAGCAAGTAGAAGGAGGCGGCTTAGTGGAAGGTATATTGAAAGTTTGTTCCAGGAATGCATATGTCTTAATTGATACTGGTGCATCACATTCTATTGTTTCTAAAAAGTTTGCTGACCCATTACCCCTAGAACCGGAATGGATAAAGTTAGTTTTGTCTACTCCTCTGGATGATGAGACTGATATTACACATCATTACCAAAACTGCGAGGTATTGATTCATGGTCAAAATCTCCCTATTGATCTCATATGTTTAGATCTGAAAGAGTATGATGTTATACTAGGGGCAGATTGGTTATCCAAGTATCAGGCAACGGTTGATTGCCGCAATAGCAAGGTTACATTCAAGGAATTCCCAGAACTAATATTTACTAACCCCAAGAGTCGGAGCAAAAACCCTCTTATTTCAGCTCTCCAAGCTAGCAAGCTCATCAGGAAAGGATGTACATCTTTCCTTGCCTTTGTCACAGTTAAAGAAGCTAAGGAAGCTAAGTTAGAAGACATTCCAGTGGTACAAGAATTTCCGGACGTGTTTCCAGAAGATTTTCTGGGATTACCCCCGCAAAGAGAAGTGGCCTTCACCATTGACTTAGTCCCTGGTGCTGGTCCGATTTCAAAGGCACCTTATAGGATGTCACCTGCTGAACTCAAGGAGTTAAAGGAGCAATTGATGGAACTCATTAAGAAAGGATTCATTAGACCAAGTACTTCCCCGTGGGGAGCGCCTGTATTATTTGTAAAGAAGAAAGACGGATCCATGAGGTTATGCGTCGACTATCGACAATTGAATCATCTCACTATCAAGAACAAGTATCCACTGCCGAGAATCGATGAATTGTTTGATCAAATTTCAGGATCCATGTACTTTTCCAAAATTGATCTTAGGTCCGGATATCACCAACTAAGAATCAAGGACGAGGATATTCATAAAACCGCATTCAGAAGCAGGTATGGCCATTATGAATTTGTTGTTATGCCTTTCGGACTAACAAATGCCCCTGCTGCCTTTATGCAATTAATGAATAGTATATTCAGGCCTTATTTAGATCAATTCGTGGTGGTCTTTATTGATGATATATTGATTTATTCCAAGACCAAGGAAGAGCATGAGGAACATTTGAGGATTGCATTACAAATATTGAGGACAAACCAATTATATGTAAAACTTAGCAAGTGTGAATTCTGGCTTGAAGAAGTGACTTTTCTCGGACATGTTATATCAAAGGATGGCTTGTCTGTAGACCCATCAAAGGTTGAAGCTGTAAGGAACTGGGAAAGACCGACCAATGCTAGCGAGATCCGAAGTTTCTTAGGACTTGCCGGCTATTACAGGCGATTCATCAAGGATTTCTCAAAAATCACCGTGCCACTTACGAGGTTAACTCGCAAGGAGATCCGTTATGAATGGGATGAGGAATGTGAAAGAAGCTTCCAAACTCTCAAGGATCATCTTACTACAGCTCCTATCTTAGCATTGCCAATTGAAGAAGAAAAGTTCGAGGTATACACTGATGCTTCTGGCATTGGCCTCGGGTGTGTTCTAATGCAACAAGGGAAGGTTATAGCCTACTCTTCTCGTCAATTAAAGAAGCATGAAGAGAACTACCCCGTCCATGACTTAGAATTGGCCGCGGTAGTATTTGCACTCAAAATATGGAGACATTATCTTTATGGAGTACAGTTTACTGTATACTCCGATCACAAGAGTCTCAAATATCTTTTCTCGCAGAAGGAACTAAATATGAGGCAAAGACGATGGCTAGAATATCTCAAGGACTTCGACTTCAATATACAATATCATCCCGGAAAGGGGAATCATGTAGCTGATGCCCTTAGTCGAAAGCCGAGAGCACTGTTAGCCAATTGTCTGATTCAAGAATGGAAATTGCTGGAACAATTCTCTGAACTCAATATAAGCATGGACACGGATCCTAGATGTGTCACATTATCTCATATAAGCATACAGTCAGATTTATTATCTGAGATACAAGCACTTCAGGATGACGATCCTACGTTAGTAGAAATCAAGGGCAGATTAGAAGGACAATCGGATTTCCAACTAACTTCTGATGGAAGATTAATGTTCAAGAATAGAACTTGTATACCGGACTGCCCAGAATTAAAAAAGAAGGTCTTAGATGAAGCTCACAGATCAAGGTATACGATTCATCCTGGATCTACCAAAATGTACCAAGATGTGAAAAGAAATTTTTGGTGGCCCAACATGAAAAGAGAAATAGCGGACTACGTATCACGCTGTCTCACATGCCAACAAGTCAAGGCGGAACACCAGAAGCCTGCTGGAAAACTACATCCTCTAGATATTCCTAAATGTAAGTGGGAGGATATTGGTATGGATTTCATCATGGGTTTATCTAAATCAAAAAGAGGACATGATGGAATATGGGTTATCATTGATCGATTGACTAAATCAGCGCATTTCTTGCCAATCAAGAGTCGATGGTCAGTTGATGTCTTAGCTGCACTATACATCAAGGAAATAGTCAGATTACATGGTATTCCTGTTTCAATCGTGTCTGACAGAGATTCCCGTTTTACTTCTCATTTTTGGAAAGGACTACAACGTTCGTTGGGAACAAGGCTTAACTTTAGTACAGCCTTTCATCCTCAAACGGATGGTCAGACCGAGAGAACAAATCAAGTAGTTGAAGATATGCTTAGAGCATGCATCACTGATTTTGATGGAAACTGACATGATCACTTGCCTCTGGTCAAATTTGCATACAATAATAGCTACCAGGCAAGTATACAACTGGCACCTTTTGAAGCCTTATACGGAAGGAGTTGTCGATCACCCTTATGCTGGGACGAAGTTGGAGAGAAACAACTGTTAGGTCCAGAAATGGTAAGGGACACTACCGAGAAGATACAATTGATCAAAGAAAGACTACAAGTTGCTCAGTCTAGACAAAAGGCTTATGCTGACACAAGAAGAAGAGATCTCGAATTCCAAGTTGGAGATCATGTATTTCTCAAGATATCGCCTGGACGTGGAATACGAAGATTTGGTGTTAAAGGCAAGCTTACCCCAAGATTTATCGGACCTTTTGAAATACTAGAAAGAGTTGGCGAGGTTGCTTATCGCATCGCATTGCCCCCTCAACTGTCCGAAGTACATGATGTGTTCCACATATCTATGTTGAAGAAGTATGTACATGACCCATCACATATTATTGAATATGGAGACCTAGTAATCCAGAAAGATTTCACATATGAACAGAAGCCTATGAAGATCTTAGATCGAGAAGTACGTACCCTAAGGAATAAGATTATTCCCATGCTAAAAGTACAATGGAATAAGAATTCAGAACAAGAAGCTACATGGGAGACCGAGAAATCTATGATGAAGCAATTTCCAGACTTATTTTAGAAGGTACACACTCTACACTCTCCATATGTAAATGTATGATATAGAATTTGGGGACCAAATTCTTTTTAAGTAGGGGAGGGTGTAGCAACCCTGATAAATAAAATAAATCAAAATGGATTAAAAGATTTAGTAAATAAACGAAAGAGCTTGGAATAAAAATAATTAAACCCTGACGAAAATAACGCCTTATATATAGGCGCTACTTTACAAGAAAACGCCCTCACCTAAGGCGTGAATTAAAGAAAGGACGCCCGAATAATAAGGCGTCAAATTTTAAACGACCAAAAATAAATAAAAAGGGCAGGTTTGCATAACGACCTTTGAATGGACGCGTTTCAACAAGAAACGACGCTTGACCAGGCGTCAATTTAAATTCGACGCCCTGACCTAGGTCGTTAATTTAGTTTGAGTTTCGTTCGACCCAGGTGTCTATCCAGGGTAAGTTGATAACTATGAGAAAGAGTTCGAATGTAGTAATAACTCTATCATGGAAGTATTACTTCCAATCAAACACTAACCCTATTAGGATTCTAAGGATCCTATAAAAAACCCTTGCCGATCGAACCCTAAAGCTATTTGGTCGATCTGCTGCTGCTACGGTACGTAAAGAACATCAGTTCTTCTCTCTTTTCTTTCGGTTACATGAAGAATCACTGATTCTTCATCTTCTTCTCTTCTTACAGGTTGAAGAAGGCGAACGTGAGAAGAACAAAGGGTAAGTTCTTCTTTCTTCCACCTTCAGTCAAGTATTATGAAGATAATACTAATGATTGTATATATATGTTCTCTGTAGGAGTCATCGTAACCTACTGAACAATTGAGGGTTCTTCATCTGCAACCTATTACTACCCTTGCTGCTGCTATTAGGATCGAAAGCTTCAAAGAGACTCTGTTTATAAAACAGAGTATCGTTTTTCCCAGAACCTACATCTGTTCATCCGTCAGTTTATCATCATCAAGGTAGGTTTTCTCAAGCACTGTAGCCCAAATCACCGTAATAACTATATTAAACCATATATATTAGTTCATGCATGTAGTTTTCACGAGTTTTAAAAGTTCTATTGTTGGAAAGAAACGCCCATTTCCAAGGGCGCTAATTTTATACGCGACCCCGACAAGGGCGCTATTTAAATAAACGACCCTGACAAGGTCGTCAATTCAAAAGATTTGACGCCCTGTACACAGACGTTAATTTAATTACCTGATAATTACCCATGTTAATTAGTCCAATATTCACTTAAACATGATTCTACCAGTGCATGATCATTAATCCTGATATTATCCTGTCATGACCGTATCTCGTTTTCTGGAAATTTCAATACTTGAAAAAAATTGAAAAATACACGACCCTGTATAGGTCGTCTCTCACTTAACTAACGCCCCTGTTCAGGGCGTGAATTGAAAAGTAACGCCCCTGTCCAGGGCGTGTTTCCGATAAATTACTGAAAATATATATTCTACAAAAATAGAGGTAAAGAATGAACGACCATTGTATACGTCGTCAAATTTTAATTAAACGCCCCTTACCAGGGCGCATTTTTGGTAAAATACGGAAATATTGAAATTTTGAAAAAAATTGTAAAATAGATAAACGCCCTTACTGAAGGCGTTAACTACTTGAGTAGTGACTTTACTTAAGTCGTTATTTTCCTGTAAAAATGTTTTTACCCTGTTTCTGATAACCGATGGTTTCAGTATATCTATATATATGTATACCGGCACTATATCTCCACTCCGTGAGTATAGTCCCACGTTTCATGATGTTTTATCGATCACCCTCAACTCTCATTGACATACAAGCTCTCCATTGGACATTCCGTTCCTTTGGACTAGCGAGTTAGTCATAGAGACCTCCGTAAGACTCCTCGTACCTTGGATTCCCTCAAGGTCGACTGAGCTGGTTGTACCCTAAAAACCCATTACACTATTGAATGCCATGTCACTCTAAAGAAACATGGTATACCGGCCCTTATGATATGCAAAGAGTATATCATGAGAATTCTTAATGGGATGATGATATCATGCCATTTGTTGATGTTCTTGTGGACCTCAATTCTATAATAAGAGTGAGGGTATCTTACCTTTGATGTACTGTTCATGTGGACCTCAATTCTATATAAAGAATGTCCATACTTGTTTGTCATGGTACCCGAGTTAAGGGAACCTAATTCCACCTAGTTTCATCGTTCATCGTGATTGTACCGTTGTTATCGCCTATCTATGTCCAATGTCGTATTTTTGGACTCCATTCTCTCAAAGTTATCCTACGTGTCTACAAGCTTAAATTGTTGAAATTCCATATTGGCTATATATATATACAAGAGTGGATGTCAAATATACATGATAAATGTCTGCGCATATAGGGCCCGATCTGGTCCTGGGAGGAGCACCCGAAAGTACTTGTGCCCATGGGAGTTGAATGATAAGGTATCTGGCATTATACCGAGTGCATGACTAGCTTGATTGGGCATTCCACATAAATCTTGTACTTGACTCGTACTTGACTTGACATGAATTACGTGACCCGAGAAATGGTAATTACTTGTTTGCTTGAAACATGATAGCCAAAGTTCTTGACATGACTTGCTAAAGAGTACTTGTTTGAATATCTTGTTATCTTTTCTTGGAAGCTCATGACTAGTTCATCTTGCTGTCTTATTGATAAATTCTCTCTCTATCTTGTCGTTTTATGCAAGCATGCATCGCTACAGTACAAACATGAAAGATGTAATTATTTAAACCCCTTGCTAGCGCTTGAGATATAATTTCCTACTGAGCGTTCGCTCACTCCGTGTGTTCCCTACTTTTCAGGTAATTTCGACGACGAGGGAAGTCAATCGGATGGGAATGGTCAAGAGTGAAAGAGATAGAACTTCTCCAAGTGTCATCTAGTCTTTTTCCTATTTTCTTGTGTCAACTATGTACTTTTCCTTTTTAATTGAATAGAGTATTAGATTTGTAATAGTCTATCCATTATGAAATAAAGGATTGGGTTATCTTTCTATTTTTACGCATCTCTGTTTTGGTGTCGAATACACTACTACTCTGATTGACATGATTGATATAAACTCGTCGCGCATATCCGAGTATCTTCCGCGCTTGGGGCGTGACAATACCCCACCGACGTTGTTCCTAAATGGGGACAAGGGCAAAAATGGCTATAACCCGGCTGTGGCGAAAACCCGAAAGGGCGTTGCAGGCAAAATCGGGTGCCCCGCCACGTGAAAACCCGAGAGGGCGCGTGGGCAAAAGTAAAAGGGGGCTGACTCCGGCAAAAACCCGAAAGGGCGCTTGAGTCGGTAATGTGGTTAAAAAAATGATGAAATGAAAGAATAGAAAAAAAATGATGATAAAAAATGATGATGAAATGAAAAGTTGATGTAGTAACGGGTTTATCCTCATTCGTCATTCCATCCCAAACTACCTTTTCGACCCTTGTCATCATCGGCAAGATCGGTCGCTACCCTTTTCGGTCCTTGTCACCATCGGCAAGACCGTCTACCCTTTACGGTCCTTGTCACCATCGGCAAGACCGTCTACCCTTTTCGGTCCTTGTCACCATCGGCAAGACCGTGTCACCATCGGCAAGACCGTCTACCCTTTCCGGTCCTTGTCACCATCGACAAGACCGTCTACCCTTTTCGACCCTTGTCATCAATGGCAAGATCGGTCGCTACCCTTTCTGGTCCTTGTCACCATCGGCAAGACCATCTACCTTTTTGACCCTTGTCACCATCGGTAAGATCGGTCGCTACCCTTTACGGTCCTTGTCACCATCGGCAAGACCGTCTACCCTTTTCGACCCTTGTCACCATCGGCAAGATCGGTCGCTACCCTTTCCGGTCCTTGTCACCATCGGCAAGACCGTCTACCCTTTTCGGTCCTTGTCACCATCGGCAAGACCGTCTATCTTTTCGACCCTTGTCACCATCAGCAAGATCGGTCGCTGCCCTTTCCGGTCCTTGTCACCATCGGCAAGACCGTCTACCTCTTCGACCCTTGTCACCATCGACAAGGTCAGCCAGCATTTCCCCAAATCAGGCCCCGACAAAAACCCGAAAGGGCGCTTGGGTCAGTAATGTGATTACTATAAAGTATATGCTATGCCTCTGAGTGGCACTCCCATCAGTTGTCCCACCGGTAATAAAGCCTATCCCGGATGGACCTCTCATCAGCCAACAGTCGTATTTTCGACATTTCTTGTCGGCAATACTTACATCTGCACCAATCTGGCAACCTCTGGGACCCCGTCACGTGGTGGAGCGAGGCCCCCATCCTTTCCTTGAAAGGGTGGACGCTCTCCTACGGTGCAGATATGGGTATACTTCCAAGCAGGTCGCCAAAGTTGCCACAAGATATGATAGAATACAAGTGCAAAGGTGGACACCTAAAACAGTTAAGGAAACTTGTATTTCATTGCAAAAAGGAGGGGAATGAATACAAAAGGGGCCCTTCGGAATGGACAAATTACAAAGGCAGATCAGCTAAGACCGCCTGAAAATATCTGCAAAGTCAATGAGCCCAACATGTGGAGCCGCTCCCAGTTCACGGAGCTGCATTTCTTCCTCCTGAACGCAAGTCACCTCAGTCTCTAGGGATGCGACTCGGCCCTCCAGTAAAGAAGTTTCCTCGATGCCTTGGACTTCTGCAGCCTCCAGCCGTGGTATCTCAGCTTCAATGGTAGCCAATTCAGCCCGAAGTTCTTCCCGTCGGCTACGTAGAATATGTGCCCGAGCAGCTGAAGTTTCAACATGGGCCTTGTTCATGTGGAGATCAGAGGTCAGGGATGCCAACTCCGTCTGACAATCAGCTGTCTGCAATTTGAGGGCCACTAGTCGGTCATTCATCACCCTCCCAAGAAAGTCTCGGCAGTTTACCAATTTTAGTAGGAACAGCACCCGCTGGGTCCAGGTGTCCAAAGGACAGCCTAATGCCTATAGCCCGATCGTCAGTCGCCCGGCCACTTCCTTCAACTGGGGGTAAGATAGTGTCGGTTGAGACTCCACAACCTGGCGCAACATCTCTAAATACTGCCAGACAAAGTCCTCCGATGAAGTAAAGCCCAGGGAGGCTGCCGGAGCCACCTCAAAGGTCACCTGCCTGTCTATGGAAGCCCATAACCCAATATCAGGCTCGAAAGAAGAAGTTGGAACGACCACCATGTTGAGTCTTGTTGAATCTTTACATGTTTTGATGATGACAACACTATAAGTCTTAGTGGTCTTCAAAAATTATGTCTATGTGAAAATTTAACAAAAATATTTTTTCTGTGAAAAATGAACAAAGAACATGTTTGTTGAAGAATGAACCTTCATTTCACTTCAGGTATTTTTCAGGGACTGTATTCATGTTGATTGGCACTTCGTCATGTTTGTATATAACACCTCGTGTTGAACTGTTTGTCTTCGTGTCGTTTTTCTCTGAAGGGTTTGTTTTGATTCAGTGACATTTTCGTGTCATTTGATCCTTACTTCGTGTTGTTTTCATCGTCTTCGTATCATTCTCTGTGTAGTGTGTGGTTTTGTCAAAGTTCACTTCGTGTCTGTCTTATGTTGAAACCACACTTTGTGTTGGTTTCTGTTTTGATGAACTTCGAGTCGTTTCCCAGTGAACCCCGTGATTGTTTTGTCCTCCTGCGTCATCCTTGTTTTCACTCCGTGTCTATTTTCTGTTCTCATCATACTTAGTGTTGTTTTTCATTTCATGTCAACTTCACTTCGTGTGGTTTTCAACCCGTGTCGATTATCGTTTTGACTTCGTGTTGTTTTTCAACTCGTGTCGATTACTGTTTCGACTTCGTGTTGTTTTCAGTATGGGTCAATTTTGTCTTCGTGTCGTTTTTCACCTCGTGTCGTGTTACCCCGTGTCAATTACTGTTTCGACTTCGTGTTGTTTTCAGTATGTGTCAATTTTGTCTTCGTGTCGTTTTTCACCTCGTGTCGTGTTACCCCGTGTCAATTACTGTTTCGACTTCGTATCGTTATCAGTCCGTGTCTCTCTTATGTTGAAATCACACCTCGTGCTGATCACTGTTCTTTCTTCGTGTTGTTTCTTTGTATTCTGTCTCCGTGTTGATCTTTCGTTATTTAGACTTCGTGACTTTATCACATTGACCACACTCCGTGTCGCTTCTCCTCTCATAACTTCGTGTCGTGTTTTTCTACACCTCGTGTCGTTGTCTCCTTGTGTCTTCACCTCGTGTTGTTTTCGTCTCTTCGTGTCGGGTTTGTTCTAGTGCGTACAGGACATCGCAGCACTTCATGTTGCTTCCTGTTTCACTTTCGTGTCATTTGTTTTGTTGTATCTTCGTGTCGTTTTTATTCTTCCTAGTCCTCGTGTTCTTCTTGTATTGAAACCATACTTAGTGTTGGTTTCTGTTCTTGTCTTCGTGTCTTTGCGTTGTTTGTCTGTCTACCTCGTAAAATTCTCTTAGTAATGTTCATTGTGTCACCACCTTATCTCGTGTCGTTCTCTGTTTAGTACCTCTTGTCGTGTCCACTAACCTCATGCAGTTCTAGTTTTTTATGACACTCAATATTAATGGCTCTTATCTCGTTGCAGGTCCGAGGAAGAACATTCACCAATGTCTGGGTGCACATGATCCGATGCTGAAGGAACAAATATAAAGAGGGCACGTGGCAGGAAGGTTCTAGGATCGAGCGTGGGAGGCACACGCGTTCAGTGCCCTATTCATCTGCTGCGGCTATAAAGAAAAACCTTTCGCCCACCGATGAAGGGTGATCAGAGCTAAGAAAGAAAAGGCAATGTTACAGAGAGCTCGATCCAGCAGAAGAAGAAAAAGAAAAGAGAGAGAGATAGTGCTCGTGTGAAAGAGGAAGAGAGTGTAAGAGAAAGAAAGAGAGATAGAGAGTGAGTGAGAGAGCTCGTGGAGAAGAAGGAAAAAGTTTACCTGAAGATCTGTCTTCACTGGACCGTGGATCAGATCCAGGCCAGTCAGCTCTGTTAGGAGCCAAATTGTGCATTTCGTGTTTCAGCTTCTGTTTGCTGAAGTTATTTTCGTTTATTATTTTTTCCTTTGTTTTCTGGTTTGTTGTGCTTTCCGATCCTCTGGTCTGAGGTCGTGTTCCCTCCGGTTTGGAGGAAGGGAGATCTGATCTCCAGTAGCAAGTAGCTGGGAGCTACTTGTGGGTTCCCTCCGGCTTGGAGGAAGGGAGACTTGTCTCCGATTCTGGACTTGTGGATTCAAGTCCAGAGGTTCCCTCCGGTTTGGAGGAAGAGGGGAGGTTGTTCCCCTGGTCAAGATGTGTGGCAGCAACTGTTTGCAGACTGAGTCTGCTTGGTTCTAGCGTTCGCTAGTGAAGCCTCACTCCGGTTGGGAGTGAGGGGTGCATGTAGGTCTGAAGGACCGAACCACCTAAAAATCTATTGAGCAGTGGCTTGATTGTCTGGTTTGCTTCCGCTAGATGCTTGAATAGGTGCGCTCAATGTGATTGTATTTGAGTTGAATAGAATTGGTTCCATTCTGTTTCCTTATCTAGCATCCGGTTTTAAATTTAATCCATTATTCGTAAAAGGATTCATTCACCCCCCCTCTGTATCCGGGCCAAGCACCCTAACAGTTGGTATCAGAGCGGGTGTCTGCTTACAAGGTCCAGCGACCTGCAGATCGATCTTGCAATCTTAGGTGCTTATTTCTTTTTAGTGCTTCAATATTCTTGTGCGTTAATCTGTGTGTTCTCATGGCCCATCCACCGATCTTCAGTGGTACGCATTTTGATGCATGGTTCGCTGTTTTGAAGAATTATGTTAAATCTGTGAATCCAGACCTGTGGAAAGTAATTTCACATGGTCCTCATGAACTACCTAAGAAAAAGTCCAAATGGACTGACAGTCACAAATCCATGCATGAAGAAAATCAGATAGCAATAAATTTAATGAAGGCAGCTACTGATAGAGCTTTTCATTCATGTTTCTTTGAATCCAGTTCTGCTAAAGATATTTTGGATGCACTGAAGCGAACTCAGGAGATAGATGTGGACAGATGCATGATGGCCAACAGAAGAAATCAAAGTGCCAGCGATCAAGGCAGCAATCAAACTAAAGAAGATGATGATGATGAGGTAAATATCTTCGAGAATTTCTCTCTAGAAGATTGGGAGAATGCATATGCTGAATTATTTGAATCTCATGAACTGTTAAGAAAACAGTATAAAAAGTTGAAAAAGAGTACTCGGGTAGAGAGTTCTAGCTCTCCATGTAAAAATTGTTCAAGTACGAAGCAATCACATGATGCATGTCTGTCTGATAATCATATGCATAAAAACCAGAATGCAGAACTGAAGATGGAACTTGAACGTGTCTACTCTGAACTGAACAATCTAAAATCTGAGGATGACTCTCTCAGAAAGTTCTCTGAAGAACAATTAGAGAAACTTAAACGAGAGAATGAGTTGCTGATTGAAAAATCTAATGCCATAAAATCTGTGAACATAGAATTACAGAAAGATTTTGAAAAACAACAAAAGGATTTGAGGGAGTTTGAAGCTAGGAGAGAAACCATGGTTAACTCAGAAGATCAGCTTCTAATAAATGAGTTAATTCAAAATGGTAAGCTTAAAGAAGAAGTTGAAAAATTAAAACTGTTAAACAGTGCCATGTCTGCAAGACTTCTCACATTGGAAAAAGGGAAAGCTATCTGTACAAACGAGACTGAAGAGGTAGATGAGCTAAGAAAGGAAATTGAAGAATACAAAACAGCTAACAAGGTTTTGAATGAAGCTGTCAATTGTAGTGAACAAGAGATCACTAGTTATGAAATACACATTGCATCTCTTGAAAATGAAATTCAGGATTTGAAAGCTTCCTTGTCTAAATTTGTTGATGGGCAGAAAAACCTAGACAAGCTGCTAGGTGTAAAAGTCAATGTCAAAAAGGAAGGGTTGGGCTACAATAATCTCAATAAGAGGGCCTTGCAGAACAAAGTAATGACATCCTTTGTAAATACTTCAAATGTAGCCACTACATCAAAAGACAAACAGCCCATTGTTCAGAAAATTCTGGGAACAAAGATTAACTCTAACAAGGAAGGACTGGGTTACAGTCCAGTCATGAGGAAGGATGATGGAGTCAACCTGAAAACTGTCTTTGTCAAATCCTCTGAACAGGAAAAACCTTCTATCTCATCTCCACCTCAGTACAAGGCTAAGAAAACAGAAAAACAAAATAAAAATCATAAGACATCAAAAATTCAAAGGAACAATCTGCATGCTAAGAACTCATCAGATAAATGCCATGTTTTAAAGAAATCAAGTGGCTCATGTCATTATTGTGGTAAGTATGGACATCTTATGAGTAACTGTTTTGTGATGGAAAAAGATGACAACAAGCATGTTAGAAAATCTGTGTCTGGTCAGAAAAGGAATGTCAAATGTTCTAATTGTGATAAAGTAGGACACACTACTGCTCATTGTTGGTTTGCAAGTAGTAAGGAAAAATCATGCTCATATCATACAAAACACTTTGCAAATCAGCATGTCTTTAACAAGAACCAGCACATTATATGTTTTAATTGCAACAAAATTGGTCACAAGGCCTCTGAATGCTGGTCAGGTTCCTTTAGAAGAAATTCTCTCGTTTGCTCTTACTGTAGAAAGCATGGCCACACAGTCAAGGACTGTTGGCATATTCAGGGTAGAAATGTGAATCTCAAACATGCCAAATTCCCTGTAAAAGAATCAACAAAACCTTCATGTCATCACTGTGAGAAGTCAGGTCACAGGGCTGCAACCTGTTGGCTGGCAGGATATCAAAACCAAACCAGTTTTGGTAAACAGAAATTTTACCCTGATAACAGAAAATCTCATGTGTATGCACATAGAATTCATGCTAATAAAAGTGTGCATAAATCAGATCAGAAAACCACTCCTGGAAATGTGCTGAGAAAACTTGCTAAACATAATAATGTCATGTCAGGACCCAAGACCTCTTGGGTACCTGTTTGTGCAAAATGAACCTTGTTTTGCAGGTGTGCCTTGGGACTGAAATAAAAGGGGTAATGATCCAAGGCACTCAAGAATGAAAACCCCATTCTCACAATTTTCAGGTAATCTCTCTACATGTCCCATTTTGAAACTTACTGCATATCTGGTTTGATGCATTCTTGCATATCCTGCTATTAGTTTCATCTAGTGCATGCATATTGAATCTGGTCTTGCATATTCATTCATCATCTGCAAGTTGCATTATTTTCTAAAACATGCACTCTGAAATTTCTGAAATCTTTAACTGAAAGCGAATGCTGGTTGAAAACTGTATGTTGCATAATTCTTTCTTGGCATACACTGCATTCATTAAATAATTAACACTTCCAAGAGTCGTGTGTGAGATGTCCTTGAGTGGGCTGAAGAGGAGCTTGTCAGGCTATTTGGTTTCTGAAGATTTTTGTCAGCCGATGCAGTTAATGTGGTTTTAAGATCAGTCTGTTGTCCAAGAGTTGCTCTGGATGTGAGACAGAACTACTTCAAATACTATATTTGGATATGTCCTTAGTGCTTAATGTCTTGAGTGATCTCTCACTTGTTGGCTTGCTGATAGGAGTGCTGCTCATCTCATTTCATCTTTCTCTATTCAATCAGCCACCTCATTATCTCTCACCTCTCACTATTGGTTCAGATTCTCTCTCGAAGAAATTGTGGTTTCAGTCTTCTTGCTCTTATCAGATAAGATCTGTATACCTTAAACCACCCTATATCAAGTGTAACAATCTACACCTGTTAATAAAGAATTTCAATGTTTGGGGGTTATATTTGGTCCTTGATCCTTCTAAGTTATCTTCTCAAGTGTTGGTCAACATATTATAAAACTTCCTGTTAAATGAGAAAAACTTATTGAGGATCTCGACTTAACTGAAACTTATGTAAAGAGAGCTCTGAGATAAAAATTATGTTAAGTAAGATTTTTTTTTAATCATGAGAAGTGCTTCCAGGGAATACGCCATTATTTGTGGCAGAGCAATGGCTTTTGTGGAGAAATAGACACTCTAGATCAATGAAGTCCAGAGTATCTGTCATGATACAATTAGCTATCTCTGTGTAGAAATGTTAAAAAAAAAAAGGGGAAGGGAAAAAATCCTCAAAGAAAAATATCTTTGGCATAAAGGTAGTTCGTCCTGAGTAACCAGGGTTTCTGGTGTCTGATAAACATGTCTCCTTGTGTAAAAAGGGACTATACTACCTTGTGTTCAACAAATTGGTTGACTCTGTATGCCTTCTCGTCCATTAAATGAAGAAATGATTTCTGCTTGACATTAATGTGTTATTTCGTTGCTTGACAAACATAAGGTGCAATTTAATCGTGTCTCTCTCTAGGTTAAGCAACTTTAACAGCTAATTTTGTGATTATGCTGATTTAATATCTTGAGTTAACTGACCTTGGTTTTTGGAAGAATATAACCCGTCCACATATTGAAGGGCTAACTTAATATGGTGTAGTTGCGTTACATCAGAACTAAGAGTATTTTGGGTATTTACAGAAATAAGTGTGATAAGAGTAAAAAGCTACTCGACAATACCTTTTGTTTTGTTCACACGTCTTCAACCTCAAACCCTTATTTCCCCTTGTCGATTCCTATTCATCCTCGTGCCGCTCCACCTTGAGCGTCTTCTTCAAACCTATCTCCATCTCTTCCCGCTCACCTTCTTCCCCCCACAGAGGTCCATTCCTCTCTTCAGTCTAGCATCGCGTCCAACAGCAGCCTGCAAGAGAGAGTTGATACTCTGAAAGTTCCGGCAGATGGATCAGCAAAGGTCAGCAGCTCCGGGTGACAGGAAGAGGAAGGGAAAAGAAATAGTTGAAGAGCCTTCATCTAAACAACAGAGATGTGTTGAGCCAGAACCTGCTGCGGCAGTATCTTCAGAACAAGGTACCAGGATTTCTGAGTCAACCGTATCCTTAGAAAGTGGGAAAATCATCCCTCCTAGATTAATAGATTTCGGAGATGAAACTTTGATCTCGAAGTTCCCAGAACTGTTAAGAATCTTTGAGTTTCAGGAGTGGAGAGATTTCTTAGAAAATCACCGTGTCTATTACCCTAGGCCGGTAATGGAATTTTATAATAACTTGTCTTTGAGCAGAGACAAGTCTGCCTTATTATCATCTGTTAAAGGGGTCGAGTTAACTGTTACATGTGAGTCCCTCCATAAAGCCCTCGGTGTTCCAGATAAAGGGGAGGTAGAGGGAAGCTATCGATATAGTCTCCATGAAGCTTTCTCAGTCATTACTGGTAAACCCAGTAATATTCATGATAAGGGGCAGTTAAAGCTAAAAGCTTATCAGACATCGTCATTTCCTCCTCTTCACAAGCTCCTTCAGAATGTCATCGCTTCCATTATCACTCCACAGACTGGGGCTAGAGGAAGAATTACAGACACACAGAGATTTCTACTGTTTTGTCTGATTCAAAATGTAAAGATTTGTCTGCCAGAGATTATTTTTTCGGTCATGAAGGGATGCATTGGATCCAAGAGACATCTTCCCTATGCCGCCCATCTGACTGAGATATTCAAGCACTCTGAGATTTGCTTGGATGGAGAGGCCGCATCAGAAGTGAAGGCCAGAAACATTTTTAATATGAACTTTATTTCAGTATTCTTGGGGTTAGAGGACTCCTCTATGGTGGGACAAGCTAAGGTCCAAAAGGCCAGGGAATCACAATCTCAGGGGGAGCATTTAGAAGAATTTCAAGTCTTAGCCCAAGCTGGTGAGCAATTGGTTTCTGAGACTGCTCAACAGGAAACACCAGCTGAACCACCAGTGTCTACCTTGCCAGCTGCACCCATCGAAGTACCATTCTCATTTCAGAGGCTAGTTGAGGCTGCATCTGAGGACATCAGATTGTCTGACGAAAGCATTCAAACAGATCTAGATGCAACCATTGCTGGGCTATTTGATTCTTTTGGGAAGACATCTGAAGAGGTAATAGTGCCTGAAGAACAGCTAGCTAAAGAGCAAGACAGTACTGATCAAGATCTTGCTGCTTTTGTTAATGAAATTTTAAGAGAAACTGTTGAGCGAAGCTTGGAAGAGGCTACCAACTTGGTCGTATCTGAAAGTCTTGAGCAGGCCTTAGTTGGCAGCCCTGCAGATCAGGAACTCATGGAAGATAGAGAAAAGGTTCCTGTCATAGAACTAGATACAGAATCTTCAAGTGAAGAAGAGGAACCTGAAGATATATTCCCTCAGAAAGAAACTCAAGCTGAAGATGAAGTTCAGGTCCCAGCTGAGAGCAGTCAAATGCCAGTACAAGAGGAAGCAGCTGAGAGAACTGCACCTGGCAGTGAATTTTTTGGTACACCTCTAGGTCCACCTAGACTCTTATCTGCACAGGCACCCAACATTGAATCTACTCGGGCGCCCAACATTGAAGAGCTTCTCATAAACCTGACTCAGCAGATGCAAAAACAAGACAAGAAATTAGATGATCTGCTTACATTTGTCACTCTCAACATTAATCAGGTACATACCAGATTACTGAAGCTTGAGATATCTCTCCTCACTGAATGGAGACGATTCCTTCTAAACAAAAGGGCTTCAGATGATGCAAACAAATCCTTGATGGAAGGATTACAGGAGATTTGTTCAAAAATTGCAAAAGCTCTGAGAGAGTCACATGATGTTAATATTTCCTCCTTCAAAATGTCTTCTACCATAATAGATCATTGCTATGAGATCAGAACAGCTTTAGAATTGTTGAAGAAGTCTTCAAGTGCCCTAGGTCCAGGCATTCAGCAAATCTATGATAAGTTGGTCACCTTCTTAACAGAAATGACACTTCTGACTGACAGATATGAAACTGTCAATGTTCGCCAAGAAGACATCATTTCTGAAGTGGCACAGGTCAGAAGCTCTGTGGTATATTGGCTAGCTGAACTGTCAAATGACCTAAAGGAATTTCAGTCTATCTTGGGTTCAGCACCTGGTCAAGCTTCTTCCAGCAGAACTCCACCTCAAGAACATACTTCTGCTTCTCCAAGGGGGAGACCACCACAAGGCAGGACGCGTGGCCCCTCTAGCAGACAAGCCAGATACTTTTCTTGAAAAGTCGATGCTCTGTATTTTTGTTGCCCTTTTGAGGCCTTCTCCCTCAGACTCTTGGACAAATTAACTTAACTCATATCATTTGCGTTGTTGCATTCTTCTTGTTTTCATTTTTTTTTGATGATGTCAAAGGGGGAGAAATCAGGAAAAATGTTTAATGTTTGTGATATTCATTGCGTATGGCTATCTAGTGTTTTTTTCCTTCTCTGCACAGAATCAAGACTCATAGTGTTGCCATCCATCAAAAAGGGGGAGATTGTTGAGTCTTGTTGAATCTTTACATGTTTTGATGATGACAACACTATAAGTCTTAGTGGTCTTCAAAAATTATGTCTATGTGAAAATTTAACAAAAATATTTTTTCTGTGAAAAATGAACAAAGAACATGTTTGTTGAAGAATGAACCTTCATTTCACTTTAGGTATTTTTCAGGGACTGTATTCGTGTTGATTGGCACTTCGTCATGTTTGTATATAACACCTCGTGTTGAACTGTTTGTCTTCGTGTCGTTTTTCTCTGAAGTGTTTGTTTTGATTCAGTGACATTTTCGTGTCATTTGATCCTTACTTCGTGTTGTTTTCATCGTCTTCGTATCATTCTCCGTGTAGTGTGTGGTTCTGTCAAAGTTCACTTCGTGTCTGTCTTATGTTGAAACCACACTTTGTGTTGGTTTCTGTTTTGATGAACTTCGAGTCGTTTCCCAGTGAACCCCGTGATTGTTTTGTCCTCCTGCGTCATCCTTGTTTTCACTCCGTGTCTATTTTCTGTTCTCATCATACTTAGTGTTGTTTTTCATTTCATGTCAACTTCACTTCGTGTGGTTTTCAACCCGTGTCGATTATCGTTTTGACTTCGTGTTGTTTTTCAACTCGTGTCGATTACTGTTTCGACTTCGTGTTGTTTTCAGTATGTGTCAATTTTGTCTTCGTGTCGTTTTTCACCTCGTGTCGTGTTACCCCGTGTCAATTACTGTTTCGACTTCGTGTTGTTTTCAGTATGTGTCAATTTTGTCTTCGTGTCGTTTTTCACCTCGTGTCGTGTTACCCCGTGTCAATTACTGTTTCGACTTCGTATCGTTATCAGTCCGTGTCTCTCTTATGTTGAAATCACACCTCGTGCTGATCACTGTTCTTTCTTCGTGTTGTTTCTTTGTATTCTGTCTTCGTGTTGATCTTTCGTTATTTAGACTTCGTGACTTTATCACATTGACCACACTCCGTGTCGCTTCTCCTCTCATAACTTCGTGTCGTGTTTTTCTACACCTCGTGTCGTTGTCTCCTTGTGTCTTCACCTCGTGTTGTTTTCGTCTCTTCGTGTCGGGTTTGTTCTAGTGCGTACAGGACATCGCAGCACTTCATGTTGCTTCCTGTTTCACTTTCGTGTCATTTGTTTTGTTGTATCTTCGTGTCGTTTTTATTCTTCCTAGTCCTCGTGTTCTTCTTGTATTGAAACCATACTTAGTGTTGGTTTCTGTTCTTGTCTTCGTGTCTTTGCGTTGTTTGTTTGTCTACCTCGTAAAATTCTCTTAGTAATGTTCATTGTGTCACCACCTTATCTCGTGTCGTTCTCTGTTTAGTACCTCTTGTCGTGTCCACTAACCTCATGCAGTTCTAGTTTTTTATGACACTCAATATTAATGGCTCTTATCTCGTTGCAGGTCCGAGGAAGAACATTCACCAATGTCTGGGTGCACATGATCCGATGCTGAAGGAACAAATATAAAGAGGGCACGTGGCAGGAAGGTTCTAGGATCGAGCGTGGGAGGCACACGCGTTCAGTGCCCTATTCATCTGCTGCGGATATAAAGAAAAACCTTTCGCCCACCGATGAAGGGTGATCAGAGCTAAGAAAGAAAAGGCAATGTTACAGAGAGCTCGATCCAGCAGAAGAAGAAAAAGAAAAGAGAGAGAGATAGTGCTCGTGTGAAAGAGGAAGAGAGTGTAAGAGAAAGAAAGAGAGATAGAGAGTGAGTGAGAGAGCTCGTGGAG